>CM077097.1:36617421-37152406 GCA_039513925.1 Platanthera zijinensis
GGTTGAGAGGGTTAGATTATCTTCTCTGTTGTAAATACAGATTAGAGAAGATTTGTGGATTCTCTAAAGAATCAAAGTCTCCCCCTGGCTCAGTGGAAGTCCAGGGAAAGCCTTTGCTTCAGGATGAAGGAGTTTCAGATAAACTGAAACTAAATCCTCAGAGATCTGAAGACTGATTTTTATCAGGTCTTAAGATTCTGGAGCACTTGAAGCAGAACTGGAGCTCTTTCTGAAGTCTTGAAAACTCTAAGCAAATGCTCAGGAGACTTGAGAATGAAAGATGATTGCTCTGGGCTTTTGCTTCAGGAAAACTTTTCTTCTTCTTGTTGTGAGATTGTGAAGAGCTGCTCTGATGATGCTTGAGCGGATGAATAATCTTTCTCTGTGTCTGTGACTTCTTCTTTTCTGAGAGAAGAATCTCTTTTAAATATGTCTTCACGTTTTTCCTTTGGAACGGCTCTATTGATTTGAATTCTCGAGCCCTGCAACAGATTATCTCAAAATGGAATATAGCAATAGGAATAGAATGGCCTATTAACTTTCTGTCAGTCCCAATAAGGAATAAAATAAGCGGGAAAAATATCTCAGCATAAAGACGTACCATTCTTGGAAATAGTACATAGTACCAACGGCTAGAAAACAGGCTGGAAAGATAAAGTCAACGCAATTTGTATAATAGGACAAAATGCTTTATCAAGAATACTGAATCCCGTGATTTATGCTTGACAGAATTTGTAATCAATTTATTTGAATTTAAACCATAAATTTAGCAACAATAATATCAGAGAATCAATCTAACCACCAACTAAAACACTTGGAAATAAACCAAGGAATAGAATAAATACAAAAAGATAAAGGCAGACAGAAATCGTCGAACAGGGGTTCGAAGATCGTCGACCTACTAACAGATCGTCGACTAAAAACAGAAGTCTGTCGAAACAGAAATCGTCGAACGGAAATCGTCGACCAGCTCAAACTATCGTCGACCAAAGCAAAAGATCTGTCGAGACAGATATCGTCGACCAGAAATCGTCGACAACTAAGGCAACAATCTGTCGACACAGATATCGTCGAATCATCACAAGATGTCGACGACTAAGACAAAATATCTGTTGAGACAGATATCGTCGAACAAGAACAAGATCGTTGAACTGCAGATGGCAGATCGTCGACCAACCTTCAGAGCGTAGTAAGCTTGCTCTGAGATCGTCGACCAACGGTCGACGATAATTGTCTTGTCTTCAACGATTCAATAGCCCTGCTATCGTCGACCAATAATCGACGATCGCAAGGCCTCGTTCGACGATGGTCGAACGGAAAAGCCTTAACTACAAAAACATCTAGAACTTCTAACCTAAGCTCTAGGTCAGTTATATACTGCCCTAGGGAGACTAAGCAAAGTCTAAACATGATCATATATCTTTATATGGATCAAGAGGGGCTAGAAAGGGATTACATAAGCCAAATCACATCTAGGGTACCAACATTCCTACACTGGCAGACAGACTGTATGAGCTGATAGCCCCCAGGCTATCCTCATTGCTGGAGACCTCAATGGCCCCACTTCTGAAACATGTTCAGGAGCTGTCTGACAGGCTATCTTAATTCCTCTCTTCTCAGGTAATCCCTTTCTCTGGGTGCCTTGATCCAGTTCATACTGAATCCAGGAAGGGGGAGATGCCTAATGAAGTTCTGGAATTGCCTGCTGCTGCTGAAGCTTCAGTTGCTACTCCAGTTTTAGTAGTGGATCTATAGAGCCTGCTCTCAGTTTTTGATGTTGTTTACTTCAACTATCTACCAACTCAAAGTGTGAAGATCTCTCCAAGGAAATTGTGCCTTTTCCAGTATGTGAGCCTATTTTGCTAGCTTCTTTTATAGAATTTGTCCAAGCTGAGGACAAGGCCACTACTGATGTTGCTGCTGCTGCTAATGATAATGTTAAAGACTTTTCAGTTGATTCTGTTATTAGTTCTGTAATTGTTTCTGAAGATATTATGATGGCAGAGGCATGTATTGATGAGCCTGCTGATTCTGCTAGTTTTGTTTCTTAAAGTGTTATTCCTCATGTTCAAGTTGCTGCTCTTATTGTTGCTGCTCCAGTACTCTCTCAAGCCAAAAATTTTCAACAAGAATACATTAAGAGAATAGATGCTCTATATGATGATCCCCTGATAATACGTTTTGTAGCCTAAACTATTATCGTATTTTCTATTTTATAGTGTACAAATCATGTCTATTATTAGTTTATTTTTATCCTTTTTATGTAAATATTATTGTCACTAACATTTTCTTGTCTTTTTGCAGGTTTTCAGGAAATTGGTCAAAAATGACCTGACACGCCCCCTGTCACGCTCTACCTGGGCGTGACCTAGGGCGTGTCACCCGATCCCGAGGACTTTTGTTGGAAGGGACAGGAAAACGGACAAAACCGCTGTCACGCCCCCCCTGGGCGTGTCACCAGGCGTGGCCATGGGCGTGTCGCCCTCTGCCGCAAAGCCTGCCGCCGCATTAAATGCCGTTTCTCCACAGCACGAAAATAGTACTGTCACGCCCCCGTCACGGGCGTGACCTGGGGCGTGACATCAACTTTTCGACGACTGACGGATTTCCGACCAATGATTTGGACATGACGTGCCTGTCACGCCCCCCGTCCACGGGCGTGACCTAAGGCGTGACCACCGACGTACCGAAGCAATCATCCCTCCCGCCAGAATCCAGAGCTCGAGGTCAACATAGTACTGTCACGCCCCCTGACACGCCCCCTGACACGCCCCCCCTAGGGCGTGTCAGAGGGCGTGACCAACCCGAGAAAAAAAATCTATAAATTGAAACCCCCCCTCTCCATTTCAGCAAGCTTTGGTTGAGAGGGGGAGGTGCTGCCCCTTTGGTTCTTGAGTTTTTTTCATGCTTTCTCTCTCTCTCTCTCCCCCTCTCTTTATAATTTTTGTTTAACCCTAGTTTAATCTTAGCTTGTTTATGCTTTCTTTGTAATCTTTGCTCTTGCTTAGTGCTAATTGTAGGGCTAGAATAGGATCTTTAATTCATGCACTTGTAATTTCAATTTCATTAGTGTAACTTGCTCCTTTTAATTAATATAAGTGCTCCTCCTTTACTAGTGTTCCTTTTATATGCTTTACTACTCATCCCCCCTCCTCCACTCTATTATGATTAACTAATCCTCCTTGTACTCGATCTTGATGATCCGAGGTTAGAGCGATTTAGTTATGATGTTTTAATTAATCTTTTCTTTTTAGGTTAGGGCCTTGAATTACTCTTGATTAATCACGGGTTGGAGGTATATTATCGATATATGCTCTCCACCTTTGCTTTCATTCTGGGCTAGCCGAGAGGCCGATAGAATGAAGTGAGCATTCAAGAGTAAAGGGAGTTGTACGCACCCCTCGAGAGAGGCAGACGTCCAAATCTCCCGGATTGGAGTAAAATCCAATAGTGGGGTTCACCGCGTAAAGCGAGTTTTAGGCCTCCGATTTAGATGAGAGTCGGTCGGACCTTCCTAAACTCAGTTGGACACGACTTCGAGAGAAGCGTGTTCAAGCTTTAGGAACCTCCACGGTCAAGGACCTTTATCCTATTAAGTTTAGATTTTTATCGCATTTTCTTAATCGTCTTTAGCCGAGGTGATTCTTGATCGAGTGCATTTCCATTTCATATTTTCAACCCTTTGTAGTAATCGTTTTACTTAATAGCTTTACTTAATTGCGGTGGTTCTCTTTCTAGTATAGCTTTACTTCCTCCCTTTCACTTAGATTTTCTAAAACCCTAGTTTTTTCCATCGATAAGATAATAACGTTCGTGTGAGTAAGCATAGCCAACAGTTCCCAGATTTCAATACGACACTTGTGTCCCCTAGCTACAATTCGATAGGTATACTTGCCTCATCGGGTTGCTAGTTCGGATGCATTTATTTTCTTCGAACCCTAGCGCGCAATAAGTTTTTGGCGCCGTTGCCGGGGACCAACTTCCGTTGATATATTGAAAACACGAACCTATTAATTTTATCTCTTCTCTTTCTCATCCTCTTTCTTTAAAGTTTTAAAAAAAAATCAAAAAAATTTATCACCGCTCTTAATAGTAACCAACTTCACAATTTTTCTACGCCACCTAATTCTCTCGAAAAGGGCAAAGGGCTTTAAGCGCCACTGTCTTGTCTAGTACCTTGCGAACCCTTCACGGGGTAGTCCTTGGGAATTTCGGGAGTTAATCTATAAAAAAAATCTATTTTAAAAAGAAAAATTTTTTTTTTAATCTTTTTTCTAGTTTATCCTTTTTTCCCTTTCTCTTCTTCTTTTCTGTTCTTTTAGTGCATGACCGCGGGAGTCCGTCGGTTATTTTGGACTTGGACCACGAAATTGAGCGTACTCTTCGGAGAAGATCGCAATTTCAAGGTCCTACTATCCAAGTGCCGGTTGAGGACTCCGAGTCATTTGCTACTTTAAGAATGGAAGAACCCAACGTAGATGAGGTCGTGCAAAGGACTATGTCCTATTATGCACGACCGAACCTCGAGGGAACAGAATCAAGTATATTCCGACCTGCTATAGCAAATAATAACTTCGAACTAAAGCCTAGCATAATTCAAATGGTGCAGCAATATGTGCAATTTGACGGACTTCAAGATGAAGATCCGAACGCACATATTGCTAGCTTTCTTGAAATTTGCGACACCTTCAAGATAAATGGTGTCACAAATGATGCGATCAGGCTGAGACTCTTCCCCTTCTCTTTAAGAACTAAAGCTAAGCAGTGGATGAACACACTTCCTAAAAATAGCATAACCACTTGGAATGAATTAACTGAAAAATTTTTGGCGAAGTATTTTCCGCCAGCTAAAACTGCAAAACTTAGGAACGACATCTCTGCCTTTGGACAAATAGACTCTGAAAACCTATATGAAACCTGGGAGAGATTTAAAGAATTATTAAGACGATGCCCACATCACGCGCTGCCTGTATGGTTACAAGTGCAGACGTTCTATAATGGGCTAAATCAAAGAACGAAGCAAATGATAGACGCAGCTTCTGGCGGTACTTTAAATCATAAGACCCCGGAAGCCGCTCTTGATCTTTTTGAGGACATGGACATGAACACTTATCAGTGGAATATGCCTAGGTCCCGCCCGAACAAGCCTGCAGGTATCTATGAAGTGGACAACGTCTCCCAGCTCGCTCTGCAAGTAGAAATCCTAAGCAAAAAAATCACGGAGATGACTGCTGCCTCCGCCCCTCAGGTATTGGAATCTGCAACCCCTACTCCAGAACATTTAGATTATGTTAATAATATGCCTAGAACTGCTTTTAATAATTTTTCTGCTGCGAATTTTCATCCGCCTGGTTTTAATTTTCCGAATAGTTATAACCCCGCTTTAAGAAATCACCCGAACTTTTCATGGAGTAATCCATCGAATGCGATGCGCCCACCCCCGCAAAATGATTTTTCTGCACCACCACCACCTCTTCAAAATTACCCAAAACCTCCAAGCTTGGAGGAATTACTTTCTAAATATATCACCACAAATGACGCCACTATAAGAACTTTAACCGGAAGCGTAAAAAGTCTAGAAAATCAGGTAGGACAGCTCGCGAAAATAATTTCTGAGCGACCCGCAGGGTCTCTTCCTTCCAATACCGAACCCAACCCGAGAGAGCAAGCGAAAGCTATAACTCTTCGGAGTGGGAAGCAAGTCTCCGGTATGGTAAGTGAAGAGCCCGAGGCAAGCTCCGCTCCCGCTTTTAAAAATCAAAGCTCTGCTCCGCTTCCACCCTCTGCTGAAGAAGTTATCACCCCTATTTTAGAAAATAATCTCACTCCACCACCCATCTTCAAAAATAATTCAACTCCTCTATACCCCTCTGAACTTAATAGACAACGTCAAGATGATCAGTACTCCCGCTTCTTAGAGATCTTCAAGCAAATCCACATTAATCTTCCCTTCCACGAGGCTATTTTATAGATGCCTAAATACACCAAGTATCTTAAAGACCTCCTCACAAACAAGAAGAAGTTAGAGAATCTTTCGTACATCACGCTAAACGCCGAGTGCTCCGCCGTTTAAAAAAACGGTTTGCCGAAGAAAATCAGTGACCCAGGTAGTTTCTCTATCCCGTGTGTCTTCGGTGATCTTTTTGTTAAACACGCGTTAGCCGACTTAGGCGTGAGTATAAACCTGATGCCCTTTTTGTTGTTTAAAAAGTTAGGGATTGGTAGCCTTAACCCCACGCGTATGAGTATCCAGCTAGCCGATAGATCCGTCAAGTACCCGTTAGGAATAGTGGAGGACGTTCTAATGAAAGTCGACAAGTTCATCTTCCCGGTGGACTTTGTCATTTTGGACATCGAAGAAGACGTCGAGGATCCCCTGATCCTTGGCCAACCCTTCCTTTCCACCTCCCGAGCCATCATTGACGTAAGCAATGGTAAGCTCTTGTAACACCCCAAAAAGACCCAAAAGACTCAACATGAAGTTTGAGTAGCAGGTCAGGTTACACGGCCTGGGACACGGGCGTGTCCCAGGGCGTGTCAGGTGTACACGGCCTGGGACACGGGCGTGTCCCAGGGCGTGTTCTATTTATTTTGCGAATTTGGCCTATTCAAGTCAGAGCCGGACACGGCCTTGAACACGGCCGGGAACACGGGCGTGTCAGGCTGGACACGGGCGTGTCAGCTGCCGTATTCCGACCCGTGTACTGGTTGCAGCTCGATAGAGCAGGAGACACGGGCGTGTCTCAGGTTTGACACGGGCGTGTCAGGTCCGACACGGGCGTGTCGATGACCCGTGTTGTGCAGTCGGTTCAAACTGTGTGTACCGCTTAAGGGGTACACGGCCTGTGACACGGGCGTGTCACAGGCCGTGTCGGCCAAAAAGTGAAGTTCTGGGAAAATCTTGGCCGTTCAGTTTCCTCTCTTTTGATCCAAAGGTTCAGATGGTTTCCTGGCTGGATTAAGTCGTGAGAGAGGAATGAAGAGGTCATTCTTCATTTGGCTTAAGGAAGAGAGAAAGAGAGAGGAAGAGAGGAAGAAGGAGGAGGAGTGCAAGCCACCGGCGGAGCTCCCGTGGTTCGATTCGTGATCCGAAGCCGGCGTTGTGACGGCAAGGCTGCTGCGGTTCTTTCTCACCGGCTAGTTTTCGATGGCACCGAAGAGATCGACAAGGGTAACGATCTCCCTCCTTGGACATGTGAAGTCCTTCTTTTCTGCATTGCATAGGGAAAGCCCTTCCCCGCGAGTGTGCGGTGGGTTGTGGTGTCCCTTGGGGTAGATATGTGAAGTCCCCCTTGTTAGAGGCCGGAATTGGAGTACGGCTCTAGGCATGCTGTGTGAAGCCCATCTGGATGGAATCTGGATTGGTGATGCTTGTTTGCATATCGGAGAAGGCTCCGTGATAATGGCTTGTGATGCCTATGGCTTGTGATGCCTTGTTCCTACCTGTTGCTTGGTGCGGCAGGAAGTACTGGACGATGTCCAGGAAATGAAGAGGGTTGGCGGCAACTCTTGTGGCCGTGCGTTGCCACTTTGTGAGTAGTTGAGCCGTTGGGCTGCAACTCGATGAAAAGGCAGATTGCCGAACAGGAAAGGTGAAACCGACCCGCGCCTATAAAATGCCATGGATACTTCCGTATTCGAGGTGGCTCGGCGACTTGAGCAACGGGGGGTGGCTGATCCGTACCTGCGTTAGGTCCGTCCGACTTGGAAGCCTGGTATAGGTTTTGTTGGAGCGCCTAATGAGAGTCTTAGGCCCGCGCGCCGGAAAGACTGAAATGCTCAAATACCGTGTAGACGGTGGTGTTGACCCTGGTATTCCGGTACACCGAAAATGTGCCCTGAGTGCACGGACCGTCGGGCCGGGTGGCCGATGGTTGTGATGGCTTGAATGTGCCTGCGCGCACATAGTTGCTATTTGATGATGCCATGCTTGCAGGGAAAGAATGCTCATGCCCCGAGAAAGGGGTAGGATTGTTATAATTGGGTCAGCTGAATGCTGACCGTTGCATTGTTTGCCACCGGTTGGGTGGATTGTTCCCGTGCAGGTGCTGGAGAGCCAAGTGGTAAGTGATGGGCTGGCGAGCCCTCCTGCTGTTGCTGCTGCTGCTGTGGCTAGCCCTTGAAGGCTAAGCGAATGGCTTTGTTTTGTTTTCTCTTTTTACTCATGTATGGCCGGCCTGCGCGCCGAGGTTTGTAAAACATGATGTATGTTCAGAGGAACTGTAAGGCCTTAAGGCCAAACTCTTGTGGTTGTGTACATTCCGTGATATTTATATATAAAGGTGGTTTTATATATATTGGACATTCCGGTTGCGAGTTCAAAGTACTACTTAAAGCTTCCGCTAGAATGCTCTGAGTTAGGATTCGTTGTGGTTTGGTAATATCCTGTGACCTCACCGTCTGTTTGTGGCATATAGTGTGGGGCCCCGGCCGGACCTTCGACTATACGTCATTTAACGGATGGGGTCGTTACATTTTGGTATCAGCCTTTCTCGGTCTTCCTCTTTCGAATTCGTGGTCGCATTCTTTTGTGGGGTGGCGAGCACGTGTTTGTGCGACCTGCTGTAACGCTAATGAACTCTGGAATGTCCATTAAGGAATGTACAAAATCTTGTTTGAGGAATCTGCGCGTTCCTTTTTGTGTTGTTTTGCTTGCATACATTCGCTAATGTGTGTCTTGTCCACCTATAGGTGACACGTAGTGGTGCTGGGCAGTCTGAGCCCCAGCGTTCTGATGAGAGTGCGGCACCAGCTGAGGTGCCAACACCTCCTCCATCTGCGGAAACTGTTCGCTTAGTGGCTGAGGCGCTATTTGCCATGATTCAGCCGACCGGGCAAGCGCAGCCGGCGGTAGTGCCTGTTCGTGTTGATGTAAGACCCGAGCCGGTTGAGGCTGTAGATCCACGAGCAGCTGACCGACAGTTGAAGCAATTCATGAGCTTCAGTCCTCCTACGTTTGCGGGAATGGGATCCCCAACGCAGGCGGAAGATTGGTTATCGCGTGTCAAGAGGATAATGACAGCGATCAGGGCGGAGGAAACTCTCAAAGTCACCTTAGCCACCTTCATGCTTGAAGGGGAGGCGCGGTTGTGGTGGGACGAGGTTGAGCTACACCATTTGGCGGGCAGGCAATTAACACAAGTATCGATTGAGGAGTTCTCTCGACTATTTCTGGCGAAACATGTCCCAGCGGCGCAACGTATTGCTATGGAAAATGAGTTCCAACGGTTAAAGCAAGGGGACGATAGTGTGGATATCTACTTGCACGAGTTTACCAGGTTGGGACGATATGCGGGAACAATCTTCGCGGATGACCAAAGGAAAACGAATCGGTTCTATGAAGGATTGCGGGATGAGTTACGATTCCTGCTTTCGAGTTCTGTGAGCCAAGGGTTTCAGGCGTTGGTTGATACTGCGTGCGCGTTGGAGAAGGACATGAGGCGAGTGCAAGGGAATAAGGGCTTGGTGGTGTCTAAGCCAGAGTTTCAAGCACCTCGCCCAGGCAAGTCGTTTTACCAGAAGAAAGGGGGCAAGAGGTCCAAGCCATCTGGGCAAGTGACTACGACCGTGGTGTCGGGAGCGACATCAAGGCCGGATGCTCGTACATGCTATAACTGTGGCCGGGTGGGGCATATTGCTCGTGACTGTCGGGTTGTGCAGCCCAAAGGGGAAAAGAAGACAGGTGCGTCGTATGCTGAGAAGGGCAAAGCGGTGGTGGATTCCTCTGCTTCCCAGGAGCAGCCCCGAATCTATCAACTTGGCCAACAGGAAGCGATTAAGCAAAGTGACGTCGTCACAGGTACGAGTTGATTTAGTTTACTTGCTGTGCTTTTGGTTTTGGTTTTGTTTAGCTTGTGCATGATGTGTGTGTGCTGCAGGCTTTGTCCTGATTCGGAATAATTTAGCGAGAGCCCTGTTTGATACGGGTGCTTCGCATTCTTTTCTGTCTGAGGATTTCGTATCTCGCATTGGGGTACCGAGTCATGTGACGGTGGATAGTACAAGGGTGCTATTGCCGAATGGCTGTGTGATGCTTGCGGATAGGGCTTGCGATGTGGATGTGCAAATAGGAAGTCGGGATTTCGGTTTGAGTGCAGCTGTGTTACCGTTATCAGAGTTTGATGTGATCTTTGGTATGGACTGGCTCTCGGAGCAGCGTGCCTTTATTGATTGCAACTCCAAAGAGATTACACTAGGCCAGAATACCGGGCTTGTGACGAAGTTCGCTGGTATGCGAGGAGTTGGCGGGACTTTGTTGTCTGCACTCCAAGTCGTCAATGCTGTTCGGAAGGGCGCGGAGTTATTCTTCACGCTAATTCAGGCTGTTGAGCCAAAGGCCAGTGTCGGTGAAGTGCCAGTTGTGTCAGAGTTTGCCGATGTGTTTCCTAAAGATCTTCCTGGGTTACCACCCCAGCGGGAGATTGACTTCTCTATTGAGTTGGTGCCAGGTGCGAAACCTGTGGCCCGCTCTCCATATCGCGTCGCGCCAAAAGAGATGGCTGAGTTGAAAGTCCAATTGCAAGAGTTGTTGGAGCAGGGTTATATACGCCCAAGTATGTCACCTTGGAGCGCACCTGTTCTCTTTGTGAAAAAGAAAGACGGTAGCTTACGGTTGTGTATTGACTACCGCGAGTTGAATAAGCTGACGGAGAAAAACAAATATCCGATTCCGAGGATTGATGACCTCTTTGATCAGCTGGCGGGATCAACGGTCTATTCCAAGTTGGATTTGAAATCGGGATATTATCAGCTAAGGATTCGGGAAGGTGACATTCCCAAGACAGCGTTTGGAACACGCTACGGTCATTATGAGTTCACGGTAATGCCGTTTGGCCTATGTAATGCGCCTTCGGTATTTATGGACCTAATGCATCGAACGTTCCGAGAGTATTTGGATTTGTTTGTTATTGTGTTTATCGATGACATCTTAGTATACTCTCAGTCGGAAGAGGATCACGCAAACCATTTGCGATTGGTCTTGCATACCCTGCGGAGGAATAAGCTTTTTGCCAAGTTCTCAAAGTGTGAGTTCTGGCTCTCTTCAGTAGCCTTTTTAGGCCATGTGGTAAGCGGAGAGGGTATCGCGGTGGATCCGTTGAAGATAAGTGCCATCCGAGATTGGCCAGTGATGTCTTCAGTGGCCGAGGTCAGGAGCTTCCTTGGACTTGCGGGCTACGATAGACGGTTTGTGGAAAACTTCTCACGGATTGCTTTACCTCTCACCACGCTGACGAGAAAAGATCAAAAGTTCATATGGACGCCGGAGTGCGCTCGAGCTTTTGAAGACTTGAAGAGTCGTTTGACCACGGTGCCTGTGTTGACATCGCCATGTGGTACCGATGGGTACGAGATCTATAGTGATGCATCTGGGAGCGGCTTAGGCTGCGTTCTTTTACAGTTTGGGAAAGTGATTGCTTATGGCTCGCGTCAGTTGAAAGTGCATGAGCGGAATTACCCCGTCCATGATTTGGAGTTGGCGGCGGTAATCTTTGCGCTCAAGTTGTGGCGGCACTATCTATATGGCGTCAAAGTGGATATCTATACGGATCACAAGAGCCTAAAGTATTTGTTGGATCAGAAGGATCTGAATATGCGACAACGAAGATGGATGGAGTTCCTTGGGGACTACACCTTCGAGATTCACTATACCCCCGGGAAGGGAAATGTGGTCGCTGATGCTTTGAGTCGGAAGACTCCGGTACGGGCAAGCTGGTTGCAGAGGCATGATCAGCGTTTGATCCAGGAATTGGAAGCAATGGAGATATCGTGTGTTGACAAGGGTGCGTCAACCGATGCGTGCTTGAACTGGACGGAGGTGCAGTATGACCTTACGGACAGAGTTCGGCGAGCAACGGAGCTTGATGAAAGTCTCCAGCGCTATGCTAAAGATGGGCCGGATGATCAATTCTCTTGGGATAACGGGTTATTACGGAGAAATGGTCGAGTGTGCGTCCCAAGTGTGGGTAAACTGAGGGAAGAGTTGATGTACGAAGCTCACTTTGCAAAGCACTCAGTTCACCCAGGGAGCACAAAGATGTACAGGGATATGAAAAAGCTATTCTGGTGGCCCGGACTAAAGAAAGATGTGGCTCGTTATGTGGCTGAATGCACTACCTGTGCATTGGTAAAAGCAGAATGCCAGAAGCCTGGCGGGTTTCTGAAGTCGTTACCTATTCCGGAGTGGAAGTTCGATGATATTTCGATGGATTTCGTGCACGGATTGCCGAGATCTCAACGCGGTCATGATTCAATCTGGGTGATTGTGGACCGGTTGACGAAAGTGGCGCACTTCCTTCCAAACAGAAGAGACGATTCAGTGGAAACCTTGGCCAAGCTTTATGTGGAGCAAGTTGTTCGACTGCACGGTGTTCCTCGGAGCATCGTTAGTGACCGTGATGGGCGGTTCACATCGAATGATTGGCGGCTCGTTCATCAAATGTTGGGTACAAAATTAGAGTTTAGTACGGCCTTTCATCCCCAAACGGATGGCCAGACTGAACGAACCAACAGGACGATGGAGGACATGCTCCGCATGTGCGCCCTAGACTTTGGTAAGAGATGGGAAGATTATATATTTCTCGTCGAATTTGCCTATAATAATAGCTACCAAGCGAGTATTGGTATGGCACCATTCGAAGCGTTGTATGGTCGGAAATGTCGTACACCGTTAGCTTGGGCAGAAGCAGGCGAATCGAAGCTGAGTGGGAAAAAGGAAGTCGAAGAAGCTACTTCGCTCATACGCTCTATTCGGGAGAGGCTATTGATAGCCCAAGATCGGCAAGCAAAGTACTACAATGCCAAGCACCGGAACGTGGAGTTCGCGGTGGGTGATTGGGTATATTTGAAGATCAAACCCTTCAAAGGTGTGTCCAGGATTCGGCATTTGAAAAAGCTAAGTCCGAGGTATCTTGGTCCGTTTGAGGTGGTGGAGCGAGTTGGGGAAGCTGCTTATCGACTAGCACTTTCAGCGGACTTGGGTGGACTACATGATGTGTTTCACATCTCAGTCCTTCGTAAGGCGGTAAAGGATCCAGCTCAAGTCGTGGAGGCTGATCGGGTACCGGTCGAGTATGGGCTAACGACGAGGGTTAGACCCATTCGGATCGAGGATCGAGCTGAGAAACAGTTGCGGAACAAAGTGATCGGGATGGTCAAGGTTGGGACAATTGTGGCCGTGAAGAGCTAACATGGGAGCGAGAGCAGACCATGCGAGCTGAGTTTCCCGAGTTATTTGTATAAACTGTCGACCGTGTATTTGTTTTGTTATAACAGAGTTATAGCTGCTGGGTTTTGTTTCCTTACCGTGCAAATTTCGGGACGATATTTTTATAAGGGGGGGGGGAGGGTTGTAACACCCCAAAAAGACCCAAAAGACTCAACATGAAGTTTGAGTAGCAGGTCAGGTTACACGGCCTGGGACACGGGCGTGTCGGGTGTACACGGCCTGGGACACGGGCGTGTCCCAGGGCGTGTTCTATTTATTTTACGAATTTGGCCTATTCAAGTCAGAGCCGGACACGGCCTTGAACACGGCCGGGAACACGGGCGTGTCAGGCTGGACACGGGCGTGTCAGCTGCCGTGTTCCGACCCGTGTACTGGTTGCAGCTCGATGGAGCAGGAGACACGGGCGTGTCTCAGGTTTGACACGGGCGTGTCAGGTCCGACACGGGAGTGTCGATGACCCGTGTTGTGCAGTCGGTTCAAACTGTGTGTACCGCTTAAGGGGTACACGGCCTGTGACACGGGCGTGTCACAGGCCGTGTCGGCCAAAAAGTGAAGTTCTGGGAAAATCTTGGCCGTTCAGTTTCCTCTCTTTTGATCCAAAGGTTCAGATGGTTTCCTGGCTGGATTAAGTCGTGAGAGAGGAATGAAGAGGTCATTCTTCATTTGGCTTAAGGAAGAGAGAAAGAGAGAGGAAGAGAGGAAGAAGGAGGAGGAGTGCAAGCCACCGGCGGAGCTCCCGTGGTTCGATTCGTGATCCGAAGCCGGCGTTGTGACGGCAAGGCTGCTGCGGTTCTTTCTCACCGGCTAGTTTTCGATGGCACCAAAGAGATAGACAAGGGTAACGATCTCCCTCCTTGGACATGTGAAGTCCTTCTTTTCTGCATTGCATAGGGAAAGCCCTTCCCCGCGAGTGTGCGGTGGGTTGTGGTGTCCCTTGGGGTAGATATGTGAAGTCCCCCTTGTTAGAGGCCGGAATTGGAGTACGGCTCTAGGCATGCTGTGTGAAGCCCATCTGGATGGAATCTGGATTGGTGATGCTTGTTTGCATATCGGAGAAGGCTCCGTGATAATGGCTTGTGATGCCTATGGCTTGTGATGCCTTGTTCCTACCTGTTGCTTGGTGCGGCAGGAAGTACTGGACGATGTCCAGGAAATGAAGAGGGTTGGCGGCAACTCTTGTGGCCGTGCGTTGCCACTTTGTGAGTAGTTGAGCCGTTGGGCTGCAACTCGATGAAAAGGCAGATTGCCGAACAGGAAAGGTGAAACCGACCCGCGCCTATAAAATGCCATGGATACTTCCGTATTCGAGGTGGCTCGGCGACTTGAGCAACGGGGGGTGGCTGATCCGTACCTGCGTTAGGTCCGTCCGACTTGGAAGCCTGGTATAGGTTTTGTTGGAGCGCCTAATGAGAGTCTTAGGCCCGCGCGCCGGAAAGACTGAAATGCTCAAATACCGTGTAGACGGTGGTGTTGACCCTGGTATTCCGGTACACCGAAAATGTGCCCTGAGTGCACGGACCGTCGGGCCGGGTGGCCGATGGTTGTGATGGCTTGAATGTGCCTGCGCGCACATAGTTGCTCTTTGATGATGTCATGCTTGCAGGGAAAGAATGCTCATGCCCCGAGAAAGGGGTAGGATTGTTATAATTGGGTCAGCTGAATGCTGACCGTTGCATTGTTTGCCACCGGTTGGGTGGATTGTTCCCGTGCAGGTGCTGGAGAGCCAAGTGGTAAGTGATGGGCTGGCGAGCCCTCCTGCTGTTGCTGCTGCTGCTGTGGCTAGCCCTTGAAGGCTAAGCGAATGGCTTTGTTTTGTTTTCTCTTTTTACTCATGTATGGCCGGCCTGCACGCCGAGGTTTGTAAAACATGATGTATGTTCAGAGGAACTGTAAGGCCTTAAGGCCAAACTCTTGTGGTTGTGTACATTCCGTGATATTTATATATAAAGGTGGTTTTATATATATTGGACATTCCGGTTGCGAGTTCAAAGTACTACTTAAAGCTTCCGCTAGAATGCTCTGAGTTAGGATTCGTTGTGGTTTGGCAATATCCTGTGACCTCACCGTCTGTTTGTGGCATATAGTGTGGGGCCCCGGCCGGACCTTCGACTATACGTCATTTAACGGATGGGGTCGTTACAGCTCTTTCTTCGAGTAGGCGACGACGAAGTCACATTTTCTATCACCCCTTCGATGAAGAACACCTTAGCAAACGATGACTCCTGCTTTTTCGTAGACGCCGTGAGTGATGATTCTTCCTACTACCTCTCCGACTTTGAAAAAGAATTTTCTACTTTTTGCTCCTCTTCTCTTACAACTGAATCACTGCAAGGAAGTGATGAATCTTCTTATTGTCTTTCTGAGTTTGGAAAAGAATTTTCTGATTTTTTTTCTTCCTCTGTTCTTCCCACTGAATCGCTACAAGAAGCCGTCTTGGCTGCTAGCCCCACCCCTTATTACGTTCCTTATAAACAAGTTTATGAAGATATTATTTAAGAAAGAATCTCAAAATCCTCTTATGAAGAACCCCCTAACCTAGAACTTAAAGAACTTCCCGAACACCTTAAGTATGCTTTCTTAGAAAAAGATTCCAAGTTACCAGTTATCGTTTCGGCCTACCTCACGGATACGCAAAACGATAAACTTCTTCTAGTTCTACGTAAGCATCACCGGGCTATTGCTTGGCAAATTTCTGATATCAAGGGCATAAGCCCATCTTTCTGTACCCTTAAAATTTTAATGGAAGATAATTCGCGTAACTGTATCCAACCTCAGCGCCGTATAAACCCGAATATGAAAGAAGTAGTTAAGGGCGAGGTTATGAAACTATTAGACGCAGGAATTATCTACCCTATATCGGACAGTAAGTGGGTTAGCCCCGTTCAGGTAGTTCCAAAGAAGGGAGGGATAACCGTAGTTAGTAATGAGAATAATGAATTAATCCCGACACGGACGGTGACGGGTTGGCGTATGTGTATAGATTATCGTAAGTTGAATGACGCCACCCGCAAGGACCACTTTCCTTTGCCGTTTATCGACCAGATTTTAGAACGTCTCTCCGACCATAGCTTTTATTGTTTTCTCGATGGCCTCTCGGGGTACTTTCAAATACCCATCTCTCCCGAGGACCAAGAGAAAACTACGTTTACTTGTCACTTCGACACCTTCGCTTACCGAAGAATGCCGTTTGGATTATGCAATGCGCCAGCAACATTCCAGCGATGTATGCTCGTAATATTTGACAAGTACGTAGAAAGCATTATGAAGGTATTCATGGACGATTTCTCCGTGTTCGGCGATTCCTTCGATAGATGTTTAGAAAACCTCGAAAAAGTCTTAGAACGATGAAAAGAAACTAACCTTGCCCTAAATTGGGAAAAATGCCATTTTATGGTGAGGGAAGGGTTAGTTTTGGGTCATAAAAATTCTGCTAAAGGTATTGAGGTAGACATTGCCAAGATAGAAGTTATTGAAAAGTTGCCGCCGCATACAAACATAAAAGCTATAAGAAGTTTCCTAGGCCATGCTGGTTTTTATCGTCGTTTTATAAAGGACTTCTCCAAGATCACTAAGCCCCTCACCAGTCTCTTAGAAAAAGACGCCCCATTCATTTTTGATGACTCTTGTATTTCTGCCTTTGAAATAATTAAAGAAAAGTTAATTAACGCACCGATTATGATAGCTCCGGTGTGGGACCTTCCTTTCGAGATTATGTGCGATGCGAGTAGTTTTGCGGTGGGAGCCGTATTAGGTCAACGCATATCTAAAAACTTCCACCCCATCTATTACGCTAGTAAAACCCTCACATCTACACAAGAAAATTACACCACAACCGAGAAGGAGCTCTTAGCTGTAGTATTCGCCTTTGATAAATTCCGCCCTTACATTACACTTTCAAAAATCATTGTTTTTACGGACCACTCGGCCCTCAAGTACCTTCTTGCCAAAACGGATGCCAAGCCTCTCTTGATTCGCTGGGTCTTACTCCTCTAGGAGTTTGACTTAGAGATCCGTGATAAGCGAGGAGCCGAGAACTTGGCCGCTGACCATTTATCAAGATTAGATAACCCCTTTATAGAAAAATTAAATGAAAAATATTTTAATGATTATTTTCCTGATGAGTAGCTGCTTTTAGTTAACACATCTACTTCTCCTTAGTTCGCGCACATCGCCATCTATCTAGTGGCACGGGTGCTCCCAAAAGAGTTCTCCTCTCAGCAAAAGAAGAAATTCTTTTCTGAGCTGAAGAACTACTTTTGGGAAGACCCGCATCTTTTCAGAATTTGTGCGGATCAAGTGATAAGGAGATGTGTTTCTTATGATGAAGGAATTAATATTCTAAAACATTTGCATGAAGGTCCGACAGGTGGGCACTATCAAGCTGCTCGCACCACTCACAAGGTGCTTTGCGCGGGTTTTTACTGGCCTAGCCTGTTTAAAGACGCGCAAGCCTTTGTGAGCAGGTGTGATAGTTGCCAACGGTCGGGCAACTATTTCTAATAAAAATGAAATGCCGCAAAATTATTTCTTAGAGTGCGAAATTTTCGACCTCTGGGGAATTGATTTTGTTGGCCCCCTTCCTTCTAGCTTCGGAAACAAATATATTTTAGTTGCTGTTCATTATGTTTCACGATGGGCTGAGGCCCAAGCTCTTCCTACGAACGACTCCCGAGTTGTAGTCACGTTTCTAAAAAGATTATTTTCTAGATTCGGTATGCCACGCGCAATCGTTAGCGATAGGGGTTTCCATTTCTGTAACGCGCAATTTTCAAAAATCCTTACCAAATACGGCGTTACGCATAAGCTTTCCACTGCCTACCACCCCCAAACTAACGGACAAGTCGAAGTAGTTAATAGAGAAATTAAAAGAATATTAGAAAAGACTGTTTCAACTTCTAGAAAAGACTGGTCAGCCAAACTTGACGATGCTCTATGAGCCTACCGAACAGCGTACAAAACCGCCCTCGGATGTACGCCATATCGGCTGGTCTATGGAAAATCGTGCCATCTGCCCGTAGAGTTAGAATACCGCGCCTTTTGGGCCTTAAAATTTTTAAACTTCGATCCCCACTCAGTCGGTGTCCTTCGAAAATTTCAACTAAATGAACTCGATGAGTGGCGCTCTTATGCTTATGAAAATAATAAACTTTATAAAGAGCGGACGAAGCGTTTACACGATAAACACTTAAGGCACCCTAAAAACTTTAAGCCGGGCGACCAAGTCCTTTTATATAATTCTCGTTTACGTTTATTTCCGGGCAAATTAAAATCTCGCTGGTCTGGCCCGTTTTCTGTTTTAGAAGTATTTCCTTATGGAACTGTTTTAATTTCTCACCCTGATAAGGGTAATTTCAAAGTGAATGGTCAGCGTCTTAAACTCTATTTCTCTGATGATGATGTCAGTCCAAACATTATTAAGTTTCTGCTTCACGAACTTTAATCTTGAACTTTTAATTTTTTGCTAAAAATAATTTTATTTTTGGACAACAATATTTTTGGACAATATTATTTTTTTGATGCGTTGAGCTCAACGACGCTTTAACCAAAGGGCGCTCTTGGGAGGCAACCCAAGTTATCTTTTTCTGTTTTCTTTATTTTATAATATTTTACCTCGGACGGCTCCTACAAGCTGAAGCTTCTGCGATCACCTGCTCCAACATTGCTGAATCCATCACGAAGTTCAAAGAAGACATTCGGAGGAGCGGCATCACTCAGCTTTTGCAGCAAATAAATCCGGGGAAGTACCTGTCTTTCAATTCCGTCTTTCAATTCGGTACTTTATTTTTCTCTCCTTCTCCAATCCCCTTATTTAGCCATTGAGGACAATGTCTATTTTAAGCTTGGGGGAGGATTTCCTCCTTCATTTTTGCTTAGTGTAAATATTTTTATTTTTGTATATATTTTAAATATTTCCAAAAAAAAATGATGAATATCTTAAAATTCCAAAAAAAGAGAAAATTTTTCCAAAATCCAAAAAAAAAGAGAATATTTCACAAAATTAAAAAAAATATATATGTGTTTTTGAATAGTTTAGATATTTTGGTATTTCAATAGCACCCCTAGTTTTTATTTTTGTTTTACTCAAAATCTCCTATAAACAACTTAGTTAATTATAATATTTCTAATCGCCCTTTTTAATTATGTTTCACAAGTAAAACGTTGGCCATGCTGTGTTTCTAATTCACGGTAGCATGTTAAGGTGAAATATTTTTCTAAAACTCGCATTTCTATTATGGTTTTTTTGTTTTTTATTTCCTTTACTTTCTCAAAAATTCATCATCCACTATTTTCTTTTTCGTTTTTGAATAATTTTTGTAAAGTCAACTTTTGAATAGCGTAGTAGATATGAACGATCCAAGTCACCTATTATTTCTATTTTCAAGTTAATTTCATCAATCTTCTTTTATGATCTACGACTCGCTTTTTGAAAATTTTCAAACCTTTGTTTTAAATAAATTCAAAAGCATGAAAATGATTTAGGCCGTTTTGTTTTCGTTTGAGCTCTCCTGCCAACATAAAATTTTTTTTGCCACTAGTTAGCCATTTTTGAGCCTTTTTCCGATTTTATTTGATAGCTCCTCCCTTCATTTCAGCTTCACCAAAGCCAAAATTTCCAACCTATCGAATCACACTAGCCTTTTTGAGTTTCATAAATTATTTTGACAATTTTGATAGGATATTTTGTGATTTATTGTGGGAGAAAGTTTTTTGAAAAAAGTATGCTCAAAAGTGATGTTTATTTTTGTTTGGCCAATTTAAAAAGGAAAATAAAAATATTTATGGCCTTTGTTTTGAAAAAAGAAAAAAAAATCTAAAAAAAAGAAGAAAAAGAAAAAAAAATGTGTATATATTTTTATGAAAGTTTTTGAAACTCTTTGCTTTGATTTAGTGTGATTTTAAAACCTTCACGTTTATCTTTGAATTCCACTCCTAATCATATTCCTAAACAAAACGTTTCTGTCCTATTTAAGTCCTTTTGATTCACGCTTTTTGATTTTTTATTTAACAACTAAGAAAAGAAAAAAAGTAAATCAGTTTTAGTTTTGGATTTAAACCTAGATTTTTGTTAATTAAATTGATATAATTATAATGCGTTGCTTGGATCTAGTAACAACTCAATGCGTGTTTTTCATTTTCGTTGCTTTGCTTAAGTCTATTTAAATCTCGTTAAAATTTTGGATGATTTGTTTTTATTGAGTAAAGTTTATAAAAGTTTTACCATACCTAAATAATTGTTTTAAACTTACATTTCACCTTTTTCCCTACTTAGAATTTCACATAGTACTTGTGTAGGCATAATTAAAACTTTTTGATTAGTCCTTTTTATAAATTTCTAGTTTTTATATTTTTGCTTGGGGACAAGCAAAAACTTAAGCTTGGGGGAATTTGATAATACGTTTTGTAGCCTAAACTATCATTGTATTTTCTATTTTATAGTGTACAAATCATGTCTATTATTAGTTTATTTTTATCCTTTTTATGTAAATATTATTGTCACTAATATTTTCTTGTCTTTTTGCAGGTTTTCAGGAAATTGGTCAAAAATGACCTGACACGCCCCCCTGTCACGCCCTACCTGGGCGTGACCTAAGGCGTGTCACCCGATCCCGAGGACTTTTGTTGGAAGGGACAGGAAAATGGACAAAACCGCTGTCACGCCCCCCTGGGCGTGTCACCAGGCGTGACCATGGGCGTGTCGCCCTCTGCCGCAAAGCCTGCCGCCGCATTAAATGCCATTTCTCCACAGCACGAAAACAGTACTGTCACGCCCCCCCGTCACGGGCGTGACCTGGGGCGTGACATCTACTTTTCGACGACTGACGGATTTCTGACCAATGATTTGGACATGACGTGCCTGTCACGCCCCCCGTCCACGGGCGTGACCTAGGGCGTGACCACCGACGTACCGAAGCAATCATCCCTCCCGCCAGAATCCAGAGCTCGAGGTCAACATAGTACTGTCACGCCCCCTGACACGCCCCCTGACACGCCCCCCCTAGGGCGTGTCAGAGGGCGTGACCAACCCGAGAAAAAAAATCTATAAATTGAAACCCCCCCTCTCCATTTCAGCAAGCTTTGGTTGAGAGGGGGAGGTGCTGCCCCTTTGGTTCTTGAGTTTTTTTCATGCTTTCTCTCTCTCTCTCTCCCCCTCTCTTTATAATTTTTGTTTAACCCTAGTTTAATCTTAGCTTGTTTATGCTTTCTTTGTAATCTTTGCTCTTGCTTAGTGCTAATTGTAGGGCTAGAATAGGATTTCCATTTCATGCACTTGTAATTTCAATTTCATTAGTGTAACTTGCTCCTTTTAATTAATATAAGTGCTCCTCCTTTACTAGTGTTCCTTTATATGCTTTACTACTCATCCCCCCTCCTCCACTCTATTATGATTAACTAATCCTCCTTGTACTCGATCTTGATGATCCGAGGTTAGAGCGATTTAGTTAAGATGTTTTAATTAATCTTTTCATTTTAGGTTAGGGCCTTGAATTACTCTTGATTAATCACGGGTTGGAGGTATATTATCGATATATGCTCTCCACCTTTGCTTTCATTCTGGGCTAGCTGAGAGGACGATAGAATGAAGTGAGCATTCAAGAGTAAAGGGAGTTATACGCACCCCTCGAGAGAGGCAGACGTCCAAATCTCCCGGATTGGAGTAAAATCCAATAGTGGGGTTCACCGCGTAAAGCAAGTTTTAGGCCTCCGATTTAGACGAGAGTCGGTCGGACCTTCCTAAACTCAGTTGGGCACGACTTCGAGAGAAGCGTGTTCAAGCTTTAGGAACCTCCACGGTCAAGGACCTTTATCCTATTAAGTTTAGATTTTTATCGCATTTTCTTAATCGTCTTTAGCCGAGGTGATTCTTGATCGAGTGCATTTCCATTTCATATTTTCAACCCTTCGTAGTAATCGTTTTACTTAATAGCTTTACTTAATTGCGGTGGTTCTCTTTCTAGTATAGCTTTACTTCCTCCCTTGCACTTAGATTTTCTAAAACCCTAGTTTTTCCATCGATAAGATAATAGCGTTCGTGTGAGTAAGCATAGCCAACAGTTCCCGGATTTCAATACGACACTTGTGTCCCCTAGCTACAATTCGATAGGTATACTTGCCTCATCGGGTTGCTAGTTTGGTTGCGTTTATTTTCTTCGAACCCTAGCGCGCAACATCCCCAGAGCTCTGACAGTGACCAGTTCAGAACAGACAGTGATGACTCCTCAGCTACCATAGCAAGGAAAAGAAAAGCTAGAAGCAAAGCCATGAAAAGAGTTCCTCTAGAAAAAGTTACAGATGCAAATGATGTACCTTATTATATATTGCATAGTTATGAAATCACTGAACCTTGGATGCAATACTCCAGAAATCAGATTAAGGCAATGAAAAAGAAAAGAAAGTTTGACAAAGGATCTTCCATGTCTTATCTTCCCCTTTCTCACCTCCTCCTAATGCAGGTGCAGGTGGCAGCTCTGCCTTCTCATCTACTCAAAGAGGCCAAGGCTCTTATCAGTTCCAGGGCAGATCTCAGCTTAGGGGAGGCCACTCCAGAGGTTACCAACCTAGAAGAGGTCAATTCAGAGGTAATCAGATAGACTTAAGGGTTTATTCAAGACAAAGGGAACAAGGCCCCAAAGATCCTTCTTCTGGCCCTTTTCCTTATAAACTCAAAGACATTGTGTCTACCAGAACCCCTGTTGAAGTGACTTCTAACAGATATGAAGCTCCAGTGCCATTTGAAGATCTAGAGAATAATCCTAATTCCTGGACAGCTAGAATGAAAGAGTCAGCTGCACTAGAACAAATTAGGAAAGCAAGAGAACAAGCCAGAGATACTTCCAGCTTCACAACTCTCTCAGATCAAAGAAAGAAGGAACTAGAAAGGTATGCTTCAAGAAAGTTCTTTGATTCAGAAAGTTATATGAGACTGCATCCTGAGGCTATAGTTCCAAGAACAAAGCAGCAGACAACCTTAGGTGCAAATGATGATAGAAGATCAAAGAAGGAAGCTTTAAATCCTAATAGAGATATCATCTTCAAGCAAAGCAAAGAGAAGGATTAATTCTGTAAGCAGGCAGTACATTCATCTTTAAACATTTGCTGATATTCTATCTGAATGCTGCTATGTTATATGTTCTGCTCTGTTGTTTTAAATTTTGCTTTTCTATATATGCTTTTGTATTTCTTACTGAGTCCTGTAAATAGTAATCCTAACCCAAATAGGGGGAGATTGTTGGAACACCCTATTACTAATTTGGGCAAGGATCACTATGTTATTAGGAAATTGGTTTGACCTAGATGTATAGTTGAAAAGGTCAAATTAGAATGAGTCTAGGGCTTAGAACTTAGGTTTGAAGCTGCCCCCAGGACCTTTCAAAGATCAAGACTTAGAGTTGAGACAAAGACAATTTTCATCGAACTCCGTTCGACGCTCTCTGAGCTCAACTCTGCTGAGTCGTCGAACTCCAGTCGACGATCTTCGAGCTCAGATCGACGATTTGTCTTAAGTTACTTTCCCAGTCGCTGAGCTCAGTTCGACGATCGTAGAGCTCAGTTCGACGTTTTCTGTCTGCTGTGTTAATCCAATCTCTGAGCTCAGTTCAACGATCGTAGGGCTCAGATCGACGATTTCTGTGAGATATCGACGCCTTCAGAATTCAAATTCAAGGACAGTTATGAATTATAATCAGAATTAATTCCTGCATTGATTGCAAAAGATTTTCTAGCCATTTCAATCAATCTGATGCAAGTTTCAAGGAAAGACTAAATGGAATATTGCTTAGGACTTTCCCCAGATATAGTTGTCTATTATGGAAGTCATTTATTACTGATAAAACGGCCGTCTAAGAGAATATCTGATATACTCCTTCAATATTCATTCTCAAAACACAGATACAGAAGATACAGTGATCAACACAGACAATTCAAAGAGATACAGAAGAATTAGATTACATTACAGAAGATTGAACAACACAATTTCTCTGATAAAGATTTCAACTTCTATGATTTACAAATCTACTGAATCTTCAAGTGTTCAAAGGCTTCAACATTAAGGACTCCAGACACCAAATATTTCAGCATTTGCTGGGATCATCTTCTGCTGGAGATCTGAAGCTTCTGAAGGCCTATCACCCTAGCAAAGCTTTCACTCCTGAACTATTCTACATCTCAGGGGGAGCTTTGACAACATCAACAATCCACTAGTCTTCTCTCATTTGATTTGAGACAGAGAAGACATCATCATCTCTTTCTTTTTCTTTTCCTGTTGTAAAAGGGTTATCAAAACTCCTTTCAAAAGTTATAAATTTGATTCTGAGAGCCTTGTCAAAACTCAGTGGTGGCAAGACACCTTATCAAAAAATCTAGATCTTGTTTTTGAGCACCTTATCAAAAGCTCATTGGTGCCCAGGACACCTGATCAACTCATCCTGTAGTTGATTTCTACCAAGGGATGTAGAAGAGTGGATGTACCCAAGTTTTGGGGAACCACTATAGATCCTTGTGTCTTCTGGTTGGTGTGTGTTTGTTATTGTTGTGTGCTGTGTGATTCTTATTTCTTACTTTAACTTTATTTTTCAACAAGCACTATACACATATAATTAGATTTAATCTTCCACTGCCTTACAATTTTAAATTGTAAACATTATTTTAAAATACTCTATTCACCCCCCTCTAGAGTTAAGGTAGATCTTTCTCTCACTTTCAAACTTGTTTCTGAACACCCACTTTGTTCCAACAATTGAGTGATCCTAAGGCCTTGGTACTAGCTCCCAAACTTTGTTTCTCTTACATAGCAATGATCCAGTGTGGATCTTGTTCTGCATCTTGAATAGATTGAGGCTCAACTTGAGATAGAAAGCAGGTGTGCATCAGGTTCTGGTTGACCTGATTTCTGGTTTGCACACCAGCTGTGATGTCTCCAATCACTTGGGAGATTGGATGATCTCTTGTTGTTACTAAATCAACAGGGGGTGTTGATTGTTCACCAACCTGTGTTGTTGTTTCCTCTTGTGGAACAACAACTGGCTCTTCCAGATGGTTTTCTCCAAGATGTGGAACACCAAGATGTTCAGTATCCTCTTCATCTTCACTGATTTCTTCTCTCTGTTGGGTAGGTGAATGTGTTGAATCCTTCTCTGCAATATGCAACATGTCCAAATTTTCCTAAAGAGAGTTTACCTGCAAGATTTCTATGGTAGAAGTATTTTTCTCCTTATAAAACATGTTAGTCTCATCAAAAGATACATGAACAGATTCTTCAATTTTAAGAGAAGTTTTATTATAAACCCAATAAGCTTTACTGATCATAGAGTATCCCAGAAACACTCCTTCATCTGCTTTAGCTTGGAATTTTGCTAAGTACTTCATGTCATTATTGTGAATATAACAAATGCAACCAAAAATTTTGAAATAGTCTACTTTAGGTTTCTTCCCTTTGAGCAATTCATAGGGAGTCTTGCCCTTCAGTTTATGTATCAAACTTCTGTTCAACACATAGTTGGAGGTGTTCACTGCCTCTGCCCAAAAAGATAGAGGGAGGTGAGCATCTGTCAATAATGTAGTAGCAGATTCAATAAGTGTTCTATTTTTCCTTTCAGATACCCCTTTTTGTTGAGGATTTCTAGGAGCTGAGAAAGTATGCCTGATCCCTTCACTCTGACAGAACTCTTATATAAGAAGAGAATCAAACTCTATCCCATGATCACTTCTGATCAGGGCAATTTTAGTATTGAAATCAATCTGTATGCATTTGAGAAAATCTGTCAAACACTTAAAGTTATCAGACTTCTTCCTCAAGAAGAATACCTATGTGAATCTAGAGAAGTCATCTACAATCACTAAAGTGTAAGATTTCCGTCCTAAGCTTTGTACTGTAATGGGTCCAAAAAGATCCATGTGTAACAGATACAAGATCCTAGGTGAATCACTCTTATTAAGTGACTTAAAACTATTTTTAGTTTGCTTGCCTAATTGACAAGACCTGCAAAGTCCTTCCTTCTTGTAGGGGCCAGAAGGTAGTCCTCTAACAAGGTTGTCCTTGGATAGCCTAGCAATGGTTCTAAGGTTTATATGCCCTAGTCTCTTATGCCAAAGATCATTTTGTTTGCAAACTGAATTAAATAAACAGATATCTATATTGGTTGAAAAGAAATCTACAAGATAAATGTTACCTTTCCTTTTACCTGTTAACACTGTTGTGTAATCCTCTGACTTGATCTTGCATAAGGATTTGTTGAATATCACTTGATAGCCTTCATCACAGAGTTGACTGATGCTGATTAGGTTGTGCTTCAGTCCTTCCATATAAGCAACCTTCTTGAATGTGACTGAGCCAATCTGAACAGCACCATATCCTTTTTTTTGACCAAAGTTTGAATCTCAAAATATTACTTTGGGTCCAAGTTTGGTTCTGAAGGATGTTAGATTCTCCTTGCTCCCTGTCATGTGCTTTGAGCACCCACTATCCAGATACCATTTTTGGTTCATTGTTGGATAGGTCTTCACCTACACATAAACAATTTATATGTTTTTGACCCAGTTTACCTTGGGTCTAGGTTTATAACCTTTAAACTCAGAAATAAAAGACATCCCTGGTTGACTCTTATATCCTTCAGGATGGTATCTCCTAGGAGGCACTATCCATTTAGTATAAGGGTTAAAGCTTTGGGATGAGGGACTTCTAGGATTGATTTTAGATTTACCTCTGAAAGAATGTTCAAAGCTCTGAGCTCCGTTCGACGATCGTCGAGCTGAGTTCGACGATCTGGGTCAGATCGCCGAGCTCCGTTCGAAGATCGACTATACCAGAGTTCAGAAGTCGTCGACCTGAGTTCGACGATTAAGCCTTGGATTGTCGAGCTCTGTTTGATGATCGTCGAGCTCTGTTCGACGTTTTCTGTTGAACTTTGTTTTCCTTAGGTAAATCAGGATTCTTCCTAGCTACCTCTACAACACCCTTTCCTTTATCAGAAATAAATTTAATTGGGGTTGTTAATACTATAGGTTGGCTGGATGAAGTACCCAAGCCTAGTGTACTGTTGAATCTTGAGTTCACTGTGCTTGTGATGTCCCTCAGTCTGATGCTTCTCCCATTAAGGGATTCTTCAAACTTCTTTTCCTTGGATAGCTCACTTTTTAGTGAAGCTATCTCCTCCCTACAACATTCTAACTCCTCAGAGAGTTTGAGGTTGTCTGATTTTAAGGTGCTAAGTTCAGACAATTAATTTCTGAGAGAGATAATCTCTTTCTCAGACTTTAACAGGTCTAAACAAAGTGCCTTAAATTCAGATCTAAAGTCCTCTGAATCAAAGTCAAAGGAGTCTATTACCTGGTCTTCTTCAGTTTGAGTTTCAGATTTAGACTCTGACTCTTGTTCTGCATCAGAATTTTGTTGGGAGGCATTGATAGCCATCATGCAGAATTCCTTTTCTTCAACATCATCTTCATCATCACTTGAGCTTGATGAAGCCTCTGATTCTTCTTCAGTTTCACTCCAGGTTTCTGCTAGAAATCCCTTCCTTGTATGTTTATTTTTGCTGGAGGAGGATTTGTTGTAATTGTTTCCCCTGGAGTCCTTATCTTTTTTCCTATCTTTCCTGTCTTTCTTGTCCTTATTCTGATTTTCTGGACAGTCAGGCACAATATGGCCTGATTTCTTGCATCCAAAACAGATTATTTCTTTATTATTTGACTTGTCATACCTTGGCTTCTCATGCCCTCTGGATGACCTCTATCTTAAATATTTCCTGGCCATCTTATAGAATCTTTTGGCCAGCAAGCTAATAAATTCTTCATTGCCTGTGACCTTGTCTTCAGGCAGATCTTCTATAGCTTTTAATGTTATTGTCTTCTCCTTCCTGATAGCTGGAGAGGCAACCTTTTGTTCTTTTTGATGGAGCCGTATACCCCTGGCATGTTGATTTGGAGCGTCCCCCTCCGGATGATGATGGTGACCCGGATGATGTTGGCGCCGATACATGCTTGATGTTACCTTGCCGCCTTGAGATGAAGATTTGCCATGATAAGTTTGGTGCCGTTGTTCGTCGCCATAGGGAGTTTGTTGATTTTGATGACCGTTGCCGCAAGCTTGAAGGTTGGGACTTTGCCGCGACATCCTCCGCCAAAGCCCCGTCAAAATCTCTGCCGCATCAACGCATGAGATTATAATTTTATTTCTTAATTCCTGCATTTTAATTTCAGCATTTTATTCCTAATTTCAGCATTTTATTTTTGTTCAATGTGGCCTATGTTTAGCCATGGTTAGTGCATTTAGTGGCTAGGATTCATTTTAGTGTGATGAAGGGTTGGATGGAGAGGTGTAATAATATATATATATATATATGTATGTGAAGTGGGAGAATGGAAGGGAAGATTAAAAAAAACCTAACTAAGGATTCAGCTTGCTCCAGCCCGCCTCCCCCGTTTTCTCTCGGCCTGGACGAAACCCGACGCCCAGGAAAGCCCACCGACCTGCTGCTACCGCCGCCCCTTTTGGGCTGTCCTTGCTGCTCCGGCGACCTCCTACCTCCTCTGGTGTGACTCCGAAGAAGGCAGCTCGGTTCTTCCTCATCCGGTGCGACACTGGTGACCCGTGGAAGTGCGACTCTTCCACCACTATCTTGCTCGTCCTCCTCACCTCCTCTCTAATTTCTGGTTTCTTGGTAACGAATATCTATCCCTAAACTTTGTGTGATCTTCTTCTTAATCTTGTGAGTTATTGGAGACCTTTGATTTCATGTTTTATCCTAACTATTGATTCACATTTACAATTATAAAAATCTGAAATTGTTATTGCTTTACATCCGATTTTCGTGAAGATTTCCGTAAGGGTAGGTCCCCTTGGACGTTTGCAAACCGGGGTTTGTGTAGCCTTTGGTTTCGAATGGATCAAGAGGATTTGGTATATCCTCGTATGGTTTTGTTTTGAGGGTTATATTTGGACTATTTTCCGAATTGAAATCTTTAGTCCGGAATGCCCTCTATATGGATGGAAATGTTTGTGCTGCGATTCTAGATGTATGGTTAGGATTATGAGATTAGTATATGTGTATGTTCGTGCAGGTTTGGGCGGGATTTCCCCCTTGTGAGATCGCGCATTTACAAACGAAACTCCGTCGAAATTTCAAGTTTTGCGTGCACACCACGTGTTCGCTTAAATTCCCCTTAGGAATTCCTTTTGTCTTCTCGTGTTTTAAATTCGTTAGGGAGTGGTCTACATCAGTTTGGTATCAGAGGGAGGTTTGCCAATTTCTCAACTTGGCAGCGATCCGCTCGTTCCGAGCCACCCCACACACCCCCCCATTTGCACTTAGGCGCGTTTTGTTGGTTTTAAAAATTTAATTTCTGCTATATAAAAACAAAAAAAATTGTTTTACGTATTTTCTTATTTGAGTGTTCTGTGGTCCGTTATGGCGTACATTAGGAGCTCCGCACACTCACATTCATTCGTTGAGCGTAACGTTATGTTATCACCATATTTGACACCACCACCGCGCACCTCTAGGCCTATTAGAGTTCCGGCTTCGACATATGATGGGTTAGGTGATCCGCGAGTATTTTTAAGATGGGTGAAGGATATAGAACTTTACTTTGAGCAATATCATATTGTGGACCCCCACAGAATTCCCGTTGCAAAACTTCAATTATTTGGTCGAGCCCAGACCTTCTGGCTCAATGAGGAGCGATGTTTTGGGACGTCCCTCAACGACTCACTTGTAGGTTGGAGGATTATGAAGAATTTATTAACGGATGAGTATTACCCTCCATACTGCCGCTCTCCGTCTTCTGATTATTTGAATGAGTCACCGCCCGAGATTTTGCCTACATTGAACCAGCATGTTCCCTTGTACTCCCGTATGAGGCCATCTCATAATTTTGTTTCTCCCCGCCAGGGCACTAGACCCATTTCTGATCAGCGGAGTGACTATACGCCCCATGCTAGATCTCTACCCCTCCAAGATCTGACTATTTCGAGCACATGCACACCTACCGTTAGGGAGAAAGAAACGGTTAGGTCCTCTGTCCCGCCACCTGTCCTTGTCACTACTAGGGACGTTATAAAACCGCGATTTAAGCCTAGGCAAATTGTTAAGAGTTGCAAGGAGAACGCAACATGTTATTCTTGTGGAGTTATTGGCCACTATGCCGTAGAGTGCCCCACAAAGCCTAGAGCTTTGGATCTTTTAGCTTCGACGTCTGAGCCCGCCACTGAGGGCGATGCCGATTGGTCTGACGACTGTAGTGACGATGAGGAGATTGGTTATCCTAGTGACCTGGATGATGATTTCTCCCCTGAGGTATCACTCCCTGGGATTAACCCACCTCCCCCCGACCATATTTCAGGCCCGTCTCCTATGATAGTTGAGGAACCAAGCGATGACCCAGAGTTAGATGACGTACCTACTGAGTTGGAAGATTTGCCTTGCAAGGGAGCCGTCCTTTTGGATCGATTAGCGGACTTGTTAGGACACGAATTGATTTTTCCTAGTCCGATCCACTTAGTTAAACCGTCGTTATTAGTACCTCCATTTGATATGACTAGTGGGCTCTGTATTAGTGAGTATCCGTCGGCAGGCATGTTATCATTTGCGACTACGTATGATTTCACGGCGACTGTGCCTATTGATTTGGTGTCCTCACGACATTGTTACCCGCCAAATCAACTTGCACATATCTTTCGTCCATCCTGGCACGAACTGTATGTACACATATTGTTGCCTTATGCCAGTGTCTATGAGTTGCATCACTTTCACGTCTGTTCACCTTCGAGAGCTTCTGACTACAGAATTGATGATTCTAATTTAGTATGGTTAGCCCCCGAGTGGATACCTTCGGGTTCCGTAACAAAAGTATTACATTGGAGCGCTGACCCTTTCATGATTTTCAAGAATTTTGGGTTTAATGCAATTTCTTTGGATTTTTACGATGCAATCGGTTTTTCACCGCATTTCAATTTTTCGGATTTAATTTTGCAAATCTGGTCTCCATATGAGCGGCTTTCTTCGACGTTCCTCTCTTCCACTTCAAATTCTCGTGGGTTGAGAGGTGAGATTTTTTCCGTGTCGCTCTTCCATTTGGGTTTACTGGTTCTCGCATTGGATGGTAAGATCTGCACTGCTTTTCTTTTTGCTGACACATCTACGAGGCTTCCTGCTGTTCTTTCTCATGATAGGTTTGGTTCTATTGTAAATGTTGCTGTCCCTGGCTATTCTCTACCTGGCCACTCATCAAGGATGAGTGATTTCAGGAGGGGGAGGATTGATGGAGCCGTATTCCCCCAGCATGATGATTTGGAGCGTCCCCCTCCGGACGACGATGGTGACCTGGATGATGTTGGCGCCGACACACGCTTGATGTTACCTTGCCGCCTCGAGATGAAGATTTGCCATGATAAGTTTGGTGTCGTTGTTCGTCGCCATAGGGAGTTTGTTTATTTTGATGACCGTTGTCGCAAGCTTGAAGGTTGGGACTTTGCTGCGACATCCTCTGCCAAAGCTGCGTCAAAATCTTTGCCGCATCAACGCATGAGATTATAATTTTATTGCCTAATTCCTGCATTTTAATTTCAGCATTTTATTCCTAATTTCAGCATTTTATTTTTATTCAATGTGGCCTATGTTTAGCCATGGTTAGTGCATTTAGTGGCTAGGATTCATTTTAGTGTGATGAAGGGTTGGATGGAGAGGTGTAATAATATATATATATATGTATGTGGAGTTGGAGAATGGAAGGGAAGATTAAAAAAAAACCTAACTAAGGATTCGGCTTGCTGCAGCCCGCCTCCCCCATTTTCTCTCGGCCTAGCCGAAACCTGACGCCCAGGAAAGCCCGCCGACCTGCTGCTACCGCCGCCCCTTTTGGGCTGTCCTTGCTCTCCGGCGACCTCCTACCTCCTCCGGTGTGACTCCGAAGAAGGCATCTCGGTTCTTCCTCATCCGGTGCGACTCCGGTGACCCGTGGAAGTGCGACTCTTCCACCACTATCTTGCTCGTCCTCCTCACCTCCTCTCTAATTTCTGGTTTCTTGGTAACGAATATCTATCCCTAAACTTTGTGTGATCTTCTTCTTAATCTTGTGAGTTATTGGAGACCTTTGATTTCATGTTTTATCCTAACTATTGATTCACATTTGCAATTATAAAAATCTGAAATTGTTATTGCTTTACATCCGATTTTCGCGAAGATTTCCATAAGGGTAGGTACCCTTGGACATTTGCAAACCGGGGTTTGTGTAGCCTTTGGTTTCAAATGGATCAAGAGGATTTGGTATATCCTCGTATGATTTTGTTTTGAGGGTTATATTTGGACTATTTTCCGAATTGAAATCTTTAGTCCAGAACGCCCTCTATGTGGATGGAAATGTTTGTGTTGCGATGCTAGATGTATGGTTAGGATTATGAGATTAGTATATGTGTATGTTCGTGCAGGTTTGGGCGGGATTTCCCCCTTGTTAGATCGCGCATTTACAAACAAAACTCTGCCAAAATTTCGAGTTTTGCGTGCACACCACATGTTCGCTTAAATTCCCCTTAGGAATTCCTTTTGTCTTCTCGTGTTTTAAATTCGTTAGGGAGTGGCCTACATAACTTCCTCTCTGTTCTTGATGAGCAGCTCATAAGACTTGAGCTTACCCAACAAAGCTTCAGTAGTAATCTCAGTTAGGCTTCTGGCATCCTTGATTGGCCAGATCCTTGAGTCCCAAGTGCTAGGGAAGCACATTAGGATATTGTCATTTAGTTCAATTAGAGAGATCTCCTTGTCAAGTGTTTTTAATTCACTGAATATTAGGCTGAGCCTGTTGTACATGTCAGCCACTTATTCAGTTTCTCCCTTTTTGAAGTTCTCATATTGGCTTATGAGATGGGATCTCCTGTCCTTCCTTTCATCAGCAGATCCTGAGACAATTTCAGATAACTTGTCCCATATCTCTTTTGCTGAACTACATTCAGCTACCTTTTGGAATTTCTCATCAGACATAGTCAGGGCAAGGATATTCATATCCTTTGCATCTGCAACTTTTCATTTCTTTATTTCTGCATCTGTTCCTGAGGGAGGTGGAACAACACTTGTACTTGTAATTACTGGGGGTCTTGGACAAACTGTCAAAATAGAATTGTAGATGTCCTCATCAATAGAATTCATGTAAAGCCTAATCCTTGCCTTCCAAAGTGCAAACTTAGAAAGGTTGCACACTGGAGGTCTGGTGCTAGCATAACCTTTGTTCTTTGCCATGGTTTTGTTAAAAATAAATATATAATATACAAAAGAAATAACTATCCTCTATAAAGGGTTGATCTTTTCAGAGATCTTTTGGTTCAGGTGCTAGCCTGTTCAACCAATCTGTTGAAAATTCAGATGTTGAGTAACCAACCTCTCTCTGATACCAATTGAAAGTGAGTGAAAGATCTACCTTAAATCTAGAGGGGGGGGGGGTGAATAGAGTATTTTAAAATAATTTACAATTCAAAAAATGTAAAGAAGTGGAAGTCTTGATTTATGTATATGTGTAAGGTGCTTGCAAAAAGAAAAACTAAGTAAGCAAGAAATAGGAAATCACATAGCACACAGCAAAGTAAAAAGCACAGCTAACCTGATGGCACAAGGAGCTATAGTGGTTCCCCAACAACCTGGGTACATCCACTCTTCTACCACCCTAGGTAGCAATCCACTGTAGGAATAGTTGATCAGGTGTCCTTGGCACCAATGAGCTTTTGATAAGGTGCTCAAAAAGCAAAATTAGATTTTTTATAAGGTGTCTTGCCACCACTGAGTTTTGACAAGGTCTCAGAAACCAGCAACAAAACTTTTGAAGGGAGTTTTGAGAAACCCTTTTAAAGGAGAGAAAGGAAAAAGAAAATGAGTTGAGTTGTTCTTCTCTATCAACAATCTGAGAGAAGACAAGTGGAAGATGTTGTCAAAGCTCCCCCTGAAATATGTAAGGGTTTAGGAAGATGAGCTTTGCTTAGGGTGATAGGCCTTCAGTTGCTTCAGATCTCCAGCAATAGATGATTTCAGCAGATGCTAAAATGTGTGTTGTCTGGAGTCCTTGATAATGAAGCTTTTGAACACTTGAAGCTTGAAGGAGTAGAATAGTAGATGATCTCCTTCACAATGATGTTCCTTGTGTTCTTGAAGAATTCTGACTCAGTAATTCTGTAAGCTTTTGTCTACTGAATCTATTCTCAGAAGATGAATTCTTGATGAGTGAATTTTTTATTCTCTCTTCTGTATATCTTTTTCAAATCTTGTCTGTTCTATTCTTAAATTTATTCTCTAAGGAGTATATCAGATTCTGACTTTAGATGGCCATTACTCAGTCATAAATGACTTCCATAATTGACAACTATCTCTAAGGAAAGTCCTAAGTAATATTCCAATTATTCTTCCTTGAAACTTGCTCCAGATTGCTTGAAACGGCTACAGAATCCTTTGTCATAAATGCTGAAAATAAATCTGAATGAATTCTATAACTGAAATCGTCGATCTCTTAGAAAAATCGTCGATCTGAGCTCCACGATCGTCGAATTGAGCTCATAGATTGGATTTAAACTGAAGACAGAAATCGTCGAACTGAGCTCTATGATCGTCGAACTGAGCTCAGCGACTTGGAAAATAGCTGGAAACAGAACGTAGATCTGAGCACAACGATCGTCGAACTGAGTTCGACGACTCGTTGAACTGAGCTCAGAGAACGTCGAACTGAGTTCGACGTTTCGTCGACCTGAGCTCGACGAAAATTGTCTTTGTCTCAGCACTTGAATTCTGATCTATAGAAGGTCTTGAGGGCAACTTTCAAACCTAAGTACTAACCCTAAGACTCATTCTATTTGACCTATCAGACTATACAACAAGGTCAAAAAAAACCTAATCACATTGTGATCCTTACCCAAATAAGTAATAGGGTGTTCCAACACACTCAACGCCGTGCCACTCAAAGCCATGACACTCAAAGCGATGACTCAAGTGTAGGGACACGCCCGTGTATCTACCCGTGTCCTACACAGGGCCAACTTCATTTTTCCCCACGAGTGCGCGTCTGATTACCTGCACTCTCTGAGCCTAAATGACCTCTCCTGACTCAAAAGCGCGGACAAGTGGCCTAGCGCGAATCGGGACATTACAAATCCTATAAACAAAATAAAAGATTTCGTCCCCGAAATCATGTTAAGGCTACGGGGAGAGAAAAGCATAAAATAGACATAAAATAAAATATGATTTTAAAGATTACCTTGATGAAATAGCTCAAGATAGAGCTTTTGCATCAAGTCCACCGGCTCCTACGTATACTCCTCTTTCCCATGATTGGGCCACAGCACTTTTACTAGAGGAACACTTTTGCGGCGCAAAATCCTCGTCTCGCAGTCTACTATCCGCACAGGCTCTAGTCGAACCGACCTATCAGTCGCAACTGCTCCGTCAGTGGTCGAGACATATTGTTAGGGCCGTAAAAATGACTTTCAGAGTGACAACACATGGAACACGTCATGAAGATTCTCTAGCTCCGGCGGTAACTCAAACTGATATACCAATGGGCCAATCCTTTCAGATATGACATAGGGCCCAACGTACCTTTGGCTGATTTTCTTTGCACCACGTACCCGAGATACTCCATGCATCAGCCTGATCTTTAAAAATACCTTGTCACCCACTTGAAATTCCACCATCCGGTGCTTTGAATCATAGTATTTTGCTTGGCGACTTTGAGCCTCGAGCATGCGTTCCCCTATTAGTCTCATAGCCGCATCAGTATCATCTATGTATTCCACTCCCAAATCCTTCGGATCTTCATCCTGCACCCAAGACAAGGGTGTTCTACACCTTCTTCCATAAAGGGCTTCATGGGGCGCCATCCTGATGCTAGCTTGATGACTATTGTTCTATGAGAATTCTACCAAGGGTAGGAGCCTTTCCCACGGCTCTCCTTTATCCAACACACATAACCTCAATAAGTCTTCCAAGGTCCTAATAGTCCTTTCAGATTGCCCGTCAGTATGAGGGTGAAACATTGTGCTGAAGGTAAGGCGCGAACCCAAATATGCCTGCACAACCTTCATTCCCTAGAGGTAAATCAACCATCCCGATCAAAAACAATTGTCTTTTGCACGCCATGATAACGTACGAATTGTTCCACAAAAAGGCGCACCAAAACATCCAGGTGTGCTTCTTTCTTCATAGGTATGAACTGGGCTACCTTCGTCAAGCGGTTAATGATTACCCATATCGAATCATTCCCTGAGCGGGAGCGAGGCAAACCGTGGACGAAGTCCATGGAGACATCCTCGAACTTCCACTCGGGGATGGGTAATGACTGCAACAATCCACCGGGGCTCCTACATTCGGCCTTCACTCTTTGACAGGCCTCGCAATGCATAACAAAATACCTGACGTCTTTCTTCATCCCCGGCCAACACATGGTCTTCCGTAAGTCGGCGTACATCTTAGCAATCCCAGGGTGCACAGAATACTGAGAGTAGTGTGCCTCTCTCAAGATATCTTCCTGAATTTTACCGCCCTTGGGAATGTAAAGCAGGCCACGGAAATGAACAAGGCCATCCTTTAGAGAGTTCTCGTTGGTTGTCCCATATTCAATTGACTTTATTGCCGGGGCCAGAGCCTCATCCCTTCCTTGCTCCGCCCGGATCCGGTCTCGAACATCGCACACTGTGCTCATCATGGTCAAGTACTCCGTATACCCATCTAGTTGATCCTTATACACCAAAGTGATCTCCATCTCCTCAAGCATCCGAGCTAACTCCATATGCATCAACCGAGACTTGGGGCTTATTTACGGTACCTTCCTGCTCAAAGCATCGGCTACGGAATTTACTTTTTTGGGGTGGTAGTTTAGGGTGTATTCATAATCGCACAAAAACTCCAACCACCGCCGTTGTCTTAGATTCAATTCCTTCTGGGTATGGACGTACTTTAAGTTCTTATGATCCGAGAAGATTTCCCAGTGTACGCCATGTTGGAACACACTATTACTAATTTGGGCAAGGATCACTATGTTTGTCTTAGGAAACCAGTTTGACCTAGATGTATAGTTAAAAAGGTCAACATTAGAATGTGTTTAGGGCTTAGACTTTGGGTTTGAAGCTGCCCCCAGGACCATTCAATGAATCAGACTTAAAGCTGAGGCAAAGAAACTTTTCGTCGAGCTTAGGTCGACGAAACGTCGAACTCCGTTCGAAGATCTCTGAGCTCAACAATGTTAAATCGTCGAACTCCGGTCGACGATCTTCGAGCTCAGATCGATGATCTGTCTTCAGCTTGTCCTTCAGGTCGCTGATCTCCGGTCGACGATCTTCGAGCTCAGGTCGACATTTTCTGTCTGATGTTCATTCTAATCTCTGAGCTCAGGTCGACGATCGTAGAGCTCAGATCGATGTTTTTCCTGAGAGATCGACGACTTTGAGGATTCAAATTCAGTCAGCTTTTGGAATGTTTTTCAAATATCTCAGCATTTATTTCAAGAGATCTGCCAGCCATTTTCCTTTATTCTGGAGCAAGTTTCAAGGAATTCTTTTTGAGAATGTTTATTGGACTTTCCTCTAGAAGACAAGACTTTTATTGAGGACATTTAATGTCTGTTAACGACTATCTTGGACAAGGAATCTTCAGAGAATAAGATCTTCTCCTCTCTCTCCAGTCAGCCACACATATAGCACAACAAAAAAACTTACAGTGACAGACATTAAAGTGATCAATCCTGAAGAATCAGTTGAACATTTTTGCATACTAAAAAAGTGATTATAGCTTCATCATAAGGACTCCAAACAATTCAATTTTCTCAGCCTCTGCTGAAACCATCTTCTGCTGGAGATCTGAAGCTTCTGAAGACCTATCACCCTGAAGCAAAGCTCCCATTCCTGAACTAGTCTACATCTCAGGGGGAGCTTTGACAACACAATCAATCCACTTGTGCTTCTCTCTTTGATTGAGACAGAGAAGACAACTTCACTCTTTTCCTTTTTCTTTCCTGCTGTAAAAGGGTTACCAAAACTCCCTTCAAAAGTCTTGATTCTGGTTCTGAGAACCTTGTCAAAACTCAGTGGTTGCAAGACACCTGATCAAAAATATCTAGTGTGGTTTTTGAGCACCTTATCAAAAGCTCATTGGTGCCCAGGACACCTGATCAACTCATCCTGCAGTGGATTCCTACCAAGGGTGGTAGAAGAGTGGATGTACCAAGGTTTTTGGTGAACCATTATAGTTCCTTGTGTCTTCTGGTTGCTTGAGTATTTTCTTAGCTGTGTGCTGCGATTTTCTTTTTTGCTGTCTTAGTTATAAATTATATGGCAAGGCACCTTATACTTATACATAAATTAAATCTTAATTGTTTTGTTTGTTTAAATTATAAAGTTATTTTAAAAATACTCTATTCACCCCCCTCTAGTGTTGAGATAGATCTTTGTCTCACTTTCAATTAGTATCAGAGCCAGGTTGGTTGTTCATACAGGCTAACACCTGAACCAAAAGATCCTTGATAAGATCAATCTTTTAAGAGGGGTATTTTCATTATATTTAATTTTATATAAAGACATGGCACAGAACAAAGATTATGCAAGCACCTGGCCTCCAGTGTCCAATCTATCCAAGTTTGCACTTTGGAAAGCAAGGATTAGACAATATATGAATTCTATTGATGAAGAAATATTTAATTCTGTTTTGACAGTGTGCCCAAGTCCACCAGCAAGCTCAAGTACAAATGCTGTTCCACCTCCTTCAGGAACAGATGCTGAAATAAAGAAGTGGAAGACTGTAGATGCCAAGGCCATGAACATCTTAGCTCAGACAATGTATGATGAGATATTTCAGAAGGTAGCTGAATACAACTCAGCCAATGGAATTTGGGACAAGCTCTCTGAAATTGTCTCAGGATCTGCTGATGAAAGGAAAGACAGGAGATCCCATCTTATAAGCCAATATGAGAATTTCAAAAAGGGAGAAGCTGAATAAGTGGCTGACATCTACAATAGACTAAGTCTGATTGTCAATGAGTTAAAGACTCTGGATAAAGAAAACTCATTGACTGAGCTGAATGACAAAATCCTAATGTGCTTCCCTAGCACTTGGGATTCAAGAATCTGGCCAATCAAAAATGCCAGAAGTCTAAATGAGATTACAACTGAAGCTCTCCTGGGCAAGCTCAAATCTTATGAGTTGCTTATTAAAAATAGAGAAGAAGAACAGAAGGCTGTCTCACCAGCCACTGTCACAACCCGCATTTTCTCCGAATTAAGAATTATTAGAGTAAAAGAAAACACGCATCGTGATGCCACGTCAAGCAGGGGATAACTGCTGACGCTCAGGCAAAACCAACTACCAACTTAATGAAAGAAAATCATGTGATTAATGATAAGAAAATCAGTTGTATTTTAGAGACCGTATCCCTCGGCTCAGTAGATCACCTAGTCCACAAAAGAAAAACTATATTTATATGCTGTGGAAAAATACTTTATTTAGGTTTAACATCCTAAGGAGCGCATAAGGGTTCCAAGAGAACCACTCATGTTATGCAAGACCCTACATTTAATTTATATAATATATAAGAAAGCGGTCTTTATACGTGATTTGGAAAATAGTGAATACGTCTTATAAAACATGCTGATCATGAGCTTTATTTATAATAATAATTATAGTTTAAAAATAACTAGCAACCTAGCATAAAACCTTCTCAGAGCAAGTAGACTATCTCCAGAAAATGGTAGCAGCAATAATATAAATCTAGTACAAGGTAAAAACTACCAGTGGGCGCCAACAACCTGACACGAACCCACTAGCACAAATATATGTCTGTAAGAAAGTACTGAAAACAACCTCACTAACAAGGTAAACAGAACTCCAAAGTCCGGGAGTCCACCAACAACACCACCTCCAACTAGCCACCAGACTGGCTACAGCTCAGAACCTGGGGTATTCCAAAGAAAACAGAATACCTCAGCAAGCTAAACAAAGTAAAACTGCATGAAAGAGTCAACCAAAAGGGGAAAAGTACCAGAAAAACATGCAGTAGAAAGAGTCACAACTGTCCAAAACAGGACCACAATAAATGCACAACGTGCAAAGAAACAGCAACGACCCAGCCCAGGAACCACATCCTGCAGGGACTACTAGGCTACCAAGAGCCAAAAGTGCTGCAAACTACCAAGGAAGAAACTTCTAACACCCTAAACTGTGGGAAGTGATATTAGCAAAAACAACAACGAGGAACCGGATCGAGGGCAAACACAGTCCCCCAATCCACCATGTCCAAGTCAAAAGCTCGAGGGTCAACACGTGAAAACACAAGGGACCTTCCACCCGACATGCCCAGCCCGTACCTGGAGCAAGAAAAACATGGGTGGCCTTGGCTATATCACACAACTCCACCCCCATAAAGAGCTACAACCACCACTACTAACCACGACCCACGATTCGGCCTTTAGGATAATAAAGAAAACGTCCGACAAGGAAAACCCAGAAATACAACTGGAAATCCACTCGGAAACGAAAGACAAGGTAAAGGAAGAGTGTTGAAATAAACCAACACGACTAGGCGTTGAGTGAAACCCACTCAGTGCCTACCTAAACTTTGGCGTTGAGTGAGCTAGCCTCACTCGCCGCCAAAATAAAGTCACTACCCACAAACCCGCTAAAGAATACGGAGCTCGACGATAGTCGAACGACCAAGGCAGAAGATCCAGAACTCGAGTAGTTGCCTGCCACTTGAGTATCTAAACTCCCGCACTCGAAACAAGCTAAATTCGCCTAGCAAAAGAAAATATACAGAGCGCACGATCAGTGACGCACGATCAGTGGTCGTGCGCACTCATCGGCTGATGATCGTGCGAAGCGAACCTGGAAAACCTGAGAAAACTTAGCGTCAGCGCACGATCAGTGATGCACGATAAGTGGTCGTGCGCACTGCTTGCCAGCGCTCGTGCGATCTACGAGACAGAACTTTGGAAACTGAAAGTTATACGCGCACGACCAGAGGCACACGACCAGTGGTCGTGCGCCCTAACGGTTAACGACCGTGCGTGGCTAACCTGTACCGTTTGGAATTTCCCGAACGACACCGGAACGCGCACACGACTCACGCAACTGCAATAGCAGCAGGAAACTACCAACGTCGCGCACCACTACTATACAAACTATGCCTAATCATTCGAGTAATACCTTAACGAAAATCGGCAACCACACCCCCTCCTAACTCTCCCTCTCGGCTAGACCCGAACCAGAGCAACAATCAGAGTAAAGGAAAACAACGGCTCCACGCCGACAATTTGGATTCCAATCATCACAAAAATAGGAGGGGTTTCAGTAGGAAGAACTAAGCCCTATAGTTAGCAAGAAAATGAGAACAACAAGGCCTCTAACCTGGGCTAACCGGGATTTCAATTTCAGCAAGTAAAATCGAAAAAAAACTTGGCAAGGGCAAGAATACCACTTGCCTCAATTCACAGCGAAGCTTTGGACTGCTTTCCTCCTCTTCGCACGAATCAAAACGGCCGCAACACCTAGAACAAAAACTCGGCCATTAATGGCGGAAAGCTCCAAAACCGAAAATTCCAATCCTCGCAAAACTCCACGAAAATCGAATTTCTTACCGTAGGAATGAAGGTCTTGACGAGAGCAATCCAAATCCACTCTCGGAATCGAATTCCGTCCACAAACGCTCCGGGAATCGGCGTCCGAAGGGAAGGGTAGGCGGTTTCTCCGTTTCTCTCGTACAAGGGCGGCGGTTTCAAGCGGGGAAGAAGATGAATCGGGGGTTTTCATTCTATATATATATATATATAATTTTATAATAATTAAATTAATTACAAAATTACATAAAGCACCAAATCGACGCGAAAACCGATCTACCTCGGAATTCGACGAAATTCGCACCGTAGCTAAATACCCACGCTACGAACACAACGGAGAAGTCGAAATTAATTTTCGACGAACAGAACTCGAGTTATACCCAAATAAAGCCAAACACCAACATCCCCCTGAGAGGCCACACCGGGTCACCCAAAATGACTCGGCTTGCTAGGGAGATCTTGCCAACAGGCTACAGAATAGGGCACTCAGTTCTAAGGAGCTAAACCACACTCCACAAATGGCACAAGCCACGGAAACGCATCATCGTAACGCCAAACGAAAATAATAATAATCGCTAAAAAAAACGGGGCGTTACAGTCACTCCCCCTAAAAGAAAGTTTCGTCCCGAAACTTTACGCACAACCCTCCTACTAAAGATGGAAAAGTAACAAACAGAAGTTACAAAGGGAAACATACCGATCAAATCAGTGAAACAGGTGAGGGTACGCCCTCCTCATGGCCGACTCTAGCTCCCAAGTCGCGCTCTCCAAATCCTGATTTTTCCATAGAACTTTCACCATCGGTATGGACTTCTTTCGCAGCACACGCTCCTGAGTATCCAAAATACGAACTGGCACCTCAACAAAAGAGAGGTTGGGCTCCAACTGGGGCACAACATCCAAGAGTTGCCCACTGCTGCGCACACACTTCCGCAATTGGCTAACATGAAAAACATTATGAACACCAGGGAAGTTCGCTGGCAAATCCAATCTATATGCAGACACACCAATCCGCTCCAAAATCTCGAACGGGCCCACATACCTTGGGTCCAATTTCCGATTTTTACCAAATCTCTTCACACCAACCATTGGAGAAACCTTGAGGTATACATGATCCCCTACTAAAAACTCCAAAGCAGACCTACGCCGATTGGCGTTCTTTTCATACCTCTCCTGAGCTATACGAAGCTTCTCCCGAATAAGCTTCACGGCGACTTCCATATCCTCCAGCGCATCAGGACCCAACAACGGCCTCTCACCAGCCTCGGCCCAAAACAACGGAGTCCTACAGCGCCTCCCATACAAAGCTTCAAACGGAGCCATCTGCAAGCTTTCCTGATAACTGTTATTGTAAGCAAATTCCATGAGTCGCAGACGCTCATCCCACGCTCCACCGTGGTCTAAAATATAGCACCGGATCATATCCTCAACAATCTGATTGACCCGCTCCGTCTGCCCATTGGTCTGAGGGTGGTACGCAGTAGAATACCTCAGATCCGTACCCAAACACTCCTACAGACTCTGCCAAAAACGAGAAGTAAACCGGGAGTCTCGATAAGAAATGATGCTAACCGGCACACCGTGGAGTCGGATGACTTCATTCAAGTACAACTCCGCTATCTTCTTCATCGGGTAATCAATCTTATAAGGAACGAAGTGAGCACACTTCGTCAATCTATCCACTATAACCCAAACAGAATCAAATCCCCTCGGGGATTTTGGCAAACCCGTAATGAAGTCCATAGATATACTCTCCCACTTCCAAGTCGGGATCTCTAACGGAGTCAACTTACCACCAGGCCTTCCATGATCGGCCTTCACACGCTTGCAAGTGTGACACTCAGCCACAAATCGGGCTATATCTCCTTTCATACCATACCACCAGGCAATTTGCCTTAAGTCACGGTACATCTTCGTAGATCCTGGATGGTAGACAACGCTGGAACCATGAGCCTCACTGCAAATCATACTCCTAATGTCCCCAACAGCAGGAACGCAAAACCTGCCGCGGTACTTCAAAGTACCCGCATCATCAATAGCAAAATCTGGCAACTCTCCCTTCTCTGTCCTGATGAACAAGTGCAACAGATCCGGGTCGTCCTTTTGGTGCAGTCTGGTCAAAGAAATCCAGGACGGCTCTGCCACTGACAAGCTACTCTGCAAACTACAGCATCCCACTGAAATATCCATAAGGAGGAACTCCTCAACTAACCGATCGGCGGAGAGGTTAAAGATCTTTCCCGTCTTTCGGCTCAGGGCGTCGGCCACCACATTGGCCTTGCCCGGATGATACTGGGTTTCTACATCATAATCCGCCACATACTCAAGCCACCGCCGCTGACGCAGATTCAACTCCTTCTGCGTGAACACGTACTTCAGGCTCTTATGGTCAGTAAAAATCTTGCACTGAGCCCCATAAAGTAAGTGCCTCCACAACTTCAACGTATAGATAACCGCTGCAAACTCAAGGTCATGCGTAGGATAATTCTTCTCATGAGTCTTCAACTGCCTTGACCCATAAGCAATTACTTTTCCATCCTGCATTAATACGCATCCCAGTCAAATATGCGAAGCATCCACATACACATCATAATCCACGCCCTCAGTAGGAAGGGTCAGAACGGGAGCAGTGCACAATCTCTTCTTTAGCTCCAGGAAAGCTTCTTCGCACTTCTCGCTCCAAACAAAAGCCACATTCTTCTGAGTCAGCTTAGTCAAAGGTGCGGCTAGAGAAGAGAAACCCTCCACGAATCTCCTGTAATAGCCAGCCAACCCTAAGAAACTTCTGATCTCCTTAGGAGTATTCGGCCTACTCCAATCCATCACTGCTGCAATCTTTTCTGGGTCAACCGAGATCCCATCCTTGTTCACCACGTGGCCTAGAAAAGAAACCTGAGGCAACCAAAAATCGCACTTGCTCAACTTGGCGAATAACTTGTGGTTCCTCAACTCTGATAGGACCAAACGCAAATGCTGCTCATGCTCCTCAGCACTGCGAGAATAAACCAACACGTCATCAATGAAGACCACCACGAACTTATCTAGGAAATCCTTGAATACCAGATTCATCATGTCCATGAAAGCTGATGGTGCATTGGTCAAACCGAACGACATCACTAAAAACTCAAAGTGACCATGCCTCGACCTAAACGCAGTCCGTGGAATATCTGCCTCATGGATCCTGAGCTGATGATAGCCCGAACTAAGATCGATCTTGGAGAACACCGAGCTACCACGCAACTGGTCAAATAAATCATCGATCCTCGGCAGAGGGTACCTATTCTTGATAGTGACCTTGTTCAACTCTCTATAGTCGATGCAAAGCCGCATCGACCCATCTTTCTTCTTTACGTACAAAACAGGAGCACCCCAAGGAGACAAACTCTGCCTGATAAAACCTTTAGCCAACAACTCATCTAACTGAATTCGCAACTCCTCTAAATCACGAGGGGCCATCCGGTACGGTGCCTTAGCAATAGGACGCGTACCCGGCTCCAAATCAATAACAAACTCCACATCCCGCTCAGGAGGGATACCAGGAAGATCATCAGGAAAAACATCGGCGAAACCACGAACAATAGGAATCTCCTCCAAGTGTGGCACGCTAACAACGGTTCCAACCGCTGAGACTAAACAAACACAACAATCAGAAAGAAACAATCTCTGAACACATACCGCAGAGAGAACAGGAGAATCCTGACACGGATCAGCATACACGCTGCCGGGCTGACCGTCGTCCCTGATGAAGTCCAAGCGCTTTCCTTTGCACTGAATGACCGCATCATACCGAGAGAGCCAGTCCATGCCCAAAATGACATTGAAGTCCTCTAGATCAATCATCTTCAGGTCCCCCTTCGCAAGAAAATCCCCCAACAAAACCGGGCAATCCAAAATACCCAAATCTGACAACACAGATTCACCAGAGGGAAACTTGACACGGAAGGAATCCCGAACACGATCTAGAGACAACCGATGACGCTCCACAAAGGCTCTAGCCACGAATGAGTGGGTAGCGCCGGAGTCAAACAGAACACGCGCCCAACGGTTCTTCACCTTAAATTTCCCTATAGGAACACACAAAGCTAAGGAACTAGCACAACAGTACCGCAAAAAAAAAAACTAGCAACTTAACCACCAGGCTAGAAAGAAAAAACAACAAACAACTAACCTGAGATCACCTGGGTCGAAGTCTGAGCCTCCTCGGAAGAAATCACGTTCAGCTTCCCTTTTCCCTTGTCCACTCGCTGAGGTGGAGGTAAAGCCTGTAACGGAACTGCAGGAAGAGCTGACTGGACCTGAGGACACCTCGACTTGATGTGTCCCTTCTGCCCACACTGATAGCAGACTCTATCCCTGGACCAATACTGGGCCGCATCATGACCGGATCGCTTACAAACAGAACAGGAGGCATCTCTCCTAGGAGCACCCTGAATCGCATGAACCTGCTCCTTCTTCTGAGCTGCCGCCTTCTTGAAACACCTCTCGACAGGATGGCCTGACCGGCCACAAAAACTGCACACCACCCTGCTCCTCTTTCCCGGAACAGCATCGGGTACCAGGGGTTTCTTCTCCTCTACCAACTTCCTCTTATCCTTCTTCAACTGCTGGCCTCTGCTCTTCGCCGTCTCAATGGCCTCAACCTTAAGAGAAGCCTCTACAACTCCAGCATAAGTCACTGTCCCATAAGCACTGGCCAACTGCTGCACCTCACTCCTCAAACCACCGAGAAATCGCTTTACTCGATCAGCCTCAACGCTGACCAATCCAGGGGCAAAACGGCTCAACTTACTAAACTCTATCTCATACTCACCCACCGTGAGCTGCCTTTGCTTCAGATAGAGGAAATCATTCATGAGGCGGTCACGCTCAACCGAAGGTAAGAACTTCCTCAACAACATCTCCTTGAACACTTCCCAAGAGCATCCGGCTACTAGGCTCTCCTTCTCTCTCAACCACCAAATCTTAGCCAACCCTTTGAGCTGATAGGTGGCTAACATCACCCTCTGATCATCTGCAATCCCTGAGTACGAGAACATCTCCTCCATGGAGATCAGCCAGTCGTCTATCACCATGAAATCTGCCTTCCCATCATAAGTGGGAGGGCTCAGCCTCTGAAACTGCGAGATGAAGGCCATCTCTGCTGGCACCACCACTGGAGGTCTCAAGGGTGCAGGAGGAGGAGGAACAGCTAACCCCCCAGCAGGAACTTGCACACCCTGAGTCTGACCTGCCACAACAGCCACCAAAGACTGAATCTGGGCTTGTACCTCCTCCAACTGCCTGCCCATAGCTTCGCTACTCTGACGCAGACTCTCGATCACCGCATCGTTCTGAGCTCCAGAAGATTCACCCTCAGACAGGGGAGTCGATCGAGTCACAGGACGCCTAGCCATCCTAAAAATCAATACAACGCAAATCAGATCCAAATCCAACGACTAGAACCGATTACCAGTACAGACAATACATATGTAGATATAGACTTAAAGCTGCTAAACTTGCTCTGAGAGTTTATCTTCTTCACAAAAATTAGATGATATGCCCTAACCTAGGATGGTTAACCACCACCTTACTAACTCTTGTGCCTAGATCGGATGCATGAACTTATGTTAATTTGAAAACTCATGTGTGTACATATGTCATCCTGCAAATCTTTAGCTCGGCACGTTGTGCTTATGCAATGTTATGATATGCATGTTTGTGTTATGCATTCTAAAAACGGCCCTAATGCATGTTATGAGCGGCGTACACATGAAAATGTTATGCATCCCATACTATATAACATTTCCATGCAACAAAAAAGAAACGTGCTAGTCACAGTCATGTGGTGAGGTTATGCATCCCATACTACATAACCCTCACATGTAGCCCCTATGGTGGATCCATATACGAACACATATTATGCATCCCATACAACATAATATGCCCCGTATACTTCATGTTATGCTATGAGTGTAGTGTTCGTGCTTTTGCCAAGACGTGCTGATGACATATCGGTGTGTGAATGACATGATGCTGAACCACTAAAAGCATCCAAGGAAGGTTGCTCAACTAACTTGTCAAGCAACCTCCCTCTGATACCAACTGTCACAACCCGCATTTTCTCCGAATTAAGAATTATCAGAGTAAGAGAAAACACGTGTCGTGATGCCACGTCAAGCAGGGGATAACTGCTGACGCTCAGGCAAAACCAACTACCAACTTAATGAAAGAAAATCATGTGATTAATGATTAGAAAATCAGTTGTATTTTAGAGACCGTATCCCTCGGCTCAGTAGATCACCTAGTCCACAAAAGAAAAACTATATTTATACGCTGTGGAAAAATACTTGATTTAGGTTTAACATCCTAAGGAGCGCATAAGGGTTCCAAGAGAACCACTCATGCTATACAAGACCCTACATTTAATTTATATAATATATAAGAAAGCGGTCTTTATACGTGATTTGGAAAATAGTGAATACGTCTTATAAAACATGCTGATCATGAGCTTTATTTATAATAATAATTATAGTTTAAAAATAACTAGCAACCTAGCATAAAACCTTCTCAGAGCAAGTAGACTATCTCCAGAAAATGGTAGCAGCAATAGTATATATCTAGTACAAGGTAAAAACTACCAGTGGGCGCCAACAACCTGACACGAACCCACTAGCACAAATATATGTCTGTAAGAAAGTACTGAAAACAACCTCACTAACAAGGTAAACAGAACTCCAAAGTCCGGGAGTCCACCAACAACACCACCTCCAACTAGCCACCAGACTGGCTACAGCTCAGAACCTGGGGTATTCCAAAGAAAACAGAATACCTCAGCAAGCTAAACAAAGTAAAACTGCATGAAAGAGTCAACCAAAAGGGGAAAAGTACCAGAAAAACATGCAGTAGAAAGAGTCACAACTATCCAAAACAGGACCACAATAAATGCACAACGTGCAAAGAAACAGCAACGACCCAGCCCAGGAACCACATCCTGCAGGGACTACTAGGCTACCAAGAGCCAAAAGTGCTGCAAACTACCAAGGAAGAAACTTCTAACACCCTAAACTGTGGGAAGTGATAGTAGCAAAAACAACAACGAGGAACCGGATCGAAGGCAAACGCAGTCCCCCAATCCACCATGTCCAAGTCAAAAGCTCGAGGGTCAACACGTGAAAACACAAGGGACCTTCCACCCGACATGCCCAGCCCGTACCTGGAGCAAGAAAAACATGGGTGGCCTTGGCTATATCACACAACTCCACCCCCATAAAGAGCTACAACCACCACTACTAACCACGACCCACAATTCGGCCTTTAGGAAAATAAAGAAAACGGTCGACAAGGAAAACCCAGAAATACAACTGGAAATCCACTCGGAAACGAAAGACAAGGTAAAGGAAGAGTGTTGAAATAAACCAACACGACTAGGCGTTGAGTGAAACCCACTCAGTGCCTACCTAAACTTTGGCGTTGAGTGAGCTAGCCTCACTCGCCACCAAAATAAAGTCACTACCCACAAACCCGCTAAAGAATACGGAGCTCGACGATAGTCGAACGACCAAGGCAGAAGATCCAGAACTCGAGTAGTTGCCTGCCACTTGAGTATCTAAACTCCCGCACTCGAAACAAGCTAAATTCGCCTAGCAAAAGAAAATATACAGAGCGCACGATCAGTGACGCACGATCAGTGGTTGTGCGCACTCATCGGCTGATGATCGTGCGAAGCGAACCTGGAAAACCTGAGAAAACTTAGCGTCAGCACACGACCAGTGACGCACGATCAGTGGTCGTGCGCACTGCTTGCCAGCGCTCGTGCGATCTACGAGACAGAACTTTGGAAATTGAAAGTTATACGCGCACGACCAGAGGCACACGACCAGTGGTCGTGCGCCCTAACGGTTAACGACCGTGCGCGGCTAACCTGTACCGTTTGGAATTTCCCGAACGACACCGGAACGCGCACACGACTCACGCAACTGCAATAGCAGCAGGAAACTACCAACGTCGCGCACCACTACTATACAAACTATGCCTAATCATTCGAGTAATACCTTAACGAAAATCGGCAACCACACCCCCTCCTAACTCTCCCTCTCGGCTACACCCAAACCAGAGCAACAATCAGAGTAAAGGAAAACAACGGCTCCACGCCGACAATTTGGATTCCAATCATCACAAAAATAGGGGGGGTTTCAGTAGGAATGTAACGACCCCATCCGTTAAATGACGTATAGTAGAAGGTCCGGCCGGGGCCCCACACTATATGCCACAAACAGACGGTGAGGTCACAGGAGAGTACCAAATCAAACACGAATCCTAACTCAGAGCATTCTAGCGGAAGCTTTCAGTTACAACTTTGAACTCTTAACCGGAATGTCCAATATATAAACCCACATTTATATATAAACCATGGAATGTACACAACCACAAGAGTTTGGCCTTAAGGCCTTACAATTCCTCTGAACATACATCATGTTTTACAAACCTCGGCGCGCAGGCCGGCCATACATGAGTAAAAGAGAAAACAAAACAATGGCTTAGCCTTCCAGGCTAGCCGCAGCAGCAGCAGCAACAGCAGTAGGGCTCTCCCGCCCATCACTTACCACTTGGCTCTCCAGCACCTGCACGGGAACAATTCCACCCAACCGGTGGCAAACAATGCAACGGTCAGCATTCAGCTGACCCAATTATAACAATCCTACCCCTTTCTCGGGCATGAGCATTCTTTCCCTGCAAGCATGGCATCAACAATAGCAACTATGTGCGCGCAGGCACATTCAAGCCATCACAACCATCGGCCGCCCGGCCCGACAGTCCGTGCACTCAGGGCACATTTTCGGTGTACCGGAATACCAGGGTCAACACCACCGTCTACACGGTATTTGAGCATTTCTAGTCTTTCCGGCGCGCGGGCCTAAGACTCTCATTAGGCGCTCCAACAAAACCTATACCAGGCTTCCAAGTCGGACGGACCTAACGCAGGTACGGATCAGCCACCCCCCGTTGCTCAAGTCGCCGAGCCACCTCGAATACGGAAGTATCCATGGCATTTTATAGGCGCGGGTCGGTTTCACCTTTCCTGTTCGGCACACAGCCTTTTCAACGAGTTGCAGCCCAACGGCTCAACTACTCACAAAGTGGCAACGCACGGCCACAAGAGTTGCCGCCAACCCTCTTCATTTCCTGGACATCGTCCAGTACTTCCTGCCGCACCAAGCAACAGGTAGGAACAAGGCATCACAAGCCATTATCACGGAGCCTTCTCCGATATGCAAACAAGCATCACCAATCCAGATTCCATCCAGATGGGCTTCACACAGCATGCCTAGAGCCGTACTCCAATTCCGGCCTCTAACAAGGGGGACTTCACATATCTACCCCAAGGGACACCACAACCCACCGCACACTCGCGGGGAAGGGCTTTCCCTATGCAATGCAGAAAAGAAGGACTTCACATGTCCAAGGAGGGAGATCGTTACCCTTGTCGATCTCTTCGGTGCCATCGCAAACTAGCCGGTGAGAAAGAACCGCAGCAGCCTTGCCGTCACAACGCCGGCTTCGGATCGCGAATCGGACCACGGGAGCTTCGCCGGTGGCTTGGTCTCCTCCTCCTTCTTCCTCTCTTCCTCTCTCTTTTTCTCTTCCTTAAGAATAAAAGAAGAATGAAGCTCCTTCTCTCACGACTTATCCAGCCCAAGAAACCACCTGAGCCTTTGGATCAAAAGAGAGGAAACTGAACGGCCAAGATCACCCCAAAATTTCTTCACGCTAATTCAGGCTGTTGAGCCAAAGGCCAGTGTCGGTGAAGTGCCAGTTGTGTCAGAGTTTGCCGATGTGTTTCCTAAAGATCTTCCTGGGTTACCACCCCAGCGGGAGATTGACTTCTCTATTGAGTTGGTGCCAGGTGCGAAACCTGTGGCCCGCTCTCCATATCGCGTCGCGCCAAAAGAGATGGCTGAGTTGAAAGTCCAACTGCAAGAGTTGTTGGAGCAGGGTTATATACGCCCAAGTATGTCACCTTGGAGCGCGCCTGTTCTCTTTGTGAAAAAGAAAGATGGTAGCTTACGGTTGTGTATTGACTACCGCGAGTTGAATAAGCTGACGGAGAAAAACAAGTATCCGATCCCACGGATTGATGACCTTTTTGATCAGCTGGCGGGATCAACGGTCTATTCCAAGTTGGATCTGAAATCGGGATATTATCAGCTAAGGATTCGGGAAGGTGACATTCCCAAGACAGCGTTTGGAACACGCTACGGTCATTATGAGTTCACGGTAATGCCGTTTGGCCTATGTAATGCGCCTTCGGTATTTATGGACCTAATGCATCGAACGTTCCGAGAGTACTTGGATTTGTTTGTTATTGTGTTTATCGATGACATCTTAGTATACTCTCAGTCGGAAGAGGATCACGCAAACCATTTGCGGTTGGTCTTGCATACCCTGCGGAGGAATAAACTTTTTGCCAAGTTCTCAAAGTGCGAGTTCTGGCTCTCCTCAGTAGCCTTTTTAGGCCATGTGGTAAGCGGAGAGGGTATCGCGGTGGATCCGTTGAAGATAAGTGCCATCCGAGATTGGCCAGTGATGTCTTTAGTGGCCGAGGTCAGGAGCTTCCTTGGACTTGCGGGCTACTATAGACGGTTTGTGGAAAACTTCTCACGGATTGCTTTACCTCTCACCACGCTGACGAGGAAAGATCAAAAGTTCATCTGGACGCCGGAGTGCGCTCGAGCTTTTGAAGACTTGAAGAGTCGTTTGACCACGGCGCCTGTGTTGACATCGCCATGTGGTACCGATGGGTATGAGATCTATAGTGATGCATCTGGGAGCGGCTTAGGCTGCGTTCTTCTGCAGTTTGGGAAAGTGATTGCTTATGGCTCGCGTCAGTTGAAAGTGCATGAGCGGAATTATCCCGTCCATGATTTGGAGTTGGCGGCGGTAATCTTTGCGCTCAAGTTGTGGCGGCACTATCTCTATGGCGTCAAAGTGGATATCTATACGGATCACAAGAGCCTAAAGTATTTGTTGGAGCAGAAGGATTTGAATATGCGACAACGAAGATGGATGGAGTTCCTCGGGGACTACACCTTCGAGATTCACTATACTCCCGGGAAGGGAAATGTGGTCGCTGATGCTTTGAGTCGGAAGACTCCGGTACGGGCAAGCTGGTTGCAGAGGCATGATCAGCGTTTGATCCAAGAATTGGAGGCAATGGAGATATCGTGTGTTGACAAGGGTGCGTCAACCGATGCGTGCTTGAACTGGACGGAGGTGCAATATGACCTTACGGACAGAGTTCGGCGAGCAACGGAGCTTGATGAAAGTCTCCAGCGCTATGCTAAAGTTGGGCCGGATGATCAATTCTCTTGGGATAACGGGTTGTTACGGAGAAATGGTCGAGTATGCGTCCCAAGTGTGGGTAAACTGAGGGAAGAGTTGATGTACGAAGCTCACTTTGCAAAGTACTCAGTTCACCCAGGGAGCACAAAGATGTACAGGGACATGAAAAAGCTGTTCTGGTGGCCCGGATTAAAGAGAGATGTGGCTCGTTATGTGGCTAAATGCAACACCTGTGCGTTGGTGAAAGCAGAATGCCAGAAGCCTGGCGGTTTTCTGAAGTCGTTACCTATTCCGGAGTGGAAGTTCGATGATATTTCGATGGATTTCGTGCACGGGTTGCCGAGATCTCAACGCGGTCATGATGCAATCTGGGTGATTGTGGACCGGTTGACGAAAGTGGCGCACTTCCTTCCAAACAGGCGAGATGATTCAGTGGAAACCTTGGCCAAGCTGTATGTGGAGCAGGTTGTTCGACTGCACGGTGTTCCCCGGAGCATCGTTAGTGACCGTGATGGGCGGTTCACATCGAATGATTGGCGGCTCGTTCATCAAATGTTGGGTACAAAATTGGCGTTTAGTACGGCCTTTCATCCCCAAACGGATGGCCAGACTGAACGAACCAACAGGACGATGGAGGATATGCTCCGCATGTGCGCCCTAGACTTTGGTAAAAGATGGGAAGAGTATATATTTCTCGTTGAATTTGCCTATAATAATAGCTACCAAGCGAGTATTGGTATGGCACCATTCGAGGCGTTGTATGGTCGGAAATGCCGTACACCCTTAGCTTGGGCAGAAGCAGGCGAATCGAAGCTGAATGGGAAAAAGGAAGTCGAAGAAGCTACTTCGCTCATCCGCTCTATTCGGGAGAGGCTATTGATAGCCCAAGATCGTCAAGCCAAGTACTACAATGCCAAGCACCGGAACGTGGAGTTCGCGGTGGGTGATTGGGTATATTTGAAGATCAAACCCTTCAAAGGTGTGTCCAGGATTCGGCGTTTGAAAAAGCTAAGTCCGAGGTATCTTGGTCCGTTTGAGGTGGTGGAGCGTGTTGGGGCGGCTGCTTATCGACTAGCACTGTCAGCGGACTTGGGTGGATTACATGATGTGTTTCACATCTCAGTCCTTCGTAAGGCGGTAAAGGATCCAGCTCAAGTCGTGGAGGCTGATCGGGTACCGGTCGAGTATGGGCTAACGACGAGGGTAGACCCATTCGGATCGAGGATCGAGCCGAGAAGCAGTTGCGAAACAAGGTGATCGGGATGGTCACGGTCCGATGGGACAATTGTGGCCGTGAAGAGCTAACATGGGAGCGAGAGCAGACCATGCGAGCTGAGTTTCCCGAGTTATTTGTATAACTGTTTCCGCGCCCTTCCGCACAGCATTGACGACTTGGAGTGCAGACAACAACGTTCCGCCAACTCCTCGCATACCAGCGAACTTCGTCACAAGCCCGGTATTCTGGCCCAGTGTAATCTCTTTGGAGTTGCAATCAATAAAGGCACGCTGCTCCGAGAGCCAGTCCATACCAAAGATCACATCAAACTCCGATAACGGTAGCACAGCTGCACTCAAACCGAAATCCCGACTTCCTATTTGCACATCCACATCGCAAGCCCTATCCGCAAGCATCACACAGCCATTCGGCAGTAGCACCCTTGTACTATCCACCGTCACATGACTCGGTACCCCAATGCGAGATACGAAATCCTCAGACAGCAAAGAATGCGAAGCACCCGTATCAAACAGGGCTCTCGCTAAGTTATTCCGAATCAGGACAAAGCCTGCAGCACACACACATCATGCACAAGCTAAACAAAACCAAAACCAAAAGCACAGCAAGTAAACTAAATCAACTCGTACCTGTGACGACGTCACTTTGCTTAATCGCTTCCTGTTGGCCAAGTTGATAGATTCGGGGCTGCGCCTGGGAAGCAGAGGAATCCACCACCGCTTTGCCCTTCTCAGCATATGACGCACCCGTCTTCTTTTCCCCTTTGGGCTGCACAACTCGACAATCACGAGCTATATGCCCCACCCGGCCACAGTTATAGCACGTACGAGCATCCGGCCTTGATGTCGCTCCCGACACAACGGTCGTAGTTACTTGCCCAGATGGCTTGGACCTCTTGCCCCTTTCTTCTGGTAAAACGACTTGCCTGGGCGAGGTGCTTGAAACTCTGGCTTAGACACCACCAAGCCCTTATTCCCTTGCACTCGCCTCATGTCCTTTTCCAACGCGCACGCAGTATCAACCAACGCCTGGAACCCTTGGCTCACAGAACTCGAAAGCAGGAATCGTAACTCATCCCGCAATCCTTCATAGAACCGATTCGTTTTCCTTTGGTCATCCGCGAAGATTGTTCCCGCATATCGTCCCAACCTGGTAAACTCGTGCAAGTAGACATCCACACTATCTTCCCCTTGCTTTAACCGTTGGAACTCGTTTTCCATAGCAATACGTTGCGCCGCTGGGACATGTTTCGCCAGAAAGATCCGAGAGAACTCCTCAATCGACACTTGTGTTAATTGCCTGCCCGCCAAATGGTGTACCTCTACCTCATCCCACCACAACCGCGCCTCCCCTTCCAGCATGAAGGTGGCTAAGGTGACCTTGAGAGTTTCCTCCGCCCTGATCGCTGTCATTATCCTCTTGACACGCGATAACCAATCTTCCGCCTGCGTTGGGGATCCCATTCCCGCAAACGTCGGAGGACTGAAGCTCATGAATTGCTTCAACTGTCGGTCAGCTGCTCGTGGATCTACAGGCTCAACCGGCTCGGGTCTTACATCAACACGAACTGGCACTACTGCCGGCTGCGCTTGCCCGGTCGGCTGAATCATGGCAAAGAGCGCCTCAGCAACTAAACGAACAGTTTCCGCAGATGGAGGAGGTGTTGGCACCTCAGCTGGTGCCGCACTCTCATCAGAACGCTGGGGCTCAGACTGCCCAGCACCACTACGTGTCACCTATAGGTGGACAAGACACACATTAGCGAACGTATGCAAGCAAAACAACACAAAAAGGAACGCGCAGATTCCTCAAACAAGATTTTGTACATTCCTTTGGACATTCCAGAGTTCATTAGCGTTACAGCAGGTCGCACAAACACGTGCTCGCCACCCCACAAAAGAATTCGACCACGAATTCGAAAGAGGAAGACCGACGAAAAGCTGATACCAAAATGTAACGACCCCATCCGTTAAATGACGTATAGTAGAAGGTCCGGCCGGGGCCCCACACTATATGCCACAAACAGACGGTGAGGTCACAGGAGAGTACCAAATCAAACACGAATCCTAACTCAGAGCATTCTAGCGGAAGCTTTCAGTTACAACTTTGAACTCTTAACCGGAATGTCCAATATATAAACCCACATTTATATATAAACCATGGAATGTACACAACCACAAGAGTTTGGCCTTAAGGCCTTACAATTCCTCTGAACATACATCATGTTTTACAAACCTCGGCGCGCAGGCCGGCCATACATGAGTAAAAGAGAAAACAAAACAATGGCTTAGCCTTCCAGGCTAGCCGCAGCAGCAGCAGCAACAGCAGTAGGGCTCTCCCGCCCATCACTTACCACTTGGCTCTCCAGCACCTGCACGGGAACAATTCCACCCAACCGGTGGCAAACAATGCAACGGTCAGCATTCAGCTGACCCAATTATAACAATCCTACCCCTTTCTCGGGGCATGAGCATTCTTTCCCTGCAAGCATGGCATCAACAATAGCAACTATGTGCGCGCAGGCACATTCAAGCCATCACAACCATCGGCCGCCCGGCCCGACAGTCCGTGCACTCAGGGCACATTTTCGGTGTACCGGAATACCAGGGTCAACACCACCGTCTACACGGTATTTGAGCATTTCTAGTCTTTCCGCGCGCGGGCCTAAGACTCTCATTAGGCGCTCCAACAAAACCTATACCAGGCTTCCAAGTCGGACGGACCTAACGCAGGTACGGATCAGCCACCCCCCGTTGCTCAAGTCGCCGAGCCACCTCGAATACGGAAGTATCCATGGCATTTTATAGGCGCGGGTCGGTTTCACCTTTCCTGTTCGGCACACAGCCTTTTCAACGAGTTGCAGCCCAACGGCTCAACTACTCACAAAGTGGCAACGCACGGCCACAAGAGTTGCCGCCAACCCTCTTCATTTCCTGGACATCGTCCAGTACTTCCTGCCGCACCAAGCAACAGGTAGGAACAAGGCTTCACAAGCCATTATCACGGAGCCTTCTCCGATATGCAAACAAGCATCACCAATCCAGATTCCATCCAGATGGGCTTCACACAGCATGCCTAGAGCCGTACTCCAATTCCGGCCTCTAACAAGGGGGACTTCACATATCTACCCCAAGGGACACCACAACCCACCGCACACTCGCGGGGAAGGGCTTTCCCTATGCAATGCAGAAAAGAAGGACTTCACATGTCCAAGGAGGGAGATCGTTACCCTTGTCGATCTCTTCGGTGCCATCGCAAACTAGCCGGTGAGAAAGAACCGCAGCAGCCTTGCCGTCACAACGCCGGCTTCGGATCGCGAATCGGACCACGGGAGCTTCGCCGGTGGCTTGGTCTCCTCCTCCTTCTTCCTCTCTTCCTCTCTCTTTTTCTCTTCCTTAAGAATAAAAGAAGAATGAAGCTCCTTCTCTCACGACTTATCCAGCCCAAGAAACCACCTGAGCCTTTGGATCAAAAGAGAGGAAACTGAACGGCCAAGATCACCCCAAAATTTCACTTTTTTGGCCGACACGGCCTGTGACACGCCCGTGTCACAGGCCGTGTACCCCTTCAGCGGTGCACACAGCTTAAACCGACTGAACCACACGGGTCATCGACACGCCCGTGTCGGACCTGACACGCCCGTGTCAAACCTGAGACACGCCCGTGTCTCCTGCTCCATCGAGCTGCAACCAGAACACGGGTCGGAACACGGCAGCTGACACGCCCGTGTCCAGCCTGACACGCCCGTGTTCCCGGCCGTGTTCAAGGCCGTGTCCGGCTCTGCCCGGAATAGGCCAATGTTGCAAAATAAATAGAACACGCCCTGGGACACGCCCGTGTCCCTGGCCGTGTCACCCGACACGCCCTGGGACACGCCCGTGTCCCAGGCCGTGTAACCTGACCTGCTACTCAATTCTCAAGTTGAGTCTATTGGGGCCTTTTTGGGGTGTTACAAGGAAGAACTAAGCCCTATAGTTAGCAAGAAAATGAGAACAACAAGGCCTCTAACCTGGGCTAACTGGGATTTCAATTTCAGCAAGTAAAATCGAAAAAAAAACTTGGCAAGGGCAAGAATACCACTTGCCTCAATTCACAGCGAAGCTTTGGACTGCTTTCCTCCTCTTCGCACGAATCAAAACGGCCGCAACACCTAGAACAAAAACTCGGCCATTAATGGCGGAAAGCTCCAAAACCGAAAATTCCAATCCTCACAAAACTCCACGAAAATCGAATTTCTTACCGTAGGAATGAAGGTCTTGACGAGAGCAATCCAAATCCACTCTCGGAATCGAATTCCGTCCACAAATGCTCCGGGAATCGGCGTCCGAAGGGAAGGGTAGGCGGTTTCTCCATTTCTCTCGTACAGGGGCGGCAGTTTCAAGCGGGGAAGAAGATGAATCGGGGGTTTTCATTCTATATATATATATATATATAATTTTATAATAATTAAATTAATTACAAAATTACATAAAGCACCAAATCGACGCGAAAACCGATCTACCTCGGAATTCGACGAAATTCGCACCGTAGCTAAATACCCACGCTACGAACACAACGACGAAGTCGAAATTAATTTTCGACGAACAGAACTCGAGTTATACCCAAATAAAGCCAAACGCCAACATCCCCCCGAGAGGCCACACCGGGTCACCCAAAACGACTCGGCTTGCTAGGGAGATCTTGCCAACAGGCTACAGAATAGGGCACTCAGTTCTAAGGAGCTAAACCACACTCCACAAATGGCACAAGCCACGGAAACGCGTCATCATAACGCCAAACGAAAATAAAAATAATCGCTAAAAAAAACGGGGCGTTACAGCCACAAGGAAAGAGAAGACCATAGCCTTCAAAGCTATAGAAGAGGAGCCTGAAGATAAAGCTACAGGAAATGATGAGCTCCTAAGTCTACTGGCCAAAAGATTCTACAAAATGGCCAGAAAAGACTTCAGAAAGAGATCATACAAGGGACATGTTAAGCCAAGGTATGTTAAATCAAATAACAATAAAGAAATTATATGTTTTGGTTGCAGGAAACTAGGCCAAATTGTGCCTGACTGTCCAGAAAACAAAAACAAGGAAAAGAAAGATAGAAGGGAAAGAAGAAAGGAGAAAGACTTCAAGAAGAACACATCAGACAAACCCTCCTATAACAAGAACACACATACAAGGAAGGGATTTGTTGCTGAGACATGGAGTGAAACTTAAGAGGACTCTAAAGCCTCATCCAGCTCCAGTGATGATGAGGATGATACTGATGAAAAGGAATTTTGCATGATGGCTATCAATGCCTCTCAAACAGATTCAGAAGCAGAAGAGTCAGAGTCAGACTCAGAGATTCAACCAGAAGAAGATCAGGTAATCAACTCTTTTGATTTCAGCTCTGAGGACTTTAAACATGAGTTTAAAGTACTATGCCTAGATCTATTAGAATCTGAGAAGGAAATCATCTCCCTCAGGAATCAACTGTCTGAGTATAGCACTTTAAAATCAGAGAACCTCAAACTCTCTGAAGAGTTAGAATGCTATAGGGAGCAGATAGCTTCACTGAAAAGTGAACTATCCAAGGCCAAGCAATTTGAAGAATCCCTTAATGGGAGAAGTATCAAATTAATGGACATCACAAGCACAGTGAACTCAAGATTAAATAGTACACTGGGCTTGGGTGCTTCATCTAGCCAACCCATAGTATTAACAACCCCAATCAAATTTATTTTTGATAAAGGAAAGGGTGTTGTAGAGGTAGCTAGGAAGAATTCAGATCTACCTAAGAAAAGCAAAGTTCAACAGAAAACGTCGAGTAGAGGTCGACGATCATCGAACAGAGATCGACGATCTCAGGCTGAAACGTCGAACTCAGCTCAACGATTCCTGAACTCTGAACTCCCTCACAGTCGATCTTCGAACGGAGCTCGACGATTTTACCCAAGATCGTCGAACTCAGATCGACGATCGTCGAACGGAGTTCAGAGCTTTGAACCTTCTTTCAGAGGCAAATCTCAATTCAATCCTAGAAGTGCTTCATCCCAATGCTTTAATCCTTATACTGAATGGATAATACCTCCTAGGAGATACCATCCTGAAGGTTATAAGAGTTAACCTGGGATGACTTTTATTTCTTAATTTAAAGGTTATCAACCTAGGCCCAAGGTAAACTGGGTCAAAAATATGTGAATTCTTATATATACAGGTGAAGACCTATCCAACATCAAACCAGCTATGGTATCTGGATAGTGGGTGCTCAAAGCACATGATAGGGAATAAGGACAACTTCACATCCTTTAAAGCCAAGCTTGGACCCAAAGTAATTTTTGGTGATTCAAACTTTGGAACTACAAAAGGATATGATGCAGTCCAAATTGGAACAGTCACCTTCAAGAAAGTAGCCTATGTTGAAGAACTCAAGCACAACCTGATAAGCATTAGTCAGCTGTGTGATGAAGGATATCAAGTGACTTTCAACAAAGAAATATGCAAGATCAAGTCAGAAGACAACACAACTGTGTTGACAGGTAACATGAAAGGTAATATTTACTTAGTAGACTTTCATTCATCTAAGTTAGATATTTGCCTGTTTAATTCCATATCTAGACCTAATATTTTATGTCATAAGAGACTAGGACATGTTAACCTTAGAACCATTGCTAGGCTATCCAAGGACAACCTTGTCAGAGGACTGCCTTCTGGCCCCTACAAGAAGGAAGGACTCTACAAGGCTTGTAAATTAGGCAAGCAAACTAAAAATAGCTTTAAATCAATTAACAAGAGTGATTCACCTAGGATTTTGAATCTGTTACACATGGATCTTTTTGGACCCATTACAGTACAAAGCTTAGGAGGGAAATCCTATACTTTACTGATTGTAGATGACTTCTCAAGATTCACATGGGTATTCTTTCTGAGGAAGAAGTCTTATAACTTTAAGTGTTTGACAGAGTTTCTCAAATGCATTCAGATTGAGTTCAACACTCACATTTCCCTGATCAGAAGTGATCATGGGACAAAGTTTGATTCTCTTCTCATGCAAGAGTTCTGTCAAAGTGAAGGGATAAGGCATACTTTCTCAGCTCCTAGAACTCCTCAACAAAATGGGGTAGCTGAAAGGAAAAATAGAACCCTCATTGAATCTGCAACTACATTATTGACAGATGCTCACCTACCTCTATCCTTTTGGGCTGAGGCAGTGAACACCTCCAATTATGTGTTGAATAGAAGTCTAATACATAAACTGAAGGGCAAGACTCCCTATGAATTGCTCAAAGGGAAGAAACCTAAAGTAGACTATTTAAAAGTTTTTGGTTGCACTTGTTACATTCACAATAATGACAAGAAATATTTAGCAAAATTTCAAGCAAAATCTGATGAAAGAGTGTTTCTGGGATACTCCATGATCAGTAAAGCTTATAGGGTTTATAATAAAACTACTCTAAAAATAGAAGAATCTGTTCATATTTCTTTTGATGAAACTAATATGTCTTTCAAGGAGAAGAATACTTCTACCATAGAATATTTGCAGGTGCATTCTCTAACTGAAGACTTGGACAGATTACAAGTTACTCAAAAAGATGAAAGTAGTGAAGATGAAGAAGCTGCTCCACATCTGGAAGAAAATCTTCTTGAAGAGCCAGTTGTTGTCCCACAAGAAGAAACAACAACACAGGTTTGCGAACAATCAACACCCCCTGTTGATCTAGTAACAACAAGAGATCATCCAATCTCCCAAGTGATTGGAGACATCTCAGCTGGTGTGCAAACCAGAAATCAGGTCAACCAGAACCTGATGCACACTTGCTTCCTCTCTCAAATTGAATCTAAAACCATTCAAGATGCAAAGCAAGATCCACACTGGATCATTGTAATGCAAGAGGAGTTACATCAATTTGAAAGAAACAAAGTTTGGGAACTAGTGCCTAAGCCAAAGGATAATTCCATCGTTGGAACAAAATGGGTGTTCAGAAATAAGCTGGATCACCAAGGAATTATTGTAAGGAACAAGGCAAGGCTAGTTGCTCAAGGATACTCTCAAGAAGAGGGGATAGACTATGACCAGACCTTTGCACCTGTTGCAAGGTTAGAGGCCATAAGAATCTTCCTGGCTTATGCTGCTCACAAGGGATTCACAGTCTACCAAATGGATGTGAAGAGTGCTTTTCTCAATGGGGAGATCAAAGAAGAAGTCTATGTCAGACAACCCCAGGTTTTGTATCTCCAACTCATCCTGATTATGTTTTCAAACTACATAAAGCATTATATGGTCTAAAGCAAGCTCCTAGAGCATGGTATGGGACCCTAGCATGCTTTCTTCTGGAAAATGATTTTATTAGGGGGAGAGTAGACCAAACTCTTTTTATTAGAACTCATAAGTCCCATAACCTACTAGTACAAATTGATGTAGATGATATTATATTTGGTTCTACTAATTCAAATTTGTGCAAAAAGTTTTCTAAGCTTATGCACTCTAAATTTGAAATGAGTAGCATTGGTGAGCTATCCTTCTTCTTAGGATTGCAAGTCAAACAACATGCTGAAGGCATATTTATTTCTCAAACCAAATATGCAAAAGAATTGGTTAAGAAATTTGGGATGTCTGATGCATCATGTATGAAAACACCCATGCCTACCAATGTTGTATTGGATGCTGATGAACATGGGAAACCAGTTGATCAGACAACATATAGAGCAATGATTGGCTCTTTATTATACCTTACAGCCAGTAGGCCTGATATAATGTTTGCTATATGTATATGTGCTAGATTCCAAGTTAGCCCTAGAGAGTCACACTTAACTTTAGTAAATAGGATTCTTAGGTATGTTAAAAGCTGTCCAAATCTAGGTCTCTGGTATCCAAAAGATTCAGCATTTGACTTAACTGAATTTTCAGATGCTGATTATGCTGGATGCAGAATAGATAGGAAAAGCACCAGTGGAACTTGTCAGTTTCTTGGTGATAGACTTGTCTCATTGAATTGTAAGAAACAAACATCTGTGTCAACCTCAACTGCTGAAGCTGAATATATGGCTGCAGGAAGATGTTGTTCACAAATATTGTGGATACAAAACCAACTCCTAGACTATGGTTACAACTTAGAGAATTCTAAAATATTTTGTGACAACACCAGTGCTATTTCCATTGCACAAAATCCAGTCCTCCATAGTAAGACAAAACACATAGAAATTAGGCATCATTTTCTAAGGGATAATGTTGAGAAAAATAAAATTGAACTTCAATATATCCCAACTGATTTACAAAGGGGGATATTTTCACCAAGCCTTTGGATGAAAAGAAACACAACTTCTTCCTCAATCAGTTAGGCATGTTAGATGGAGGAAGCCTAAAGTAAATTACAAGATTTTGAAAAACTAAAAACAGACCAAGATTAGGCTAAAAACTCATCTCTTTTTGTGTCTGTAGGATAGTTTCTGTCTCTGAACTGTGCTCGACGTTTTCCCCAGAAAGCGTCGAACGGAGATCGATGATTACTAGAGAAACGTCGAACGGAGATCGACGTTTTCCCAAAACGTTGACCTGAGTTCAGAGCGTGTCAGATAGTTGTATACTATCTCTTTCAGGCCTTCGATCGTCGAACTGAGCTCGACGTTCTCCCTAGATTGTCGAACTGAGCTCGACGTTCTCCCTAGATCATCGAACTGAGATCTACGATATTGAAGACCTTTCAGCTTCCATCTGGAGTCCTGATCGTCGAACGGAGATCAACGATCCTTCCTTTTTTGCGTCGAACCCTAATATAAAATCATTTTTCGGCCGCCGCTCGTCGTTTATGCTTTCATACTCTCTATAACTCTTTCCCTCCAAACTTTCTACACTTGGTCGTGTTTGCTCAATCTTTGCAGGTACAGATGGCTGCGTCAGTTGCTGCTCTTTCAAAAATGAAATTTGATACAGGCTTCGACATCGACATGAATTCTTTCGATGGAAGCGACCAGAGATTCAAAGACATCTTAAATCTTTTCCGAGAACAACGGTTAGTTCAGATTATGTCCATCAGAGTGAAGATTGCAGCAGACGAAATAAAAGAATGGTGTTTGTCTGCCACAAATGAGAATGAGAATTCTATAGTCGGCTCGATCAAAGGGACTCAGGTACCATTGTCCCCCGCTCTACTAACAGAAGTATTCAACCTCAGTACTGGAAATGATTCTATTGATTTGTCTGGAGAAGAGTTTGATTCAATGCTAGATAGAATGGGTCACTCTGCTGTGAACCCTAATAAATTGCTGAAAAAGAATTTATCTATTGAATTTCAATTTTTGGTTGATGTGGTTGGGAAAGTACTTCTGGCAAAGCACTCAGCTCATGACACAATTTCAAGATACCAGTTCTGTCTAATGGGAGCATTGGTTGACAAAAAACATCTGGACTGGGGCTCCATCTTCTTTAATTTGATCAAGAAGAAACTTAGCAATAACTGTGTAAGCTTTGGGAGGATCTTAGGGGTTTACCTGCACTCCAGGTGCCCTGAACTACTGACTTCAAGTGGGATGTACATCAATGCATCCAAAAGACTTATCTGTGCCCTTTTCAGCAGATGGGACAGGCAGATTACCAATCCCAATAGGGCTGCTGCAACACCTGCTTCAGGCATAAGGACTGTTTCAGTCACTTCTCCTCAGGTCTCTGCCCCAGCAGAAGTTTTTCCTGCTTCTCCTCTTCCTCCAGCTGTCTCTACCTCAGTCACTACACCAACCTCACCACCAATCTCCACCATAGCCATATCCTCCCCCATTACAATCTCATCACCAATCTCACCTCCTCCAGCCACTACCTCAGAACAATTCCACCCTTTGTTCTACTATCCACCTGTCACCACTCCATCATTTTCTCTCTTGGATGACACCTTCATGGATGATTCTCCTCCCACTCCTCCTGAGCTTCCCTCTACATCCTCCTACAAACAACTTATTAAGGACATACTCTCTCAACCATCCTTCACCCCATCCTTTTCCCCTACCATCTCATCCATCTCCAACCCAGTTACATCAATCTCAACACCTCCTACTCCTAGGCCATCCATCCCTACACCTCCTACCTCCACATTCTCCATTCCATCAGCTGCAGCCAACATCATTCCAGCCACTTTCTCTCCTATCTCTACTCAAGCCCCTCTTGAGCATGTAGATCTCTCAGCCTTGGCAGACAAGTTATATGAGTTGCTAGCCCCCAAGCTAACCTCATTACTGGAGACCACCTTGGCTCCACTCCTGAAACATGTTCAGGAGCTGTCTACCAAGCTTTCTCCCTTCCTCTCCTCTCAGGCAATCCCTTCCTCTGGGTACCTTGATCCAGTTGCCACTGAATCCAGGCAGGGGGAGATGCCTTATGAAGCTCTGGGTGTGCCTGAGGCTGCTAAAGGTTCAGTTCCTGCTCCTATCTTTGCAGTGGATCTTCAGAGTCTGCTATCAGTATTTGATTCTGTGTATTTCAGTTCTCTGCCAGTGCAACAAGTTGAAGATCTTACTAAGGCCATTGTGCCTATCTCAGTATATGATCCCAACCTGATTGCCTCATATGTCAATTCTTTCAAGGCTGTGGATGTTATTGCTTCCATCTCTAATGCTGCTGCTACTGCTTCCATTGAATCTTCTGATATTGAAATGTTGCCTATTGTTGATGATACTGCTGCTAAAGAACTTGCTACATATCTGGAAGAATCTGCTCCTGCTGCTGCTCCAACTTCTGCTCCTGCTTCTGCTCCAATTTCTGTTGCTACTGTTGTTCCTGCTCTAACTCCTGATCAATTGAAACAACAAGAGAAATATATAAAGAGCATTGATGATTTGTATGATAGACCCCAAAGTTTAGAAAGTGATCAGTTTCACACTGAATCTGATGACTCTTCTGGTACTATTGCCAAGAAAAGGAAGGCCAGAAGCAAGGCCATGATGAAGGTTCCTCCTGCTCAAGCCAAAGATGCCAATGACATTCCATACTATATTCTGCATTACTGTCCAATCTCTGAGCCCTGGATGCAGTTCTCCCAAAATCAATTAAAAGCTATGAAGAAAAGAAGAAAATTAGATAGAGATGAGAAAGGATCTTCTCGGTTTCAGCCTCCTCATCCTCCTCCTCCAGATTCAGGATCAGGTGGAGGCTCAGCTTCTCAAACCCCATCTTCAAAGCAAAGTTCCTCCCAGTCCTCACAAAGATATCATCCCAGGGGACAATACCAAAGGGGTTATCAGTCCAGAAGGGGATAGTATAGAGGAAATCAAAGAGAACATAGATTTCAAGCAATGGAAGGACAAAGGCACATGGACTCAACTCAAGGTCCTTTCCCTTATAAACTCAGAGAAAATGTTGATACTAGAACTCCTACTGCTTCAGAAACTGTAAATAGATATGAGCCTGCAGTTCCTTTTGAAGATCCAGAGAATAATCCATTATCATGGACTGCTAGGATGAAAGAAATTGCTGCTTTAGATCAGTTGAAGAAAGCCAGAGAACAAGGAAAAGACTCCTCCAATATTACTACTTTATCAGATCAGAGAAAAGCAGAACTGGAAAGGTATGCATCAAGAAAATTCTTTGACCCAGTGGAGTACATGAAGTTGCATCCTGAGGCTGTGGTTCCCAGGGCTAGATCTCAAACCTCCTTAGGTGCAGAGGATGAAAGAAGGTCAAAGAAGAAAGCTCTTAATCCCAACAGGGAAATTTTATTTAAGAAAGGAAGTGAAAAGAAGTAATATCTGTAAGTAGACAGTACAATCATTCTAAACATTTGCTGATATTCCATATGACTGCTGCTTTGTTGCTTGCTCTGTTCTTTTGTTTTTGTTTATTGCTCTTCTGTATGTTGTTGTTGTTTTTATTTCTGAGATCTGTAAATAGTAATCCTAACCCAAATAGGGGGAGATTGTTGGAACACCCTATTACTAATTTGGGCAAGGATCACTATGTTTGTCTTAGGAAACCAGTTTGACCTAGATGTATAGTTAAAAAGATCAACATTAGAATGTGTTTAGGGCTTAGAATTTAGGTTCGAAGCTGCCCCCAGGACCATTCAAGGAATCAGACTTAAAGCTGAGGCAAAGATAATTTTCGTCGAGCTTAGGTCAACGAAATGTCGAACTCCGTTCGAAGATCTCTGAGCTCAACTATGTTAAATCGTCGAACTCCGGTCGACGATCTTCGAGCTCAGATCGACGATCTGTCTTCAGCTTGTCCTTTAGGTCGCTGAGCTCCGGTCGACGATCTTCGAGCTCAGGTCGATGTTTTCTATCTGATGTTCATTCCAATCTCTGAGCTCAGGTCGACGATCGTAGAGCTTAGATCGACGTTTTTCTTGAGAGATCGACGACTTTGAGGATTCAAATTTTGTCAGCTTTTGGAATGTTTTTCAAATATCTCAGCATTTATTTCAAGAGATCTGCTAGCCGTTTTCCTTTATTCTGGAGCAAGTTTCAAGGAATTCTTTTTGAGAATGTTTATTGGACTTTCCTCTAGAAGACAAGACTTTTATGAAGGACATTTAATGTCTGTTAACGGCTATCTTGGACAAGGAATCTTCAGAGAATAAGATCTTCTCCTCTCTCTCTCCAGTCAGCCACACATATAGCACAACAAAAAACTTACAGTGACAGACATTAAAGTGATCAATCCGGAAGAATCAGTTGAACATTTTGGCATACTGAAAAAGTGATCATAGCTTCATCACAAGGACTCCAGACAATTCAATTTTCTCAGCCTCTGCTGAAACCATCTTCTGCTGAAGATCTGAAGCTTTTGAAGACCTATCACCCTGAAGCAAAGCTCCCACTCCTGAACTAGTCTACATCTCAGGGGGAGCTTTGACAACACAATCAATCCACTTGTGCTTCTCTCTTTGATTGAGACAGAGAAGACAACTTCACTCTTTTCCTTTTTCTTTCCTGCTGTAAAAGGGTTACCAAAACTCTCTTCAAAAGTCCTTATTCTAGTTCTGAGAACCTTGTCAAAACTCAGTGGTGGCAAGACAACTGATCAAAAAATCTAGTGTGGTTTTTGAGCACCTTATCAAAAGCTCATTGGTGCCCAGGACACCTGATCAACTCATCCTGCAGTGGATTCCTACCAAGGGTGGTAGAAGAGTGGATGTACCCAGGTTTTTGGGGATCCACTATAGTTCCTTTTGTCTTGTGGTTGCTTGAGTATTTTCTTTGCTGTGTGCTGTAATTTTCTTTTTGCTGTCTTAGTTTTAAATTATATAGCAAGACACCTTACACTTATACATAAATTAAATCTTAATTGTTTTGATTGTTTAAATTGTAAAGTTATTTTAAAAATACTCTATTCACCCCCCCTCTAGAGTTGAGATAGATCTTTGTCTCACTTTCACGCATATAGGTAGTTCCTCCAAATCTTCAAGGCGAATACTACTGCCCCCAACTCCGAATCATGTACTGGATAATTGATTTCATGCTTCTTCAGTTGTCTTGAAACATATGCGATCACATGCCCGTGCTGCATCAATACCGCTCCAATTCCTTGATATATGCATCCGTGTAAACTTGAAATCCTTCCTTCCCGGATGGAAGGGCTAGGATTTGTGTGGATGTAAGTCTATCCTTTAGTTCTTGGAACGCAGCTTCTCATTGGGGTGTCCACTCATACGACACACCTTTCTTTGTTAGGGAAGTAAGAGGAAGTGAAATCTTTGAGAATCCCTTTATGAACTTGCGGTAGTACCCGACAAGTCCATGGAAGCTCTGCACGTCGACCGCTGACTTCAAAGGCAACCAATCCTTCACGACACACACTTTGGCTAGATCCACAGCTAGCCCAGCCCCACTGATCACATGACCCAAGAAAGCAACCTCCTTAAGCTAGAATTCACACTTGCTTAATTTGGCGAACAAGGCGTGCTCTTTTAACTTCTTCAATACTAAGGCCAGATGCCCGACATGTTCTTCCTCCGTCTTGGAGTAGACCAAGATGTCGTCGATTAAAACAATGATGAAGAAATCTAGATAGGGCTCGAACACTTTGTTCATCAAGCTCATGAAAGCTGATGGAGCATTTGTGAGCTCAAACGACATCACTGTGAACTCATACAAGCCGTACCTTGAGCTGAAAGCCGTTTTCTGAATATCATCCTCTTGTATTCTTAATTGATAATGCCCCGGGCGCAAATCTAGCTTGGAAAACCAATGAGCTCCCACCAGTTGATTGAACAAATCATCGATCCGAGGTAACTGATAAATGTTCCGTACCGTCAGTCAGTTGAGCTCCCGATAGTCTATGCATAATCGCAGGGTTCCATCTTTCTTCTTAACAAATAGAACAGGGGCTCCCCAAGGTAATGAGCTGGGGCGAACAAACCCTGATTCAACCAACTCTTGCAGCTGAACTCTAAACTCGGCGAGTTCCTTCGGGGCCATTCGGTAAGGAGTCCTGGAGACATGCTTGGCACCTGGTACTAACTTGATTTGAAAATCTACTTCTCTGTGTGGGGGTAATCCTCGCAATTTCTCCGGAAATACTTTTGGGAAATCGCACACCACCCGCACATCCTTGATATCCAACACCAACTCCTTTAACTCAAAATAGATCATGAAAACTTCATCCCCCTTCATGTGGGCTTCTAAGGCCTTGACTGAAGATAACATCATATGGGGCGCAAAGTAAATACCTTGAAAGATCAACTCCGAATCTCCATGTCTCAATGAGATCCTCTTCTGCGCGTAGTCAATCTTCGCATAGTACTGATCCAGCCATACCATGCCAAAAATGAGGTCGAACTCTGGTATTCCCAAGACTGTGGCTAGGGTGTCGAAGAGCTTTCTTTTAAGGAGGACCTCAAACTCGCACTTCGCGGTTGCCGTCATCTCCGATCCGTCTGGAAGGCGCACCCTTTGAGCAATACCAATGAAGTATTGCACTACATCTATATCTTTGATGAAGTCTTCAGACACAAAAGAGTGCAAGGCACCGGTGTCGAATAACGTATATGCCGGTTTCCCGCCGACCATTACGGTGCCTAAGTGTCAATAATAATTCTCAAGCTAGGCATCTAGTATATCTTAAGCAACTTGAGGGTATTAATGAAAATAAAATGACTAACTGTAATCATACCTGCAATCACCTCCTGAGGGTTCCTCTCTTGAGTCATGTCCAACGCATACATCTGATCCCGAGCGGGCCCGGGGTTTCCTCTTCGTTGTCCTCGTCCTCGACCATGCATGTGCCCCCGCCCTTGAGGAGCTGCTGGAGGGAAAGCGAGAGATGCATTTCCAAATAATTGCGGGCAGTAACATCGAATGTGGCCCGATTGGTTGCATTCGAAGCACACTCACTCCTGCTGCCCACCGGGTTGTGGAAATTGTTGAGGTGGAGGCAATGTTGGCAGTTGCGGAATCGGGCGCTCCATTCTAAAATTTTGGGGGAAACGACCGCCACCTCTTCGATATCCTCTTCCTCCTCTATTATCAAATCTCCTTCTATTGCTTGGGTCGGCTTCCATCATGCCTTCAGCTTGTCTCTTACCACTTTCCAATTGGTCCGCTTCAAACCTCTTCGCCATGTCAATAATCTCGGCTAGACTAGAGTCCGCTATAAACAAAAGGGCTTGCCTCAGGGGGTCTCGAGAGCCTTTGTAGAATCGTTTTGCATATCCTCTATCATCCAATTCATAAGAGTCAGCAAATCTAGCCAAGTGCTGAAACTCCCGTTGGTATTCTTTCACCGACTTGGTCCCTTTCTTCAGTTGCAAAAATCTCTCTTCAAGATTAGCCTGAGCGGCCGAGGGGATGAAATGCTATGAAAAGGCTTCAGAGAATTCGCTCCAACTGATATCCGTTTACACCCGTCCTTGAAAAGTAGAGCCCATGAGGGACTTCCACCACCTTTTGGCGTGCAGCTCTAAGAGTGTCACTACAAGGGTCACCGCCTTGTTTTTTGGGCACCTTATTCCTGCCAACAGTTCTTGTATAGTGTTGAGCCATTCTTCCATACGCACTGCTGACCCCGTCCCAAGGTAAGCAGGAGGGGAGAGAGCTCGGAAAGTTCTTAACCAAGTGGATCCCGGACCCTGCTGTTGTACAGGGGCTTGTTGGGATTGGTACCTGAAGGCGTACAGGATAGCTGTAAGCATCTACCCCAGCTCTGATTGTTGGAATTATGTAGGTACGGACGGGAAGGGGGTGCCCCTCACCGGCTCAACATGTACTGGGATCTACACATACGGTACAAACTTAAGATTAGGTTAGCTAATCTAAGGTCAAAGATGGACAAGCTAAGTGTGAATTACATATGGGCACACCACTGCTTCCGCTAAGGCAGTTTGTCCCCAAACTGACTAATCGAATGGGGGTGGAACCATTGTTACATGACTTCTTTAGGTCAGGATCGTAGCAAGCTGATACTATTTGTAAGACCCCCCTCCCATAACACAAAACACGGCTCAAGAGGAGTATTATGCCCAGAACAGCCGCCTCACGGTAGCACTAGCACTCGGGCTATCCTGTACCACAAGACGCCTATCCTACCAGCTATAACCAATATCATACATTGCCAACCTAACCAAAATATAACATAGAAGTCAAATCCACACCAAGCATATAGTCCATAATATAAAAAAAGTAGAGAAGCTTCAATAAGCTTCTAATATCAGAGTACGTGAATAGTTTTCCCAAAAAGGGTACAACAAAAACCTTTCACACTCACATCAGTAACCGACGGTAGCTACGGTACCGTCCCCTTGGGCCCTATCGTCCTGGCCTAGCTGTCCGACTGCATAACCTGTTGTTCCACCTGCGGGGTTTCCTCCTAAAAAGGAAGACGTAACAACCGTTAGTCATAAAGACTAAGTGGCTTCAAATCCGCTCCCCCGGCGACTCCTCGACATCGGACGGAGAAAGGAATAAGGTATAATATATATGAAATATAGGTACAAGCAGGTGGTATATCACTATGTATATAAAGCAGTGTAATAAATGAGCAACAACTTATTCTAGCAATTCTATCATCTACAGCAGCATGAGAGTATAATATTATAACAAAAAGTAACTCAACTTATATGAATGCCCATACAAACATATAAGTTGAGGGTCGTTCAGCAGTAAGTAACTCATCGTATAGGAGTGCCCATACAAACTTATATGATGAGGATCTTGTGTATGCAATGGAGTGTAATGACATGTATGCAATACAATGACTCACCCATGATCACACACATGCAATCGCTAAGTCGACACAGACTTGCAGTTCCCACTTTTCGAGCAGGTAGCTAACCTCTCAGGCGTCATCCGTCATGGACAGATGGTGACGGTAGAGCGGGCATCTCCACTACTAGGCTGGTCTCCACACTACCTTGCCTAGGCCTTTGTACGCCTCAACGCTAAGAACACAACAACAAAGCTCATATGCGTACTATTGCTCAGCGGGTGTCTCAGGTAGATGTCCACCGATATCCTAGCCCTGAACTAGCCTAAGGTGTGATACAGAAGTATCCTCAGAAATGAGTACGCAGACCAAGCCCAACCGTTCACTTGGCACGAAAGGAGCCTCGGGACGTGAACACCGAGGACCAAGCCCAATCGCCCAAGGTCTATCCGTCAACTCCCATCGGTGTGATTATTGGCGAGCCCGTAGACCTGCCACACTATCCTTAACCCGGAATTACGACACCGCGTGTCGACTCACACCACATGCATTATATCCACATCATGATGCGGAAAGAGCCTCAGAAATGAGCACGAGGACCAAGCCCAACCGACCACTTGGTTCAGAAGGAGCCTCGAGACATGAACACCGAGGACCAAGCCCAACCGTCCATTTATGATTCTTCCCAACATTACCAAACGGTAAGATCAGATATCCGCAATCACCCTTTTTACAATCCGGTTTCCAAGGCACCTCAGGGGTTTACCACAAACACAGGTGGCGAACCATCACATACAATGGATAATTTTTGACTCCCTTATATGACAAGCCTCAAGACCATGATTTTGTCAATGCTATGGTCACATAACTTTAACATCACCAAGATCAACCATTTGTGTACACATGAGTTAACCATCTATTTAACACCTCACATGTTCATACAACCATCACCGAACAATTGCCCAAGCTCTAGTAAATCTTGTTATTAAACGACTAATTACCCTTCATTCATTAACCCCTACCAAGTCGTTTCGTTCAACCACATACCATTTCACCATTTGTGTATGTGGAGTCTATCCAGTAATTTCATCATGCATTGAATTATCACAATTAGGAATATTATGATTCGTCTACAACATAACGTTGGATTGTTACAAAACCTTTTCCGAGTCCAAACCCAACTTTACACTTACCTAGGAATTTCAGGTGTAGAACAACTGCTTGGCAGCAACCTTGATCGGAGATTCCCATGGCTACAGAAATCCAATAAATGCATGTAACCCATCGATGGAAAGGTCTTTCCATGGGCTACAACTTTCATGTTCAGTTTGCAACCCAGATCAGACTGTATCATACATGAAATTGGCTCCAAAGCCTGCTGCGTACAAGATACAATTTCTGCACGCTTGGTCTGACAGCCCTCTACTTCGATCAGACATTCCTGTGGCTACAGACTTCATCTTAAGGCATGTAACCACTCGTTGGAAAGGCAATCCCAAGGTCTATGACTTTAGTGTTTAGTCAGAATCCCAGATCAGACGATAACTTGCCTGAAGATAGCCAAGTAGGTCGCTGTGTGCAAAACACAGATTTCTGCACGCATCTTGAGGGGAAATGAACAGCATTGGTTCATCTTCCTCCTCAAGCCGATCCTCCCAAATCACAACCAGAAGTTCCTCCATCCTTATTCACCCTCTTAAGGAATTCCTCTTCACGAAACCACCCCCATCATCACTTTAAAGGAAGGGGAGGTTGAAGATGACTAAACCTTAGAACAAAGTTCTAGCATTGCCCTCCTAGAAATCTTCATCTCACACATAAAGACTCTTTTGAGTCGATATCTCCCCTAAGGATAACTACAGATCTAGCACTAAGGGAGAGGGGAGGAAGCTTATCTCTTTTTAAGTGGTTCCACCATTTCTGGCCATGGATCTTGTCATTCTCCTCGTCGGCATCCCCTTTTTCAGTGGTAGCGGTGGCGATTCCTCACAGAGTTCGGTTGGTTCCAGCAAGTTCTCCTTCCTCCAGATGTTTCTCCAGAAATTTTGCTTGGAAGAGGATGAAAAACGGCTAGGGTTTCTTTTCCCCTTTTTATTTAGAAGTGACACGGGTAGGGACACGACCGTGTCCTTACCCGTGTTCTGCTCTAGCGAAATGTCATCAATGGTTTGACTGCCGTTTCATACTCTTATAGGGGTACTGACATGCCCGTATCTATACTTGTGTCCAGGTGACACGACCATGGTTCTGACCGTGTCGATACCCGTGTCCTGCTCGGGGCACATCTAATTGACCTTTCCTCGACGCACATGGGTAGGGACATGCCCGTGTCTCTACCCGTGTCCCTTTTTCGACAAACCACTCAACTCCATGCCACTCAAAGCCATGACACTCAAAGCCATGGTAAACGGGTAGGGACATGCCCGTGTATTTACCCGTGTCCTCCTCGGGACAGTCCACTCAACGCCGCGCCACTCAAATCCATGACACTCAAAGCCACGACACATGGGTAGGGACACGCCCGTGTCTCTACCCGTGTCCTTCTCGGGACAAACCACTCAACGCCATGCTACTCAAATCCATGGCACTCAAAGCAACGACACATGGGTAGGGACACGCCTATGTCTCTACCTATGTCCTCCTCGGGAAAGTGCACTCAACATCGTTCCACTCAAATCCATGACACTCAAAGCCAATGCACACGGGTAGGGACACGCCCGTATCTCTACCTGTGTCCTACATAGTTCCATCTTCATTTTTCCCTATGAGTGCGCACCTGATAGCCTGCACTCTCTGAGCCTAAATTAGCTCTCCTGACTCAAAAGCGCACACAAGGGGCCTAGCGCGAATCGGGACGTTTCATAGGATCTAACTGGATCTGATCTATATGGCCACTGGCCTGAGGTAGGGAAATTTTCCTGAGCTGTAGGAGAGTGTAACTCTCTGAGGTAGGATCCTTTGGATCTGAGGTAGGGATGTCCTACCAGCCTGAGTGTAGGGCCTTTGAACTAAGGTAGGTGACCAGCTAATCACTGACTTATAGGCCCTTATGCCTGATTTGTAATTCTTGGAGGAGACTTAGAGATCCTGAGGTGTACGATCTTTGGAGCAGAGTTTTGGAGAAGTGCCTTGACTAACAGGAAGTTGGAAAGGTGGGAGGAGAGTGGATGTACCCATAAGTTGGTGAACCACTATAAATCAGTGTGTGCTTTTCTGTATTGTTTTCGTTGTGCAGGTTCTTGAAAGCAAACTACTGCCAACACACGTAGTGCTAAAGGAAAAAAAAGAGAATAATAATAGTGAAACAACCTATTCACCCCTAAGTTGTAAGCTACCTTGAAAATAAAGAATTTCAAGTGGTATTAGAGGGAGGTTGCTCAAAAAGGATTTAACCATCTGAGTGATTCTGCAAGGTTTCTACAAACAGTCCTTATGGGTTCAAAAGTGAACTACAAGGAGCTAGGTGTCATGAAGCTTACTATCTATAGGAAAGAAGGTTTTGGCATCTGGAAGGAAAGGGTTAGGTTGTTCATGAAAGAAACTGACCCTAGAATCTTTATAACAGTTAAGGAAGGACCTTTAATCCATATGAAAGTGTCTGTTCTTGATGCAAATGTCAAGACACAGAAGACTTATGCTGAGATGACAAAGGAGGAATTCATTCTTGCCACAATGTACAAGAGGGCTCAGAATATTATTATCAGTACAATTAATGATTCTACCCTTCAGAATCTGATTCACTGCACAAATGCAAAGGAAATGTAGGACACTCTGGTATTTTGCATGGAAGGCACAGAGGAAGTCATGGATGATATAAAGTCCATGCTCAACCAGGAGTATAAAGCTTTCAGACAGTCCAAGAGAGAAGACATAACCACCTGCTATGAAAAAATCTTTAGGATTGTGAATGAACTATGGACCCACGGAAGGATCTTTAGTCATTATGAGCTAAATGATAAGTTCCTTAGGTCTCTCACTAGAGACTGGGACAAAAAAATATGTGCCATCAGAGAAGTGTCCAAGCTGGGTGGCACTCCGTACCACACCCTATTTAGAAAACTGCTCTCATATAAGATGCATCTAACTATCAGGAAAGAGGAAGAGACCAACTGTAAGTCTCAGGCCAAAGAGAAGTCTGTGGCCTTCAAAGCTAAAGCCACAAGGAAAAGTAGGAGGAATACCCCTTCTCCTACAAGAAGACCAGCATATTCAGACTGCTCTGAATCAGAAGCATCAAACAATAACATGTCTGATGAGGACTTTGATGTCTTCTCCAGGCAGATCTATAGGCTGATGAAGAAGAAGCACTGGAAGAGCATGCCCTCCTCCTCAGCACATCACTAGAAGAAATCCTCCAAGGAGGATAGGTATGGACCTAAACCCAGTAAATAGAATTCTACTAATATTATCTGTTACTGCTGTAGCAAGCCAGTGCATGTCATTGCTGATTGCCCAGTGAAGATAAGGGAGGATAGTGAGAAGAAATCTCACCAAAAGCATAAGGGCAAGAAAGAAAAGTCCTTTGTGGCTAAGAAAGAGAAAAGCTTGACAGACTCATCATCATGGGAGTCTGAAGAAGAGGAAGAATATATTGGGCTGTTTTCTTCTACTGTTGCTAAAGATACAACTTTTATAGTAGGAGAAGTTTATCCTTTAGAAGGATAGGAATCAGGGCCCCTTTGACACTATCAAACAGTGACTCAGAGGTGGATGAAGATGCCTACAGCTGCAGAGGGCTGAGGGCAATGAAAGATGAAGAAGGAAGCCAGGATCAACCTAGTCAAAGTAAGGTACATTCCCTATCAAGTTTTGTGTCTGGGTATGAGACTAGTCCTTATACAAAAGCCTCTTCATCTAATGGTGAAGATGATTCTAGCTCAGAAGGTGATGTCAATCAACTGATTGACAGATATGCTGAACTTCTTGATGCCTTTAAAAAGTGCAAGAAGTTGACTAAGAAACAGGATAAGGAGATTAAATCTCTTCAGCTAGTTGCTTCCCAGCTTGCTGTAACCGCTTCTGTGCTGAATCAAACTATGAGGGAACTCAGTCATTGAAAACCCTTTCATACATCCAGATGGAGGCTATCAAGAGAAAGAATAGTCTCATTAGAGATCTTGAGGAAAAGCTCCAGAGGGAGAAAGGTATTATGGTTAGTTTCTCTCAGCCCAATACAGTGTTACCCTTGATAGACTCCTTATCCTCACAGAAGGGTAAGAAGGGGTTGGGCTTTAATGGTAACACAAGACCTACCCATCCCAAATGGACAGGGAAAGTTCCAGTTGTGCCTATGGCATCTAGGCCACACATCCCAATCAGGAGGGTGATTTTCCCTTAAAATAGGTATGACTAGGTAAGTATATATGGTCACTATATGAATGGTGCTTCCACAAGAAGAACAAAAGATGTTCTCAGCCATTGTGGAAGGAATAGTAGGGTAAGTGCCTTTAAGGATGCCCATTAAGAAATTCAAATGGCCCATCATGGACCATTTGTTTTTTGTGATACAGCTCCCCCACTCAAAAATGTGACTGTAGTTAATTTTTAGAACCTGACAACACAGAATCTGACCAAGGGTTAGTCTATCAGCTTGCCTGATATGGCAGTTTCTGATGCTATCAAGAGCACACTGTTTGAAAAGAAATGTGCTGCTGATGGGTATCAAAGCAGGCAACTAAAGCTAGCAAGCAGACTAACCTTTAGTCAAATCCATGCTAAAAGAAATCAGAAAATGGTTGTTGCACATCTTCCTACTGTCAAGATGGACCCAACATAGAAAAGAAGATACAACATACAAGATTATTGGTGATGTGGCAAGGTAGGCCATTATGCCATTGACTGCTGGCATAATCCTAATGTGGAAAGGACCAGAGTTAGTCCACCAGTCAAAAAACATGCTGGTGGACCTGTTCAATTTCAGACAAATATGCACCTAGGATTCAATAGATATTGGGGTCCTAAGGTAAAGTAAACTGTATATTGCAGGTTAGTCCAAGTGGCCATACCCCTATATGGTACTTGGACCGTGGTTGTTACAGACACATGACTGGGACAAGGAGCAACTTGAAGGAGTACACTCCAGTAAAAGAAGGACCCAAAATAATCTTTGGTGGTTTAGATAGAGGGGTAACAAGAGGTTATGGTAAGATCACCAATGACATAGTCACCATCACTAAGGTGTCTTATGTTGAAGGGTTGCAACACAAACTTATAAGCATAAGCCAGCTCTCTGATCTTGGCTATGTTATTGTCTTTCATAAGGATAAGTGCCTAATTAGGAAATCAAGTGACCAAGAGGTCATATTGATAAGCACTAGGAGTGGAAATGTTTATTGCTTAAACTCTCTATATTTAGATATAGACTCTCCTATCTGTCTAGTGGCAAATTATAAAGTCTTTTATTGTGTCCTATGGCACAAGAGACTAGCCCATGTAAATTACAAGACTATTGGCATGCTCTTCAGTCAAGATCTAGTTAGGAATGGTCCCTATGTGAAGTGCTCCAAGGAGGGCATTTGCTCTGCTTGTCAAAAGGACAAGCAGTCAAAAGCCTCCTTCAAGGGCATGGGGATCAAAGATTCTATGAGGTACCTATACCTCCTGCATATGGACTTGTTTGGTCCTATGCCAGTTCATAGTCTTGGTAGGAAGGTCTACACCCTTGTGGTGGTTGATGACTTTTCCAGGTTTGCTTGAGTGTTCTTCCTCAATAGAAAGAATGAAACCTTTGATATCTTCATTAAGTTTGTCAAGCAAATTCAGAATGATCTTAACAGCTATGTGGTCAAGATTAGAAGTGACAATGGGATTGAATTCAAGTATGATAGCATGATAAGGTCCTTTGAAGAGCATTGGATTCATCAAGAATTCTTGTCACCTAGAACACCCCAGCAAAATGGGATTGTTGAGAGGTAAAATAGAACTCTCATAGAGGATTGAAGGACCCTGTTGAGTGACTCATCTCTCCTATAGTATTTCTGCGCTGAGGCAGTCAATAGTGCAATTCATGTCCTCAATAGTACCTCTATCACCAAGAGCCACAAGAAAACTCCCTATGAGATCATGGAAGGCAGAAAACCAAACCTGAGCTATCTCAGAATCTTTGGTAGTAAGTGTTATGTGCTTCATAATGGAAAGTCCTATATAACTAAATTTGCTGTCAAGTCCTTTGATGGGATTTTTAATGGGTTGATGGACGCAGAACAGTGACCGACTGTGGGTGGTTCGAAATGGTCAGATTCCGCGGATCGAGTTAGAAGATCGAGTTTTCTAACGAGAGGAGGCAAGTGCACCTATCGCGTAGTACTCGGTATTCAGGAGAATACCGAGGTCGTATTGTTCTCGGGGGAGCGTTGATTATATCTACTCTTCCAGGAAGACTATTATCTTACTATCAGTAAGGTGGGATTTTTAGTTTAATTAAAACGGAAAGAAAGAGAGCTGAATTTTACTAAGTTAGTTTGATGACGGGTTAACGCTCGGCATCGAATCAGATTAAGACTAAAATAATTCTTAACAATTATCGAACTTTGTTTTTAAATTAATAAAAGGCACTTGGCTGTGGAGGTTCCATAAATATGAGCGCACTTATCTCTAGGAATATTGCTCACCTGAACATTAAGACTATTCGACCGATCGTTTGACCAACAAAGGATTCCTCTTAATGCCCGCTTTACGCTAAGAACCCCGCTATTGGGTGGGGAATCCAATTCGGTAGAACTACGCTTGTCCTCTTTCGAGGGTATGTACGCAATTCTATTTACCCAAGGGGGATCGGTCCATACGTACAGCCTCTCGGCGTTGCGTATGGATAACGGAAATAGAGCTCACGCATCGATTATGTGGTCCTATGCGTCGTTAACCCGGGGCAAACCTTAAGTCCTTAAATTAAAATAAAAATAGAGTTCTTTAATTATTTCAAATCATTTTATTTGTCCCAATGCACTTCGATGCCGAAGGCTAATAGAGATTAGCCACTCATCGGTATGGGGATGGCTTTATGGTTTTGAAGTGAATCGTGAGCTGAAATTAAGTACTAAACAATTATAAGAGAAAACACAAAAAAACAGGACATTTAGATAAATTAAAGGCTAATTGATGCAGGCAGTCACACACACTTCAAAACCATAAAGAAATTAAATAAAGCAAGTCCTACTCAAATGAGTAGGCGGGAAATAAATGCAAGTACAAGTCCTACTCAAAACTGAGTAGGCGGTAAATTAAAGCAATGCGCCATTTAACTCCTAACGAGTAGGCGGAAATAAATGCATAAATAAAAAGAAACTAAGTTACAAAAAATGAAAATTACATGTCCCACTCAAAATGAGTGGGCAGTAAATTAAAGCAGATCGCCGTTTAACTCTTAACGAGTAGGCGGAAATAAATGCACACTAACACACTCTACATAAATGAATAAAGCAATAAAAGAAAGCACTAAAGATTATTCTCATACACTCACACACTCTACATAAATGAATAAAGCAATGAAAGAAAGCACAAAAGATTATTCGCATACACTCACACACACATAGAAATAACACAAAATGAAAGTTACCTAAAAATTAAAACTACAACTTTTCTACCCTTAGAACTTGCCAAAAACAATTAAAAAGATGAAATAAAAATTGTTTGAACACTTGGAATTGAACATAAAGCAAACATACAAGTTCTTTAAAAATTAAAATGATAACTTTTCTACCCTTAGAACTTGCCAAAAACAATTAAAAAGATGAAATAAAAATTGTTTGAAGCAAAAGTTTTTGAAAACAAAGTTTAAATCAAAGTTGTTGAAAAATTAAAACGTTTACATTTTCATCCATAGGATTTCGTAGAAGTGATTAAAAAGTGAAAAGAAAAATTAAAGGAACAAAACAGATTTTATAATCGTAAAGCAAAGCTAAGTAAAAAATATAAACACTTTAAAACCACTTTTACAACTTCATAGGAATGAAAGTATAAGCCTTTAGAAAGTTTTCAATATAACTTTAATTCATTTAAAAAGAAGACTTAAACTAAATTTTGCCATTATAACGACTCAATTTTTTGATAAAAGCCTAAAATAAAACCTAACATTACAACATATTGCATGAAAAATTAAGACAAGTTACACTCATACACAGACACACACACACTTTTCATAAAGATGAACAAAGCTAAACATAAGGATAAAAAGGATGTAGGAAAGTGAAGCACCAAAATACACATTCATTCCATGTAGAGAGAGAAAGAGGAAGAACATTTTTTTATTTTCATAATTTAAGCTATTACAAACTATTACAAAGCAAAAGGAAAAGCTAAAACAAACATATGAAGGGAGAGAGAGAAATTCTCCTTACATGACGATGAAAGTGCACCAAGGGCAGCCCACAAAAGACACTAAATTTGGCTAAAAAAAGTGAACCCTTGGCCCTCACAGAAATTTTTTATTTATAGACAAAAAGTTCGGGTTTGACACGCCCTGGTCACGGGCGTGACAGGGGGCGTGTCGGTCAGTTGCGTTTTTGACTTGGCAAACTCGGCGAGCTGGCGTAATTCTGGAAGGTCGGGGAGTGACACGTGGCGGTCACGGGCGTGACAGCCATGGTCACGGGCGTGACAGAGGGCGTGACTTGGACGGTTGGCAGCTTGATGTCGACAGCGTTGACAGTTGACGAAGCGTTGAGTGTCGACATTGAACACGGGCGTGACGAGTCTTGGACATGGGCGTGACATGATGGAGTTGAGTGTTGAATAGTAAAATCGTTGAGTGTCGACTGGCTGATGGCGTTGAGTGCCTGTCACGGGCGTGTCGGGCATGGTCACGGGCGTGACAGGTCAAATTTTGACTTTTCCTGAAATTTTTTAGAAAACAAATAAAAGATAAGTTAGAATTATTTTTTTACAAAAAGAAGCATATTTATTAAACAAAGCAAACAAAAAAGGTAAAAATAAAATAAAACGACTTAATAAAAATACTATAAAAGTAGGTATATTTACAGCTCATCAAATACCCCCATACTTAAGCTTTTGCTATTCCAGAGCAAAAGTTTGAGGTGAATTTATAAGGAATAATAAAGAACTCTAAGTTGTGCTACCCCTTGAATTAATTATCAGAGAGATTTGAATAAATATACGGGGTATAAGAGTTAAGTCCTAAAATTATGTAGATGATTTAAATAGGGTAATAGTTTTGGCCAAAAGACTTCTTGATGTAATCAAATAGAAAGCAATAATTGTATTGGTTAGATTAACGAAGATAGTTTGGAATTATATGAACTCTAGCTTATAGGAGTTTTACCGGAAATAGTGCAATTTACCAATTATGCTCTCAAAAAGATTTTTGAATTAATTCTAGAGTAATGAAATTGGATAAGGGGGTTGATGTTGGTTTATGAAGATGCTTGAATTTTGAGGTGAGGTAATTTTTTCTCGAACCTCCAATTTTTTTGGATTTGGATTTGGATGTTATAGGAAAACGAAATCTTGTTTTCCTTAACATGAATTTTTTTTCTTCTTCAAAATAAGAATTAACCCAATGTATATGTATAGGAGTAATGAATTTTATCCTCTTACTCCATAACAAATAATCTTTTAAATTATTGGGTGCGTATATTTACGGAACGAAATCTTATTGCCATTGACATAAGATCTTTTTATTATATTCTGGGGGGAAATTTTATCATACCGAGTAGGTAATGATAGGTAAGGGGAGAAAAGAGAACTAGATTTTTAATTAGAAAAATTTTTGAGAGCAACCTTTATAAATTGTACGTTCTAATTTTTCAGAAAGCTAAAAGTAAGCATAATTGAATTCTATAGTCGTTATTTTCTAACATAGTACACGTGCTCCTATCAATGAAAAATTATAAGTAGTGCCTAAAGCGAGTCCCCTATTTTTAATAAAGTATAATAAATTCGTTAAAACTTAACCCCGACTATTTAGATTTTTCAATCTATAATTAACAAACGAATAGTGAACAAAGAATTTATCAAATTCACATATAAATAAACTCAAAACAAAAGTTTTGGATAGCAAGAAACTTAAGAATGATATATTTGATTTATTTGTTTCACAAATTATATATATATATTTTGAATTTTTTAAGTTATAATCTTTTTTTTGTATTTTTGTATTTATTTCTTTAATATATACATACTAAAGAAAGAAAGATGTGAAAATAAAGTTTTTTTGGATTTTTGAGTTTTGCGAATTTTTTTTTATTTTTAAGTTGTGAAATTTGTTTTTTTGTATTTTTAAGAAAATTTTCATTCCATTTACAAAAATTTAGGAGAAAAAGAGAAGTTATTTACAAGGATGAGAGAGAAAAAGGGAGAGGGGAAAGAGGAAGAATATTTACAAAAAAATATTTACAAAAATATATTTACAAAAAATATTTACAAAAAATATTTACAAAAATATATTTACAAAAAATATTTACAAAAAATATTTACAAAAATATAAACTAGGTTGCCGCGAGATGACTCGTTATGTGGATAGCTCGATGAGCCGGATCTCGCGGACCGAGTTAAAAAAGGTCAAAGTTTCAAAAAGGAAACTTCAAATTGTTTATTTTTATTTTTGTGATTTTTGTGTTTTATATATATATTTTTTATTTTTGAAGTTTTGTTTTTAAGTTTTAAAGTTTTTTTTTGTAAGTGAAAAAAGAAAGAACTAAAAATACGAAAACACCCCCATACTTAGTTCCAACATTGTCCCCAATGTTGTATGCTAAGCATGAGGAACAAGACAGCAGATATATGTACAAAAAATGAAAAAGAGGGGGGGGGGGGGGGGCAGAAAACGTCCCTGATCCGCACTCGGGGAAGCCTTTAGAAACCCTGCAGTTATTAGAAAAATAGAAAACATGATAAATAAAGACGTAAAAAATATAAGCGTGGGGTGCCTCCCAGGAGCGCTTTGTTTATAGTCGCGTAGCTTGACTATAGTGGCGAGTTTATAACTCCAGGAGGGATATGGTTTCGTTATACTCGATCATTGGTTCGCCCGCTATGTAAGTCTTTAACCGATGACCGTTTACTTTAAACGAGCCTTTTTCCGAGTGGGAGATGAGTACGGTCCCATATGGAAAAACTTCTTCAACTAAGAAGGGACCGGACAAACGGGATTTGAGTTTGCCAGGAAAAAGTTTAACACGAGAATTATAGAGAAGGACTAGATCGCCCGGAGAAAAAATTTTGGGGTTTTAATTTTTCGATCGTGATATAACTTAGAACGCTCCTTATAGAATTTATTGCTCTCGTAAGCATTCGCACGCCATTCATCGAGCTCGTTTAGTTGCAGTTTTCTATTCTGAGCGGCTAAGTTTGAGTCGAGGTTTAAAAGTTTTAATGCTCAAAGTGCGCGGTGCTCCAGTTCTACGGGTAAATGGCACGCTTTGCCATAGACTAATCGAAACGGAGTACAACCGGTAGCGGTTTTATAAGCCGTACGATAAGCCCATAACACGTCGTCGAGCTTAACGGACCAATCTTTCCTATTAAGTGAAATGGTTTTTTCTAATATGCGTTTTATTTCTCGATTTACTACCTCAACTTGGCCACTTGTTTGCGGGTGGTAGGGGGTGGCAAGTTTGTGCGTGACTCCGTATTTAGCTAACGTCTTAGCCATTAGAGCGTTACAGAAATGCGTTCCCCTATACTAACAATAGCGCGAGGCGTGCCGAAGCGAGAAAATAATTTTTTTAGAAATGTAACGACGACTCGCGCATCGTTGGTGGGGAGAGCTTGCGCTTCCGCCCACCATGATACGTAGTCGACCGCCACTAAAATATACATATTTTTATAAGAAGGAGGTAGGGGTCCAACAAAATCTATGCCCCACAAATCTAAGACTTCGCACTCGAAAACCATATTTTGGGGTATCTCGTCTCGACGTGAGATGTTACCCGACCGCTGACAGCTATCGCATGTGCGCACAAAATTGTGCGCGTCTTTGAAGAGAGTGGGCAAAAAGTAGCCCGCCTCTAGCGCCTTCCTAGTGGTCTGATTGGCTTGATAGTGCCCCCCGGCTGGACCCTCGTGGTAGTGCCTCAATATTTGCATGCACTCCACACCCGCGACGCATCTTCGTACCGCTTGGTCCGCGTAGATACGGAAAAGAAATGGGTCCTCCCAAAAGAAATTTTTCAAGTCAAAAAAGAATTTCTTCTTTTGATGACTTGAATATTCTTTTGGAATTACCCGCGTGACTAAGTAGTTCGCAAAATCTGTGAACCAAGGCGAAGATGAAGAAGACGAACGAAGGGCAAGAAGGCGTTCCTCGGGGAATTTGTCATTTATTTCAGATTCGACGAGCGCTTCCGCACCCGAATTTTCTAAACGGGAGAGGTGGTCTGCCGCTAGATTCTCCGCAGCCTTCTTGTCTCGGATCTCCAAGTCAAATTCTTGAAGGAGGAGAATCCATCTAAGAAGGCGGGGCTTTGCGTCGGTTTTGGCTAGTAAATACTTAAGGGTGGAGTGATCGGTGAAAACGATAACTTTAGAAAGCATTAAATACGAGCGAAACTTATCGAAGGCGAAAACGACGGCTAAGAGATCCTTTTCCATCGTCGTGTAATTCACTTGTGCAGAAGTGAGCGTCTTGCTAGCGTAGTAAATAGGATGAAAATGTTTTTCTATGCGCTGGCAAAGAATGGCACCTAAGGCAATATCACTCGCGTCGCACATGATTTCGAACGGAAGGGACCAATTAGGGCCCACTAAAATGGGAGAATTGATAAGTTTTTGTTTTATAAAATTGAAGGCAGACTCGCAATCTCTACTAAAGACAAAAGGTGATTCCTTTTCCAAGAGGTGAGTAAGCGGCTTTGTTAGTCGGCTGAGGAAGTTTTTCTATGATTTCTACTTTGGCCTTATCGACCTCTATCCCCTTAATCGAAATCTGATGGCCGAGGACAAAACCTCCTCGAACTATAAAGTTGCACTTCTCCCAATTTAAAACAAGATGCGTGTCCTCGCATCGTTGGAGGACACGATCGAGATTACGAAGACAATTCGGGAATGAGCATCCGAATACAGAAAAGTCATCCATAAATACTTCCATAATATCTTCTACTAGCTCGCCAAAAATTGCTAGCATACATCTTTGGAATGTAGCTGGCGCATTGTAGAGGCCAAATGACATTCTTCGATAGGCGAAGGTGCCAAAGGGGAAAGTAAAAGTCGTTTTATCTTGGTCTTTGGGGGAAATGGGGATTTGGAAAAACCCCGATAAACCGTCGAGAAAACAATAAAATGGATGACCGGAAAGACGCTCGAGTATCTGGTCAAGGAACGGTAGTGGGAAATGGTCCTTGCTGGTGGCATCACTAAGTTTGCGATAATCGATGCACACACGCCAACCCTTAACAGTACGAGTTGGGACGAGCTCGTTGTGCTCATTCGCCACTACGGTCAGACCGCCCTTCTTGGGCACGACATGAATGGGACTAAACCACGCACTATCAGAAATGGGATAAATAATCCCCGCATCTAATAATTTAATTATCTCAGTTTTCACGACGTCTTTCATGTTTGGGTTAAGACGTCGCTGCGGCTGAATGGTTTTGCGGCAATTATTGTTTAAGAAAATTTTATGAGTGCAGAAGGAAGGTTTAATCCCCTTAAGGTCAGAAATTTGCCACGCAATTGTTTGGCGATGTTTAAGCAAAACCTCCAATAAATCGAAGGTCTCCGAATCGCTTAAATGCGAAGAAATGATTACCCGGAGTGTATAATTTTTCCCCAAAAAGGCGTATTTGAGGGATTCGGGTAATGGTTTGAGATCTAGGGTGGGCGGTTCTTCTAGCGAGGTTTTAGTGCTAACGTCTTTTTAACATATTGGTTCAAAAGGCAAATCCGTAGACGCATCCTCATCGCAATGAAAATTTTCGAGTGAAAAAAAAAACTTCGTTTAAGAACTCGGACTCGAAAACCAGAGAAGAACAATCTCCATAAAAAGAATCTAAAGAGTAGCAGAAATCGTCGCTCGGCGACGAGTCTTCCATTGAGGGGTTAATAAAAAAAGTAACTTGGTCGTCTCCTACCCGAAGGAGAAGATGACCGTTACTTACATCGATTAGCACACGTGAGGTTGCGAGGAAAGGGCGACCGAGTATTATTGGTACCTCGACGTCTTCCTCGATGTCTAAGATGATGAAGTCCACCGGGAAGGTGAACTTGTCTACTCGGACAAGGACATCCTCAACTACCCCGATGGGGAACCTAACCGAGCGATCCGCTAGTTGGATGCGCATATTGGTAGGAGCAGGAGTACCCAAACCTAAACATAGGAAAAGCGAGAACGTCATCAAATTAATGCTCGCGCCTAAGTCTGCCAAAGCATATTTTACTAATACATAGCCAAAAAGGCACGGGAAGGAAAACCGTCCCGGGTCGTTTTGTTTCGAGGGAAACTTATTAGTAAGAGTCGTCGAGCAGACAATGTTAAGAGAAATATGCGAAATATCTTCATGTTTTCGTTTGTTAGAAAGAAGATCTTTTAAAAATTTTGCATACTTAGGCATTTGCGAGATGGCCTCGCAAAAATGAACATTAATATGAATTTGTTTAAGTAATAAAATAAATTTTTCATATTGCGCGTTCACTCGCTCATTATCTAACTTATGCGGGTAGGGCAACGCCTTGTTTAAAATAGTTTTGTCGTTAAAAATCGGTAAGAGTTGTGTAATCGAAGAAGAGGGAAGAGGGGTCGGAGGTGAAATATGTACCTTAGGATCGATCTGTTTTGGATCGACCACCTCCTTACCGCTAAGGAGGGTTATAGTGTTGGCATTCTCCCTTGGATTGGGCTCCGTATTCCATGGCAGTGCCCCCAGAGCGTGTTCCGACATAAGTCGTGCCAGCTGTCCAACCTGAATTTCTAAATTTTTAAGCAATCCGGTGATGTTCCGGATATTGGACTCGTTGGACGCGACATAACGATTAAAATTTTCCTCCACCAGGTACGGCTTCATAGGAGGGGGAGGAGGAAACGTGGGCACAAAAGGAGGGGGAGGAGGCCGCTGCGCGTTATTCGGGTTACTCCATGAGAAATTCGGGTGGTTCCTCCAACCCGGATTATAGTGGCTACTATAAGGGTTGTTTTGGAAGGAGGGACGCACTGGATTTCCCATGTAGTCCATGAACTCGTCGACCACGCAGACGTTAGAGGGGGGAAGAAAACAAGGCGGAGTGGAGGAGGAACCAGACATCTCCGCCACCTGCTTAGTTAGCCTTTCGACTTGAAGGGCAAGCTGAGCAGTGGCATCCACTTTATAAAGGCCCGCCTGCTTATGTTGCGCCCGCGGGACATTTCATTGATTGGCATTCATAGCCATTTCCTCGAAAAGAGCCTGGGCGGCCTCGCGGGTCTTATTATTCAGAGTGCCCCCGACAGCCGTGTCAATCATTTGACGCGTCTGGCTATTCAGTCCATTATAAAAAATTTGTACCTGCAACCACGTTGGCAGCGCGTGGTGCGGGCACCGGCGGAGAAATTCCTTAAAACGCTCCCAAGTCTCATAAAGAGACTCGGAGTCGATTTGCACAAAGGTGGATATGTCCGCCCGTAATCTTGCAGTTTTTGCGAGCGAAAAATATTTAGTAAGGAATTTCTCTGCCAACTCTGCCCAGGTCATGATGGATCCTCGCGGGAGGGAGACCAGCCACTCCTTGGCCTTGGATTTAAGGGAGAAGGGAAAAAGGCACAAACGAATGGCGTCATCAGTGATGCCATTAATCTTAAAAGAATCACAAATCTCTAAAAAATTAGACGAGTGGTTATTCGGGTCCTCATCCGGCTGTCCGTCGAACTGCATGGCATTTTGGATCATTTGTATAACACTTGACTTAATTTCAAAATTATTGTTCGCCACAGCAGGACGAACAATACTCGACCCCGTATCATCCAAGTTGGGTCGAGCGTAGTAAGACATCGTACGCTCGGCCGCTTGGGCATTATTTGGGTCGGCCATGGAAGAGAAAGAGGGTTCTCCGGTGGATTCTGCGGGGTCTAAAAAGGAAATTCGACGTAGAGACCGGATAAGCGCAAGAGAGCGGTCGATCTCAGGGTCGAATTCTAGATTTTCAGAACTCGAAGGTTGTCCACGGGTCATACACCCAAAAAAAACAACGAAGGGGGAAGGATTTTTTTTATATAAATTTTTATTTTATTTTATTTGAAAATAAAGTAAAATTAATAGAGTCCCGGATTCGATATAACAACCGTTCTCCCTGGCAACGACGCCAAAAACTTGATGGACGCAGAACAGTGACCGACCGTAGGTGGTTCGAAATGGTCAGATTCCGCGGGCCTGAGTTAGAAGATCGAGTTTTCTAACGAGAGGAGGCAAGTGCACCTATCGCGTAGTACTGGTATTCGGGAGAATACCGATGTCGTATTGTTCTCGGGGGCGCGCTGATTACATCTACTCTTCCAGGAAGACTATTATCTTACTATAAGTAAGGTGGGATTTTTAGTTTAATTAAAACAGAAAGAAAGAGAGCTGAATTTTACTAAGTTAGTTTGATGACGGGTTAACGCTCGACATCAAATCGGATTAAGACTAAAATAATTCTTAACAATTATCGAACTTTGTTTTTAAATTAATAAAAGGCACTTGGCCGTGGAGGTTCCATAAATATGAGCGCACTTATCTCTAGGAATATTGCTCACCTGAACATTAAGACTATTCGACCGATCGTTAGACCGACGAAGGATTCCTCTTAATGCCCGCTTTACGCTAAGAACCCCGCTATTGGGTGGGGAACCGAATTCGGTAGAACTACGCTTGTCCTCGTTTGAGGGTATGTACGCAATTCTATTTACCCAAGGGGGATAAGTCAATACGTGCAGCCTCTCGGCATTGCGTATGGATAACAAAAATAGAGCCCACACATCGATTATGTGGTCCTATGCGTTGTTAACCCAGGGCAAACCTTAAGTCCTTAAATTAAAATAAAAATAGAGTTCTTTAATTATTTCAAATCATTTTATTTGTCCCAATACTCTTCGATGCCGAAGGCTAATAAAGATTAGCCACTCATCGGTATGGGGACGGCTTTATGGTTTTGAAGTGAATCGTGAGCTGAAATTAAGTACTAAACAATTATAAAAGAAAACACAAAAAAACAGGACTTTTAGATAAATTGAAGGCTAATTGATCCAGGCACTCACGCACACTTCAAAACCATAAATAAATTAAATAAAGCAAGTCCTACTCAAATGAGTAGGCGGGAAATAAATGCAAGTACAAGTCCTACTCAAAACTGAGTAGCCGGTAAATTAAAGCAATGCGCCATTTAACTCTTAACGAGTAGGCGGAAATAATTGCATAAATAAAAAGAAACTAATTTACAAAAATGAAAATTACAAGTCCCACTCAAAATGAGTGGGCGGTAAATTAAAGCAGAGCGCCGTTTAACTCTTAACGAGTAGACGGAAATAAATGCACACTCACACACTCTACATAAATGAATAAAGCAATAAAAGAAAGCACTAAAGATTATTCTCATACACTCACACACTCTACATAAATGAATAAAGCAATGAAAGAAAGCACAAAAGATTATTCTCATACACTCACACACACATAGAAATAACACAAAATGAAAGTTACCTAAAAATTAAAACTACAACTTTTCTACCCTTAGAACTTGCCAAAAACAATTAAAAAGATGAAATAAAAATTGTTTGAACACTTGGAATTGAACATAGAGCAAACATACAAGTTCTTTAAAAATTAAAATGATAACTTTTCTACCCTTAGAACTTGCCAAAAACAATTAAAAAGATGAAATAAAAATTGTTTGAAGCAAAAGTTTTTGAAAACAAAGTTTAAATCAAAGTTGTTGAAAAATTAAAACGTTTACATTTTCATCCATAGGATTTCGTAGAAGTGATTAAAAAGTGAAAAGAAAAATTAAAGGAACAAAACAGGTTTTACAATCGTAAAGCAAAGCTAAGTAAAAAATATAAACACTTTAAAACCACTTTTACAACTTCATAGGAATGAAAGTATAAGCCTTTAGAAAGTTTTCAATACAACTTTAATTCTTTTAAAAAGAAGACTTAAATTAAATTTTGCCATTATAACGGCTCAATTTTTTGATAAAAGCCTAAAATAAAACCTAACATTACAACATATTGCATGAAAAATTAAGACAAGTTACACTCATACACACACACACACACACACTTTTCATAAAGATGAACAAAGCTAAACATAAGGATAAAAAGGATGTAGGAAAGTGAAGCACCCAAATACACATTCATTCCATGTAAAGAGAGAAAGAGGAAGAGCATTTTTTTATTTTCATAATTTAAGCAATTACAAACTATTACAAAGCAAAAGGAAAAGCTAAAACAAACATATGAAGGGAGAGAGAGAAATTCTCCTTACATGAAGATGAAAGTGCACCAAGGGCAGCCCACAAAAGACACTAAATTTGGCTAAAAAAAGTGAACCCTTGGCCCTCACAGAAATTTTTTATTTATAGACAAAAAGTTCGGGTTTGACACGCCCTGGTCACGGGCGTGACAGGGGGCGTGTCGGTCAGTTGCATTTTTGACTTGGCAAACTCGGCGAGCTGGCGTAATTCTGGAAGGTCGGGGAGTGACACGTGGCGGTCACGGGCGTGATAGCCATGGTCACGGGCATGACAGAGGGCGTGACTTGGACGGTTGGCAGCTCGATGTCCGCAGCGTTGACAGTTGATGAAGCGTTGAGTGTCGACATCGAACACGGGCGTGACGAGTCTTGGACATGGGCGTGACATGATGGCTGTAAGACCCCTCTTTTTTTTTTCTTTTTCAACCACCGGGGTCTTAGGCCCAGAGTCGCCGCTTTGCGGTGACACCTTCTCGTCCTAAAGGGTTATCACCACAAGGCGCCGATTCTGCCGGCCAATTCGATCACTGAAAGGTAGCACAATAAATGAAATAAGAGCAATGCAGTCCACAGCAATAGATCACATATATAGAATAAAAATCTCCATGAAGGGAGTGTCCACAGAAAACATCAGAGTACTATAAATGCGGGCTTATGCCCGGTACATCATGTCCTCACTACAATATCACTCATGCGGAAGCTAAATCAGGAACTACTCAGGGTCGAGACTCACGGTCCCGGTTGTATGAACTCCGGAGCTAGACTGCCCCATCTCCAGGCGCACCGATCTCTGGGGCTGCTCCTCCACGCTGGGCTCCACGATCCCCTAAATGATGTGGTTCGAAAACCGTTAGTCATAAAGACTAAGCCCTATCCCCCACCCCTTCCCCCATGGCTCCTAGGTACCGAGCGGGGAGGAAGAAAGGGAAGGACATGACGGTAGAGATTAATCAAGAAACAGATGGCAGCGGAACTAATCTAACAAGTTGTATTCGGTGAGCAGTTGATATAACTGTTATAATAGGTCTAGCAGTAAGAAAAGCAAATATATGAATTTAACCTTCACTTATGCGAGAACACATAAGCAAAAGGGATCTTTTGCAAGGCTCCCATCGTATAAGTGTCCCATACCACTTATACCTTGGGGTGTCGGTTATCAAACAGCAATGGTTGTTATATATTGAAATTAACCTTTGATTTATAAACTTGCCCACACAAGCTTATAGACCAAGGGGTCGTTTTGCAGTTCCTAATGTATAAGCGTCCCATACCACTTATACTTTAGGTGTCAGGGTTAAATGAATCGATTATGCTCTGACATGCTAGTGGGTATGATGAAACATGCAAGTGCAACTCACACACCCGACTCTGTGCACACAGACCTTTAGTTCCCCCTTTCGGAGCCGTTACCTCCCAGGATACCTCTGTAGTGGCGGACGGAAGCGGTGGGTTGGGCCTCGCCCACCTCAAAACCAGTAAAAGCACCACTGGTCTGACCTATCGTACGCCTCAATGCTTGGTGCACTAAGCGGACGCCTGCGTACTCTTGGCGGCTGGTGCACCAGACTTCTGTTGGCGAAGTGCTAATCACCTCGCCGAGTCAACGATATCGGGGTCGGTGCAATCGAACTCCCCGATATCGTAAAACCCACCACCTTAACTTTTCCTATTTTATGCACATGCAAGTTTAATCGTAAACACACAAAAAACCGAGCCAAAGCTCCCCGGACCAAAATGTCGGTCTCCAAACCAACCGAGCCGAAGCTCCCCGAACCAAAACGTCCGTCTCCAAACCAACCGGGCCGAAGCTCCCCGGACCAAAACGTCCATCTCCAACCAACCGAGCCGAAGCTACCCGGACCAAAACGTCCGTCTCCAAACCAACCGAGCCGAAGCTCTCATCAATCTCCCTGTGCCAACAGTGTTTGTGAAAGGTACAGCCCTAGTTACTAAGTTACTCTTGTCGGTTTTGTTGGAACACCCTATTACTAATTTGGGTAAGGATCACTATGCTTGTCTTAGGAATCCCAGTTGACCTAGTTGTATAGTTGAAAAGGTCAACATTAGAATGAGTCTAGGGCTTAGTACTTAGGTTTGAAGCTGCCCCCAGGATCATTCCAAGATCAAGGTTGAAGAGCTTAGTCTAAGGCAATTTTCGTCGAACTCCGGTCGACGAATCATTGAACTCCGTTCGACGCTCTCTGAGCTCATCTTCAATAAATCGTCGTACTCCGGTCGACGATCGTCGAGCTCAGATCGACTATCTGCTTTTGTCTAGCTTCTGCTGAGTCGTCGAGCTCCCCTCGACTATCTTCTAGCTCAGTTCGACGATCACTCCCTTAAGTTATTTCTCAGATCTCTGAGCTCAGTTCGACGATCGTAGAGCTCAGATGACGTTTTCTGTCTGCTTGTCCATTTAATCTCTGAGCTCAGTTCGACGATCGTAGAGCTCAGATCGACGTTTTCTGTCTGCTTGTCCATTTAATCTCTGAGCTCAGTTCGACGATCGTAGAGCTCAGATCGACGTTTTCTTTGGAGAGATCGACGCTTTCAGGAATTCAAATGCTGCTGTTCTTTGGAATGTTTTTGAATATTATCAGCATTTATGTCAGAAGATCTCCCAGCCGTTTGTCTTTAATTCTGGAGCAAGTTTCAAGGAATTATTCAGAGAATGTTTGCTGGACTTTCCTCTAGAAGACAAGACTATTTTTGGAAGACATTTATGACTCCCAACGGCTAATTTTGGACAAGGAATCGTCAGAAAATTTATTATTCCTTTCTTCTGTGTCATTAAGTTTTTAGGGAATACATACAGAAGAAAACACACAGAATAGAATATACTGATAGCAGAAGAACAACAGAAGAACTGTGACTCAAAAATCTTCTTGCTGACTGAAAAGTGTTCACAATCTCATCACTCCAGACACCTCACCTTCAGCCTTCTTGCTGAAACCATCTTGTGCTGGAGATCAAAGTTTTGAAGACCTATCACCCTAGAGCAAAGCTTCTTTTCCTGAACCTTTCTACATCTCAGGGGGAGCTTTGACATCATCAATCCACTTGTGCTTCTCTCATTTGATTGAGAACAGAGAAGACACCCTTCATTCTTATTTTTCTTTTCCTGCTGTAAAAGGGTTCTTGAACTCCCTTCAAAAGTTCTGTCTGGTTCTGAGAGCCTTGTCAAAACTCAGTGGTGGCAAGACACCTTATCAAAAAAAATCTAGTTTTGGTTTTGGGCACCTTATCAAAAGCTCATTAGTGTCAGGACACCTGATCAACTCATCCTGAGTGGATTCCTACCAAGGGTGGTAGAAGAGTGGATGTACCCAGGTTTTTGGGGAACCACTATAATTCCTTGTGTCTTCTGGTTTGTTTGTGTAATTTGTTTGCTGTGTGCTGTGCTTTTTTACTTCTTAGCTTTTAACATTTTACTAGCACTCTACACTATATCATAAATTAAATTTTATATGTGCTGTTCATTTCAACTGTGAAAAATTATTTTAAAATACTCTATTCACCCCCCCTCTAGAGTTGAGATAGATCTTAGCCTCACTTTCAGGTTTGATATTATAGTTTACGTTAACCCAGGACTGCCCCCGGTATTCCCCGTGATGGGCTCTCAAGGGGCACTAGGAACCAAGACGGCGGCATTACGGCCCGAAGTTCCCTTTCGCAAGGCACTTATTGTTATTGGTTTATCTCCCTTAACCCGATTCTCTTCTCATATTACGATAGACTATCCTAGGGTGATTTTTAACCTTCCTCTCTTCGGGAAAAGGCGATCTTTCGCCGAAACCCGAGCACCTCCTAACTCTAGCTATCACCAATTCTCACTAATCTTTATACCTTCCTATTGTGACTTCCTCCACCATTGCCCACCCAGACAATATGATTAACTCCAATGCCTTCCTCAGATCGTGTCCTATTGCATTTCACAATTGCTATATGCAGACCGACCTAGACTTCATGTCGAACCGGTTATGCAATAATCCAATACTCATCCTAAATGCCCTAAATTATTTACTGGGGACTCACCATGATATAAATGACCTAAATCCAGAAAATGGAAATCTTCCTAATCTATTTGGCATTTAATTAAATTCCTCGAAAATCCCAAGGGCTACCGGTTTGAACATGAACTACCCTAAGTAATCATGGAAGATATCCAGCAAATTTATGATAAATAGTAGGTTATCTCAATAGGTTAAATCCTAAGTATCATAATTTTTCTATCATCAAAAGAGCATGAAAACTATTTTAGAAATAATCTCTAACTTCTGTTGTTTATGAATCAAGTACAGAAAATATTCTTCCGAAAATTATAAATAATTTATGAAATGCAGATAAAGACCCAAAATTAGCACTGGCCAAGTTTCATAATTTTCCAGCAAGTATTTTATCCATAATTAATTTTTAAACAATAAAACATCTCTCTAATATCTGTGAACAAAGTACTAGATTTACTCAACATAAAATTCTATAAAAATTCAGAGATCAATGTTCTACTAGTCAAGATCTAAATCCAGAATTTTAACTGAATATAATTAATTTAAAACCTCCAAATATTTGAAACAACAAATCGGGCTAATAATCCTTTAACACATGAAGTATAATATTTATTAATCATAAAATTCCAGGAAAATTACCATAAGTCTAGAACATCCTAAAACTCCCTTCTCCCGAGTTTCAAAATTTTTAGATTAGATTTAGTGCTTAAAATAACTAAATTACATGTTTATCCTAATCCAAAATCTCAACTTCCGAGGTACCTAATTACCTCCAATTCCTTCACTATTTCAACCAGAGCGTTTTCAGCATATCATCCCACTCTCCTCTAAATTTCAAGGGCATACAAGAGCTTTTGCTCCTATGTCCTTCACAAACCTCAAACTCCCACCCACTGGATTTGAGCCGATCTCTTAGGGTAAAATCCACCCTAATCCACACCATGTTTCTCCAAGCTGGTTATAACACCCTTCTAAGTCAGGGGTCAGAATATCAGCCTCTGTTGAGGTGATTTGACCTTTCCAAACTCTTAGTGCACTTTTTACTAAAAGATGTCTCACCGATGCCTAGTTAAGGGTAGAAGGTTTCCCACCCAAAACTCCACCAAATCAGTTGGAATTTTGTACAGACCTAGGTTTAATAGCCAGGGACCACTCACCAAAATTTGGGAGGGTTTGGAGGTCATTTGACCACTTAAATAAATTCCTATAAGTTTATTAAATTAAAACAAAAACTTTAGGCAAAGTATCTCCAAAAATTCCCATTTTTGGTCTGCCGTTAGGTATAGCTAAGGTTAACACCCTGCCCAAATTTCAGGTCATTTGGACAAGGGACGAAGAGTGGGCATCCATTTTAATTTCTGCCCAACTCTAGATACAGCCCCCACTAAAACGGGTGCTGCGGCCGAACCGCTTACCCAAATGAGTTGAAACCAATTTTAGATTAATCTAGACTCGAAGGGCTACAACTTTCGTGACTGGTCATTTTCCTAAAACGGCTTCTAAGTGCCTTATTTTGCAGCCCCAAAATATATTCAAATAATACATCTTTCCATTATGTAATATATAATAATCTATATATTATAAAATTTATTCTACTGTTCATCTTCTTCATGAAACCGAAAACAGACACAGAAAACCATTTTTCCTGTAAGCATTCCATGATCCGTCGCCGGCCGTCCGGTCACTTCCCTGGCCAGCCACCACCACCACCACCTCCGTTGAGGCGATGGCTAGCGGTCGGCGGTGGTTTGGCCGCCGGAGGTGGCGGTTTCCGGCGAACTCAAAAATACCTTTTTCATGGTTTTCCCATGAAAACGAGAGATGGGTCCGGCTCCATTGAGCGCGAACTTCCTTTCTAAGAATCCTAAGATCTACCCATGAAAGAGAAGAAGCAAAGGAGGACCTTGTTCGCGGTTTGGAGGCGAGAAGAGCGACGGGGTGCCATGGCGCAGTGGTGGCGTAGCCGAACTTCTCCTACAGCAAGAACAAAGATCTGATCCGTTTACTTGAGCGTGTAAACTTCTCCTCTTGCCCCAAGTGGGCTTTTATAAGTCAGAAAGTGGGGAGGTGAAAGGGTAAAGCCGTAATGGCCATGAAGGCTCCTCTTAATGGCCTTTCGGTTACAGTGAGGGATAAGAAACGGTGGAAGATGAACATGTGTGTCCAGTTGCCGGTTTCCTATTGGACCAACACTTCCTACTTTATTATATAATTATAGAAGGAAAAACGGCCCGTAAATACTCCTGGTGTAACTTCCCACACCAGCATTTATTTTCACGCGTGTTAGAATAATTTCGGGCCTGAACCGTCGTTTCGGCCAATGTCACGGGCGTGACACATAGGTCACGGGCGTGATAGGCCCGGGTGACAATTTTTGGGGTCGACGATCGTCGAACTGAGATCGACGGTCGTCGAAGGATGGTCACGCCCTAGGTCACGGGCGTGACACCTAGGTCACGAGCGTGACAGGCCCGAACGGCAATTTTGAGGTCGACGATCATCGAACTAAGATCGACGGTCGTCGAAGGCTGGTCACGCCCTAGGTCACGGGCGTGACACTTAGGTCACGGGCGTGACAGGCCCGAGTTCAATTTCGACGATCGTTTTACGGGGATCGACGATCGTCGAAGGAGTCACGCCCCTGGTCATGGGCGTGACACTTTGGTCACGGGCGTGACATGTCCGGGCTGCCAGATCAACGATCGTCTCACGGAGATCGACGATCGTCGAAGGGGTCACGCCCTAGGTCACGGGCGTGATACCTTGGTCATGGGCGTGACATGCCCGAGCAGCAAGTTCGACGATCGTCTTGCGGAGATCGACGATCGTCGAAGTAGTCACGCCCAAAGTCACGGGCGTGACGGGTCGGTCACGGGAGTGACCAACCCGTGACCCGAAACCTCGATCGATTTATTTCAATTTTTGGGCTTCACAGGGTTCTGTCATGACCAACCGACTCCTAGGGGTCTAGCCGGAAATGGGATGTTACAATGGCGTTGAGTGTTGAATAGTAAAATAGTTGAGTGTCGACTGGCTGATGGCATTGAGTGCCTGTCACGGGCGTGTCGGGCATGGTCACGGGCGTGACAGGTCAAATTTTGACTTTTCCTGAAATTTTTTAGAAAACAAAAAAAAGATAAGTTAGAATTATTTTTTTACAAAAAAAAGCATATTTATTAAACAAAGCAAACAAAAAAGGTAAAAATAAAATAAAACGACTTAATAAAAATACTATAAAAGTAGGTATATTTACAGCTCATCATGGGTACAACAACCAGAGCAAAGCTTATGGGATCTACAACTTAAAAAGCCAAGTTATAGAAGAGTCTGTACATGTAATCATTGATGAGTCTACCATGATTTATAGTGCGCAACCAAGCTCCTCTTCTAGTACTGTAGATAAAGAGATGTTGGTGGAAAAACTAACCACCAAAGATGCATCTCCAGTTATATAAATTGTAGTGGATATTTTAGAAGGTCCACCATACACACTTGGAGAAGATGAAGATCATAAAGGAGCTATTCCCGAAGCTATTACTGAAAGAAGATTGCCTCCAGTAATTAGGCAATTGATAGACCATATTGCATACCAAATCATTGGTGAAGCTAGCCAAGGCATAGTAACCAGAAGCAAGAATCTGAATATAGCCGTGCATGCCAGTTTCCTGTCACAGGTGTAGCCAAAGAAGTTTGAAGAAGCCAACATAGATCAATTTTGGATAATGGCTATGTAAGAGGAACTGAACCAATTCAAAAGATGTATGGTCTAGAAGCTGTTTCCCATACCACAAGGATATAATGTCATTGGAGTCAAGTGGATCTACAGGAATAAGCTTTATAAAAATGACATTATAATCAAGAACAAAGCAAGCCTAGTGGCAAAGGGGTACATGCAAGAAGAAGGTATGGATTTTGATCAAACCTTTGCCCCTGTAGCAAGATTGGAGGCCATCAGACTATTCCTTGCATATGATACACACAAGGGATTCAAAGTTTACAAGATGGATGTAAAGTCCGCCTTCCTGAATGGTGACTTAAGAGAAGAAGTCTATGTTGAGCAACCTTCAGGTTTTGTTGTTCCTAACTCTACTGATTCTGTTTATAGACTTACAAAAGCTCTATATGGGCTAAAACAAGCCATTAGAGCATGGTATGAAACCTTACCTTGCTTCCTTATTGAGAAAAAATTCTCAAGGGGAAAGATAGACAAGACCCTATTCCTAAGGGAATCTAAGGGTAATATCATCCTAGTCTAGATCTATGTAGATGATATCATCTTTGGATCTACTAATGAAAACCTCTGCAGTAAGTTTGCTAAACTTATGCAGGGGAAGTTTCAGATGAGCAATATGGGTGAACTTTAGTTCTTCTTTGGTCTCTAAGTAAGATAGACTGACGATGACTTGTCCATATCCCAGTTTAAGTTCACTAGGGAGTTAATAAAGAAATTTGGCATGGAGAATTCCTGCACCATAAGAACTCCCATGGGGTCAAATATTATTGGAGCATGCATTCCACGCTTCCTTGTTTGCTAATAACAAATCTCATTTGTATTTGATTTTTGGGTGTTTATGATGTGCAGATATCACAGGTCTAACTCAAATGGCATTTGGATGTTGTTTTAGGTCAGAACAGATGAGCTTAGGAGCTATCACCAGGCAATATTGGGTATCGCCCACATGCGATAGTGACGATCGACGAATCTGCGATCGACGAATCCACGTTTGCGATCGATGAATCTGCAATGCAAAAATCAGGAGTTCATGGGACATGTGACAGCCGTTATCGATATTTCCAGGTGGATATACTCAGTGTCGCCACATGACAGTCCATGTTTGATGATCGACAGATCTGCGATGCGACAATGAAGAGTTCGTGGGACACGTGGAAGCAGTTTCCGATATTTCCGGGTAGCAATACCCAGTGTCGCCAGGCGATATTGCCAAAGTATAAAACCTAGTACATTTTCTATGGGGATCGCGAATTTCATTTCCTAGAGTGCACCTTCCTATTTAAACGAATAAGAGAGCTCCAGATTTACTACATACACTCAAGAAGGCCGAAGCATAAAAGATCGACGGAACGTATACAACATTCAAAGTCACCTTGACCAGGATTCGTCGTCATATTCAGCGCATTGTTTGAAGGGAGTTTTTAATTCTAAAGTTTATAATTTGTTTTGTTCTTATTCCTATTATAATCCAATTATAATCGAGAGAGGAAATCGCCGCCTTGTGCATGGCTTCTAAGTCCTTGCGTGGCTTAGGAGAAATCACCACCTTGTGTGTGGCGTCTAAGTACTTGTGTGGCTTAGGGGAAAATTGCTACCTTGTGTGTGGCGTCCAAGTCCTTGCATGGCTTAGGGAGAAATCATTGCCATGTGTGTAGGGTCTAGATCTTGGTAGATCTAGGGGAGGCTAGTAGCAAGATATAGGGAGAGATAAGCTTTAGCCTGCCTGTTCTTATTAGAAGGACCAGCGAAACCAAAAGTAAATTTTATTTTTTATAAGCCTTTGTCTCTAGCTCTATAGAAATACTTTATATTCACTTTGAGCACATTTTAAATAAATTGTTATTTTTTGGTTTTTATATATTCCAGTGTGTTCAAGTCTGCTTATGAAAAATTAGTTTATATTTCTTAATTTCATTGTTTCTGTTCATCAAGTAAACTTTGTTTTGTAAAAAAATAATTAACCCTTATTCACCCCCCTCTAAGGGCGCCACACGATCCAACCCTTGGTATCAGAGCTTAGTTACTCCGAAATCGGTTTCACCACCGGGAGTAATGGCGCAAAACACTCACGCATTTTCTGAGGGGCAAGGTATAAGTAGACCTCCCTTATTCACAGTCACAGACTACAACTATTGGAAAGCTCGAATGCGATGCTTTCTAATAGATCTAGATATCGATGTTTGGGGCATGATAAAAACTTGCTACACTTCTCCTATAACCGTAGTACGAAGTGTCACAATTGAAAAACACAAGGATAAATGGGATGAAGCTAATAAGCTCCGCTGTAAGAATAACGCTAAGGCAATGAATGCCTTATTCTGCGTGTTTGATTGGACTGAATTTTATCGTGTTTGTGCTTGTGAAACTGCGTATGACATATGAAACTCCTTGAAGTTACTCATGAAGGTACATCGTAGGTGAACGACTCAAAGCTTTTCTAGTTAGAGTCAGAATTTGAGAAGTTCAAGATGGTGGCTTGTTGGGTACATTGGAAAATGTGTACCTGATTTGAAGAAGTCTCACTTAGCTCAATGATATACATCAAGGTGTATTTGATGTTATTTCGAGTTTATACGTGCAGGTTAAGGATATGCTAAAATGAAGGAAAAAGTTTCTAAGTCCATATGTCGACTCTTAAGGAAGCCAGTATCGACACTTGGAAAAGCTGTGTCGACACTTGAAGCAATTGTGTCGACACACAGAAATATTAGTCGACATAAACTGTGTCGACACCGGGAGGCAGTGTCGACACACATATGTATTAGTCGACATCAAATGTGTCGACACCAGGAGGCAGTGTCGACACACAGAATTATGTTACTACATCAACTGTGTCGACACACAGGACTTGTGTCGACACACAGTAGAGTTTCAACAATGTTGTTTGCTGTGTAGTAAAGAAGTGTCTGTGTCGACAGAAAGAAGCTGTGTCGACACACTCTACATATGCAGTGTCAAGAAGTAGTGTCGACACAAAAGGAGCTATGTTGACATCACCAAATCCTGTGTCGACACTTAATCTACTTGTGTCGACACATAATGACAATCAGTCTCAACGCTTTGCTGACAAAGACAAAGGTTTAAGAACACTGGAGACTTGACAGCTGTGTATTCCAATAAGTTTACTGAAGCTGTCAGACTTGTCAGAAGTTGGTTAGAAACCGGATCAGCTGGTTACCATGGATGAAGTCTATATATAGATGGATCTTGTCAAATCAACAAGAACGTGAACAACAATAACAACCACACGAACAACTATTGAAGTATTGATCATTGATCAAGGAAGTGCACGTCACACAGAAGAAGATTTTCGTGAGAAGATCTAAGGAGAATTCAAGAAAGAATTCTGAAGAAACTTCAGAAGTTCTGGAGAGAGAGAGAGAGATCTCCAACTGTTGAAGTAAAGGAGGAGACATTTACAAGTCTCTTAAGAAGCAGATCTTGAACTAATCTGCTAAGAAGGATTCAGATCTATTCTGAAATTTAAGAAGGAAGCTGCGAGCCAGTCAACTTCAAAGGAGATCAACCCTACTGAGTTCAGATTCAAGAAGCTTTGAAGAAAGCTAAGAACAGGTTGATTTCAGCCATCCGTTTTATCAAGAAGCTGATCAAGAAACCTTTTATCCCTTCTCTCTCAACAAGAGTAAGAGTCCATCTAAAACACTTATTAAATTTTGTAGGATCTTTTCAAAGATCTGAGTTATAAGCCTATATTATAAAGGCTGAGTGTAGGAGATATAGATCTTTGAGTGGTAGGGCTTTTGAGCCTGAGTATAGGAGAAATTATTCTCTGAGTTGTAGGCCTTTTGGGAAGGCTGAGGTAGGGCTGTTAGCCTTAGCTGTAGGAGTGTGGTTACACTCTGAGTTGTAGGAACCTTATAGGGTTCTGAGTTGTAGGAACCTTTCAGGGTTCTAAGATTTAAGATCTGTGGATCTGAGAAGAAGGAAGAAGTTAGGCCGAATCTAACACACTGCTAGATAGGTGAAGGGGGAAAGTGGATGTACCCAGACCTTAGGGAACCACTATAAACCTGTGTGCAATCTGTGATGTATGTGTGATTGTTAATTTTGTGCTGTGATTGCTGTAGAGTAGTTAGATTCTATTTTAAGATCTGAAAAATTATTCTGCCTTAAGTAAAAAAGAAAAGAACCTATTCAACCCCCTCTAGGTGTTTGGGTTATATTGAAATCAATTCTATCAAGTGGTATTAGAGGGAGGTTACTCAAAGAAGGACTTAACAGTCATAGTAAGATCCATAAGGCAGATTCAAGATCAAGAAAATGGGTTCAGGAGAAAATCATAAGGAACTGGGTTCTATGAAATTACCCATATACAGGAAAGAGATATTTGGAATATGGAAAGAATAGGTCAAACTTTTCATGGAGGCTTCTGATCCAAGGATCTACATTACTGTAATGGAAAGTCCTTATGTTCCAATGAAGTTGTCAGTTCTATAAGCAAATCAAAGAACTCCCAAAGATTTTTCAGAGATGACTAAGGAAGAGATCATCCTGGCAACTATGGATAAAAGAGCCCAGAATATCATAGTAAGTGCCATAGATGATTCAACCTTACAAAATTTTATTCACTGTAAGACCTCCAAGGAAATGTGGGACACTTTGATAGTCTATATGGAGGGTTCTGAAGAAGTCAGACAAGATAGAAAATCTATGCTGAACAAGGAAAATGAGAGTTTTAGACAAGGAAAGTCAGATGGTATAACTGAGTGTTATAAAAAGTTTTATAGAATAGTAAATGAGCTGATGTCCTATGGAAGGATATTCAGTACATATGAACTGAATGATAAATTCCTAAGATACTTGACAAAGGATAGAGACACTAAGATTTGTGCCATTAGGGAAGTGGAAAAACTTGCAGATATCTCTCCTCCAACTTTGTTTGGAAAATTGCTGTCATATGAGATGTAGCTGATGGCTAGGAAAGAGGAAGAGAAAAGTGCTAAAGGGGAGCATATAGAAAAGTCTGTGGCCTTCAAGGTGGAAGCCATTAGGAAGAATAGGAGGATGTCTCCATCACCTCCTGAGATTATGGCTGAAATTACTTCAGATAATTCAGACAACCAAAGTTCAGACAGCAGTGACTCAGATAAAGACTTTGCGCCTTCACAAGGCAGTTTTAGAGATTCCTGAAGAAGAAGCAGTGGAAGTCAAGGCCCTCCACATCTCAGCCTGTGGATGACTATTATAAAAAGAGGAAGTCATCAAGCAAGGACAGAGTAGGTCTAATCCTAGCAAATCTACAACATCAAAGATAGTTTGCTACTTCTGTAATAGGCATGGACATGTTGTGGCTAAGTGTCCAGACAAAAGAAAGGAGTCTGCTGATAAAAGGAAGACTCAACAAAAGAGCAAAAAGGAGAAATCCTTTGTTGCTAAGAAGGAGAAGAGCCTGACAGACCAATCATCTTCAGAGTATGAATCTGAAGCTGAGGCATACATTGGTCTATATACAGCAGATGAGGAAGATCAGTTTATGCAATTGCTGAACTCTATCTATGAACAAGAAGACCATCAGTGCATGGGACTCATGGTTGTATTAGAAGAAGACAAGTGCAAGGATCAGCCTGGTCCTAGTAAGGTAAAATGTTTTTCTAGTTATTCATTTTGTAGTACTGGCACGGAGTCAGCTATATCTACATCAAGTAATGTGGATGGGTCTGAATCTGAAGGTGATATTCATCAACTGATAGATGAATATGGGGACTTGTTGCAGGCACTAAAGAAAAGCAAAAACTTGGCCAAAACTCAGGCTAAGGAAATTCCAGATCTTAAGATGGCTGCATCTGACTTAGAGAAAGAGTTGGATCAAAAATTGAATGAGATTACCAAACTGAAAACTATAACTATTATTCAGATGGGCACAATCACATACAAAAATGATCTGATTAAAAGTCTGGAAGCCAGACTTAAAAAGGAAAAAGATTTGGTGGCTAGTTATTCCAAGCCAAAATCAGTTTTACCCTTAATAGATGAGTTTTTGGCTCAAAAGGGTAAGGCTGGAATAAGCTTTAAAGATAAGACCAGGGCTGTCCAATTTAAGAGAAAGGGCAAAGCCTCAGTCCAGCCACTGAATTTTAAAGTCCCTGTAGTTTTTAGAAAGGTACAAGTGCATTCTAACAAGTATGACCTTGAGAATACTCATGGTCATAGTAAGACTGAAGTTATGAATGACAAGGGTGTTTATGTCAATAAGGCAGCCCATGTCCATAAACCCCATATTCCTAAGAAAATAGTGGGTGTAGCCGCAGCAGTACCAGCACAAAACAAAAGATTTGCTATCAACAAGACTGCCAAGAATATATCAAAAAATAGGTACAACAAGTATGAATGCTGGTGCTGTGGCAAGACAAGTCATTATGCCATAGATTGCTGGCACAACACTAGTGTCAGGAAGAACAACAGTCTACATATTAGAAGAGCTGCAGGTAGATTTGTTAAGTATAAAGCTAACTTGAACCAAGGACCCAAGACTTACTTGGGTTCTAAGGAGAGGTAATTCTTTATTGCAGGTGAGTCCAAGTCACTATGCCCCTATATGGTACTTGGACAGTGGATGTTTCAGGCACATGACTAGAATAAAGGGGTTGCTAAAGGAGTACTTACCTATCATAAATGGGTCTAAAGTAATCTTTGGTGGTTCTGAAAAGAGAATCATCAAAGGATTTGGTAACATTTCTAATAACCAGATTACTATCACTCAAGTGGCCTATGTGAAGTGTTTGAAACACAACATTATAAGCATAAGTCAGCTGAGTGATTTAGGGTATAACATTTCATTTATTAAGAATGGTTGTCATATCAAAAGATCAAGTGATCAAAAGGTAATATTGACAGGATATAGAAAAAGGAATGTGTACTGTCTTAACTTTGAATGTGAGAACAATGGTTCTCCTATTTGTCTTGTAGATGATGAGAGAGCCTCTCACTGTGTCAAATGGGACAAGAGGCTGGCCCATCTTAACTACAAAACAATTGGCCATCTCTTTAGCAAAGAGTTTGTAAGGAATGGTCCAAAAGTTAAGTGTATAAAGGATGGGATATGCTCAGCTTGTCAAAAAGGAAAGAAAACAAAATCCTCCTTTCATAGCCTTGAAAACAAGGATTCAGTGAGGTGTCTATACCTCTTACAAATGGATATTTTTGGTCCTATGTCAGTTAATAGTCTAGGTAGGAAGGTCTACACTTTTGTGGTGGTAGATGACTATTCTAGATATTCCTGGGTGTTCTTTCTGAGACAAAAATCAGAAACCCCAAGTGTTTTATATAGTTTTGTCAAGCAAATTCAGAATGAACTTGACAGTACAGTGGTCAAAATTAGAAGTGACCATGACACTGAATTTTAATTTGAAAGTATGACAAGATTGTGTGAAGAGTTTGGGATTTTTCAAGAATTCTCCTCACCTACAACACCACAGCAAAATGGTATTGTCGAAAGGAAAAATAGAACATTGATTGAGGCTGGTAGAACTCTATTGAGTGATACTTCTCTCCCAGAATATTTCTGGGCTGAGGCAGTAAATATTGCATGTCATGTGATCAATAGGGCATCTATCACCAAAAGCCACAAAAAGACTCCCTATGAGATCATGAAGGTAGAAAACCAAACTTATCCTATTTTAGGATCTTTGGTTGCAAGTGCTAAGTCCTTAATAATGGAAAGTCTTATCTAACTAAGTTTGCTGCCTAATCCCAAGATGGGATATTTGTTGGGTACATCAACAATAGTAAGGCTTATAGAGTCTAAAACTTGATTACTCAAGTTGTAGAAGAGTCTGTACATGTTATCTTTGATGAAACAAGACTGATTAATAGTGAGTTATCTTGTAGCTCATGCAGTTCTACAGGTATTAATGAGAAAATGGACAAGCTTACCATTACTAAAGAAACAACTGAAATACAGGGATTGGAAAATGGTGACTACGGTCCAGGGGGAGTACAAGACTCCCTAGATGCTGTTGAAAACCAAGTGGTGCAACATATTGAAGAGACAGGAGAGGTTCAACCTGAAGAAAATCTACCTCCAGCTATTAGACACTTAAAGGATCATCCAGCAAATCAGATAATTGGTGATCTAAGACATGGAGTGCAAACCAGAAGCAGGAACTTGAACATAGTGCTTTGCTCAAGCTTCCTATCTCAACTGGAGCCAAAGAAATTTGAAGAAGCTATTCTAGGCCCACATTGGATTGATGCCATGCAAGAGGAGTTGAATCAGTTTAGAAGGTGCAAGGTCTGGGAGTTAGTTCCTAAACCAAAAGACCATAACATCATTGGAACAAAGTGGATCTTTAGGAACAAACTGGATGAGAATGGGATCATTGTGAAGAACAAAGCAAGACTTGTTGCAAAAGGATACAAGAAGGAAGAGGGTATTGACTTTGATCAAACCTTTGTCCCAGTAGCAAGACTGGAAGAAATTAGGATGTTCCTTGCCTATGCAGCATATCAAGGCTTCAAGGTATTCCAAATGGATGTAAAATTAGCATTACTAAATGAAAATCTAAAAGAAGAAGTCTATGTAGAGAAGCCCTCAGGTTTTGTTGATTCTCTCAAACCTGATTATGTTTATAGACTTGGGAAAGCTTTGTATGGGTTAAAGCAAGCCCTAAGGGCTTGGTATGAAACCCTGTCTACTTTCCTTATTGAGAACTAATTCTCAAGGGGGAAAATAGACAAAACTCTATTCCTAAGGGAATCCAAAGGAAAGATAATCTTAGTCCATATTTATATAGATGACATAATATTTGGGTCTACAGAAAGCAACCTTTGCAAGAAGTTTGCTAAACTTATGCAAGGGATGTTTGAGATGAGAAGCATGGGAGAACTTAAGTTCTTCTTGGGATTTCAAGTAAGACAGACTGATGATGGCTTGTCAATATCTCAGTCTAAGTTCACCAAGGAGTTAATTAAAAAATATGGTATGGAATCATCCTCCACAATGAGAACTCCTATTGGAACAAGTATGCCTATATGCAAAGATGATACAGGTAAACCTGTAGATGAGTCTTTGTATAGAGGAATAATTGGCTCTCTTCTATATCTAACTGCTAGTAGACCAGACATTATGTATGCAATATGTGTCTGTGCTAGGTACCAATCATGCCCTAAAGAATCTCATAATACTGCAATAAAAAGGATTTTGAGATATCTAAAGGTCACACCTAATCTAGGCCTTTAGTACCCTAGGAATGGAGATTTTCTACTGATAGGCTATTCAGATGCAGACTTTGCAGGTTGCAAAGAAGATAGAAAAAGCATAACAGGCACCTGTCAATTTCGAGGAGGAAGATTGGTGTCTTGGAGCAGTAAGAAACAGACTAGTGTGGCAATTTCCATAGTTGAGTCTGAATATGTGGCAGCAGGAAGTTGCTGTGCATAGCTGTTACGGATTAAGCACCAACTAAAAGACTATGGTATTCAGGTAAGTAGAACACCTTTGTTTTGTGATTCTACTAGTGCTATTTCTATTGCTAATAATCCTGTTTCATATAGTAGGACTAAGCATATAGAAATTAGATACTATTTTCTCACTAGTATTTGTCAAAATAGATTATTAGATTGCAGATGTGTTTACTAAGCCTCTAGATGAAACTAAATTCAATAATTTTAAAATTGAATTAGGTATGTTGAACATAGATTAGTTTAATAAATTTGGCTAAGTAAATCTGTGTCGACACTTCGGTAAATCTGTGTCGACACATCTAGAGAAGTGGTGTCGACACTTCAGTAAGTGGTGTCGACACAACAAGAGTAGTGGTGTCGACACATCCAGAAATTGTGTCGACACTTACAAATAGAGTCGACACAGAATTTTTGATGAACTTCTATGTTTGTCTAGTGTCGACATATCATTAGTAGGTGTCGACACATAGTAGTCAACGCCGTTGTCGAGACATTAGAAGTATGTGTCGACACATTTCAACAGTGTCAACACATTTAGTCAGTTTTTGCCCGCCTTTTGACCTTCTTTGTTTAGAGGGGTATAAATAGGTCAAGAACATATTCTGTCGACACACTCTCAAGGTTTTCGAGACTAAAACCTTGTGTCGACAAACTCACTTCTCTCAATCCAAGTTTTCTCACCATCTCAATGGCGCCAAAGATTTAAGATAATATTAACGAAGAATTTGAGGTGGTTCGCCATGCCTTTGATGATGCGGAGTCAGAGATTAAAGGGGTCATTATACTGTTTGATGAAAGTGGTTTGGAGTTTCTGATATCCGAACAAAACACGATTTGGAAGAAGGAGGTTTTTGAGTTCTTTGCTGCAGCAATAGTAGACTCAACTTGATTTAAGATTAAATCAACAGTTCATGGAGCAAGAGTCAAACTGACCTTGAAAAGTTTTAGAAAAATTCTTCATCTTCCAAGAACTCAGGATGAATAAGAAGTACCAGTATAAAAAACAAGGGAGGCACTACAATGGTGTGGATTGGATCCCACCTTGAAGATTAGAGCTGCAATTAACAGGAAAGGGATGAATCAGCAAGGCAAATTCCTTTCAGAAGTGGTAGGAAAGTTTATTTTGTGTAAGCCAGGGGGGACATGATAGGATTTCTGCCTATATGTTCAACCTCATGACAAGGATAATTTTTAAAATCAACATAGATTGGTCTGTAGTACTATTTGAAAATATTAAGGAAGGCATCAAGAATCCTAATTTGGCTAGAATAATTAGTCTATACTTGGATGGAGAAATTCAAGAAGTAATGAACCAGATTCCTGGTACTAAAATCAATCATATGAGAAGAATGGACATCAGGATTATTTCTAGATGGGATAGGGTCCTTTCAAAGGACATACCTGATATAGAGAGACAAGAGGCTGCAGTGAAATCACCTGTATAGGACCTTACTGAGACTACACAAGTGCAGGAGGAAACAGTTAATGCACAAGTGCAGGAGGAAACAGTTAATGTACAAGTGCAGGGGGAGCTAAATACTACACAGATACTGGAAGAAGAATCAACTCACTTGGCAAGTGAAATAGATTCACAAAAAGTCATTGAAACATCTCATGCTCATATTCCAGCCCAAGATGCTATCATGGAGGATACATCTTGAGTTGTTGATGCTCTTGAGAAAGTAGTATCACCAGTTCACACTCAACAGGAGTTCACTCTAGAATAATTGTTTCCTGACATTGAGGGAGCAGCAAATAAGGAGGAGCAAGTGAGGATTGAGGGGGAGTAGGCTGACATTGAGGGGGAGCAGCATAGAACTTAGAAGGAGCTGCCTCCTAGTCCTAAAGAAAGAGTTAATATAGCCAGTACCTCTGCTTCAGAAGATGAGGAGATTGCAAGTGTCAAGAAAAGAAAACTGATGGTTTTCAAGAGAAGAAGCCATAGCTATAAGAATGCTTTGCAAACTACTACTCCACAACCTTCCCCAGAGGCTGATTATAGCTCATTATTGGTGACTTGCAAGTTAAATTAGATGAGCAGAGAATGGCTCTAGAGAAGTACGTGGACGAAATCCACAAGTCACTTCAATCTGAACTGGCTCAGGATATCAAATCCATCAGATTTGAAGTCAATCTCCATAAGAAAGAGATGACAGATTGCTTCCACAAGGGGGGCAATGCTGTAGTATTTCTAGCAAAGAAGCAAGCAGAAGTCAAGGCTAAAGTAGATGACATTGCTATTAAACAAGGCTATGTCCTTGAAAATCAGATTAGAATGAAAGATAATCTGACTGAATCTCATAATGAGATAGTAACTAACATAAAGAATACAGTCACTGCAATGACTGAAGTAAGAGCCAAAGAGAAAGAGGAGTTTGATAAGAAGCTATAGGATGCCTTAGCCTAATTTTAGACAGAACTTACTACTTCTCAGAAATCAATATCTGACAAGCTTCTTAAGTTAAAATTCATTTTATAAAGATGGTGTAAATTTTCTTGATGGCCAAATAAGATTTCAAAAAGATGACTTAAGAGATCACATTGAAAGAGAAGTCATAAAGGGGGAGAGAGTGTTAGTCAATGCAGGCTCAGATCATGCCAAATGGATATCCAATAGCATCATAGCCACTCTGGGATATCCACCCCTTTGTGATGATGACAATGTCGCTGGGTCTAGTGTGCAACCTTATTATGTTGGAGGTGATCAACCTGAAGTTGCTCAGATCATCTACCCTCCAACAGATTTTGATATGATTCAACAACAGGTTCAGACAATGTATAGTCCTCCACAGGAAGTTGAAAATGTTATTATAGAGAAAGTTGAAATTCTAGAAGCTACCTTGAAAGCTCAGCAGGAAGCTCAACTTTCAAAGAAAAGATTCAGAGAACAGGCTGAGTTAAAGCCTGATTTTGAGCAGTGGAGCCCCACTTCAAGAAATATTTTTTTGACTGTCTGGAAAGCTGTGAAAGATCAAGTTCATGAAAGGGGCAAGTGGTATAATGAACAAGAATGGAAGAAGTATGAGGCAAGGCAAGAAGAATTGTGCAACATAGAAGAACAGCTAAGATTGGGAAGCAACCGCCTAATTCTCAGGAGCCTAGCAAGTACTTCCCTAAGCCTTTTCATTATTTTGAAAGGCAAAGGATTAAGGCTGAAGTTCAGAAGAAGGCAGAGTTGAAAGGAAAGAAGCCTATTGATGATGTAGAACCTCCTATGAAAGCTCAGATTAAGCCAGGAAAAGGCATAGTCATCAAGGAGCCTGATCAGCCTTAGGATAGATTTACTAGATTTTGCAAGAACAATGTAATATTTAGTATTTAGGAAATCAATGTAACAGTTGTTTAGAAACTTTTTGATAAGTATAAACAAAAAAATGTTTCATAATTAATTGAGCTTGTTTTATTATTCTGTATTATCATATTGGTATATGTTTTGTTTATAAGTTGCTCTGTCATATAATGCTTATATACATCATAATGTTTGTTTATTATAAGTGGTTTATATCATTGACTAAAGGGTTATGACTTCTCCAAATAGGGGGAGATTGTTGGGTACATTGGAAAATGTGTACCTGATTTGAAGAAGTCTCACTTAGCTCAATGATATACATTAAGGTGTATTTGATGCTATTTTGAGTTTATATGTGCAGGTTAAGGATATGCTAAAATGAAGGAAAAAGTTTCTAAGTCCATATGTCGACACTTAAGAAAGCCTGTGTCGACACTTGGAAAAGCTGTGTCGACACCTGAAGCAACTGTGTCGACACACAGAAATATTAGTCGACATCAACTGTGTCGACACCGGGAGGCAATGTCGACACACATATGTATTAGTCGACATCAAATGTGTCGACACCTGGAGGCAGTGTCTACACACAGAATTCTGTGACTACATCAACTGTGTCAACACACAAGACATGTGTCGACACACAGTAAAGTTTCAACAATGTTGTTTGTAATGTAGTAAAGAAGTGTCTGTGTCGACCCAAAGAAGCTGTGTCGACACACTCTACAGATGCATTGTCAAGAAGCAGTGTCGAAACCAAACGAGCTATATTGACATCACCAAAGTCTGTGTCGATACTTAATCTACTTGTGTCGACACATAATGACAATCAGTCTCGACGCTTTGCTGACAAAGACAAAGGTTCAAGAACTGACTCGAGATTTGACAGATGTGTATTCCAACAAGTTTACTGAAGCTGTCAGACTTGTCAGAAGTTGGTTAGAAACCGGATCAGCCAGTTACTATGGATGAAGTCTATATATAGATGGATTCTGTCAAATCAACAAGAACGTGAACAACAATAACAACCACATGAATAACTATTGAAGTATTGATCATTGATCATGGAAGTGCACGTCACACAAAAGAAGATTTTCGTGAGAAGATCTAAGGAGAATTCAAGCAAGAATTCTGAAGAAACTTCAGAAGTTTTGGAGAGAGAGAGAGAGAGATCTCCAACTATTGAAGTAATGGAGGAGACATTTACAAGTCTCTTAAGAAGCAGATCTTGAACTAATCTGCTAAGAAGGATTCAGATCTATTCATAAATCTAAGAAGGAAGCTACCAGTCAGTCAACTTCAAAGGAGATCAACCCTACTGAGTTAAGATTCAAGAAGCTTTGAAGAAAGCTAAGAACAGGTTGATTTCAGCCATCAGTTTTATCAAGAAGCTGATCAAGAAACCTTTTATCCCTTCTCTCTCAATAAGGGTAAGTGTCCATCAAAAACACTTATCAAATTTTGTAGGATCTTTTCAAAGATCTGAGTTGTAAGCCTATATTATAAAGGCTGAGTGTAGGATATATAGATCTCTGAGTGGTAGGGCTTTTGAGCCTGAGTATAGGAGGAATTATTTTCTGAGTTGTAGGCCTTATGGGAAGGCTGAGGTAGGGCTGTTAGCCTGAGCTGTAGGAGTGTGGTTACACTCTGAGTTATAGGAACCTTATAGGGTTCTGAGTTGTAGGAACCTTTCAGGGTTCTAAGCAATAAGATCTGTGGATCTGAGAAGAAGGAAGAAGTTAGGCCGAATCTAGCACACTGCTACGTAGGTGAAGGGGGAAAGTGGATGTACCCAGACCTTGGGGAACCACTATAAACCTATGTACAATCTGTGATGTATTTGTGATTGTGAATTTTATGCTGTGATTGCTATAGAATACTTAGATTCTATTTTAAGATCTGGAAAATTATTCTGCCTTAAGTAAAAAAGAAAAGAACCTATTCACCCCCCTCTAGGTGTTTGGGTTATCTTGATATCAATTATATCATGGCTAATGAGGATGTAGACTCCATATACATAAGGTTCAACAAGATAGTGAACGACTCAAGGATTCTTGGAAAGATTTTCTCAAATAGAGATTTGGTGAGAAAGATACTTAGATCACTTCCCCCGAAGTTTAATCCAAAGGTGACTGAAATCTTGGAGTCACACGATCTAAAGTCTCTCCAAATTGAGAATTTGATAGGCAATCTGAAAACCCACAAAGTATAATTGAGGATTTAACAATAGGAGTATAGCCTGTTGCCAAGAAAGAAAGCTTTGGCATTGAAGTCCAAGAAGGAAGTGGAAAGTGTGTCCGGTGAGAGTGATGATGGAGATGAAGAAAGTCTGTTCGTAAAGAAGTTAAGGAAGTTCATGAGAGATCCTGAAAGAAGAAATTCTTTCAGGAAATTTTTCAAGAAGCAAGAATCTGGGTATAGAAAAGGAAAAGCCCAAGCTGATGGAGAGGATGATGAAGAGAGATCACCACCTGAGTGCTATTACTGCAGGAGAATTGGCCACATTAAGAATAAGTGCCCAAAATATCTGGAAGAGCAGAAGAAGAAGCGATACAAAAAGAAGGATACGAAGAAAGTTCTGAAGACTGAAACCTGGGATGATGTCACATCTGAGGAGTCAAGCAGTTCGAGCTCAGAGACTGAAGAGGAGGCCAACATGTGTCTGATGTGAAAGGACGTCCCATCATCTGATGATGAAAGCAGTGTCCAGAGCAACACTGAGGTAAATCCTCCTTCTTATGAAGATTTATATAATGAATTTGTACAAACATGCAAGTATTTTGATAAAAGTTTGAATGAAATTAAATAACTGAAATATGAAAATAAAAAGTTAAAAAATGAAGTAAAAATACTTGGGAAGGAGAAAGTGACTTGTCAAGAGGATTGTCCATCTTCGATAAGGATACTAGAACATGAGAAAGATCTCTTTAAGTCTCGGTCTCGGGTTGAATCTCTTATAAAAGAGAAAGAGGCCTTAGAGAGATCTCTAAAGAATTCTCAATCTCAAGTGGAAGGCATAAAAAAGTCCTTTGCAAACCGATGTGGAACCATAGTTACCGAAAACACTGCATTGAGAGGATGAGTCTATGATTTAGGAATGGCCACTAACAAGTTTGGAATGAGCCAAAAATAACTGAATATGATTTTGGCGAGCCAGTGTTATGGTTCTGCAAAATTCAGACTTGGTTACTCTCCAGAACACTATCGCCCGACAACATCCACTGTCACCGACGATAAGGAAAAATTCATAAAATCATTTTTAAAAATTTAAAATAATACGTCTATTATCACTACTGCTCCCAGAATAAAATTCAAAACTTATTTGAAAAACCCGTCAACTTCCTTCATCAAGTATGCCAAATGTGATAAGATTGGTCACACCACTCACACTTGTAAGAAGATGGGACATTGTTCTGTTAAACAAGTCTGGGTACCTTAGGCTTCCACCTACACTATGGGAGGAACCACTTGGGTAGCTGGATCTTTACTCTTATCCTCTTTCTAGGTGTGTTGGCAGGCTAAGGACAAAGAAGATGTGTGGTACTTGGACTCAGGGTGTTCTAAGCACATGACAAGCAACAAATCAAAGTTCCTTAGCTTAGAGATGAAGAAAAGAGGAGTAGTTACGTTTGGTGGTAATGGAAAAAGAAAGATCATTGGCATTGGAGTAGTAGGTAATAATTCATTTACTATCTCAAATGTTTTGTATGTTAAAGGTTTGAAGCATAAATTAATTTCTATAAGTCAATTATGTGATAATGGTTTAAATGTCTTATTTGACTCATCTTCAAACTTATGCAAAATTTTTGATTCCAAAACAAAAAATACTGTTCTTACTACTCCAAGATTTCAAAATGTTTACATGATTAAATTCAATGATTTGTCACATTCTTCATTAAAATGTTTTATGTCTAAAAATGATGAATTTGATATGTGGCATATGCGACTTAGACATTGTAGTTCCAAGCTAATTGTAAAATTGTCACAAAATAAACTAGTTAAAGGTTTACCTATTTTACATGGAAATCTATAGTCTTTATGTTCACCATGTCAAAAAGGAAAATTTTAAAAATCTTCATTTAAAAGCAAAAATGTTGTTTCAACTACTAAAGCTTTACAGTTTATTCATATGGATTTGTTTGGTCCTGTTAATACATTAAGTCTTGGTAGTAGAAAATATACTTTTGTTTTGATTGATGATTATTCTCGTTTATGTTGGACAATTTTCTTAACGTCTAAATCTGATGCATTTTTTGAATTTTCTAAATTATGTATACGTGTTCAAAATGAACTAGATATAAAAATAAAGTGCATTCGTTCAGATCATGGAGGTGAATTTGATAATGAAAAATTTGTATCTTTTGCAATGACCTAGGAATTAAACATGAATTTCCACTCCTTGCACACCGCAACAAAATGGTGTGTTAGAGAGAAAAAATATAACATTACAATAACTAGCTCGTACTATGTTATCAGATTACAAATTACCTAGATCATTTTGGGCAGAAGCCATTAGTACTGCGTGCTATGTTATTAATCGCGTTATGCTTCAAACCTTTTTGAAATTAACACCTTATGAATTATTTTTCCAAAAGAAATTTAAAGTTTTTGGTTGTAAATATTTTATTTTGAACACTAAAGATAATTTAGGAAAATTTCATGAAAATTGTGATGAAGACATTTTTATTAGCTATTCTTCAACTAGTAAGGCTTATAGAGTTTACAAAATTATTGAACAATCTATTCATGTTAAATTTGATGAGCTTTTCCCTTGTGTAGAAACTAATAATACAGGTCAAGATGAAGAGCCCTTCCCCCTACAAAGTTTGGATGATGATGAAATCCTTGGAGACAAAGAAGAAGAAAAAGAAGACGAACATGACGAAGAAGTGCAAGAACATGTTCTTCCAAGCGAGATAAGATTCTCAAAAGATCATCCACAAGATTTTGTTATTGGAAAACCATCAAGAGGGGTAAGTACTTGTTCATCGTTACATGATTTATTCTCAAATATGTGTTTTATTTCAAATATAGAACCTACAAATGTTGAAGCCGCTTTAAATGATAATTCTTGGTTTTTAGCTATGAATGATGAGCTTAATCAATTCGAACGTAATATGGTATGGAAATTAGTAGAAAGACCATCAAATCATACTATTGTAGGTGTTAAATAAATCTTTAAGAATTTAATGGATAGTGAATCTAGGGTCACTAGGAACAAAGCTAGACTTGTACCAAAAGGTCATTCACAAATTGAAGGCATATATTTTGATGAAACCTTTGCACTCATAGCACGTTTAGAAGCAGTTAGAATATTTATTCCATTTGCTAGCTTTAAAATATTTAATCTATTTCAAATGGACATTAAAACTTATTTTCTTAACGGGTATATTAAAGAAGAGGTTTATGTAGAACAACCTCAAGGCTTTGTTGATGTTAAATTTCCTGATCATGTTTTTAAATTAGAAAAAGCCCTTTATGGTTTAAAGCAAGCACCCCGAGCATGCTATGATAGATTGATTGTTTATTTATTAAAGAATGATTAAAAAATGGGCAGTGATGATTGTACTCTATTTATCAAAAATGTTCATGATGACCTTATAATTTTTCAAATATATGTTGATGATATTATATTTGGATCCATTAATGAAAAATTGTGTGATAATGTTATAGAAATTATGAAGAATGAATTTGAAATGAGCATGGTAGGCGAACTCACTTATTTTCTTGGTTTTCAAATTACTTAAAGACATGATGGAATTTTTATTTGTCAATCTAAATATATTCTTGTTGTTTTAAAAAGATTTGGATTTGAAAATCTAAGACAAGCAAATACCCCCATGAGTGTCTCATTGAAATTAAAAAAGGATGAAAGTGGTATTTCTATAGATTAAATATTATATAGAAGAATGATAGGATCCCTATTATATTTGACTGCATCAAGACCTGATATTATGTTTTCTGTATGTTTATATGCTAGATTTCAGGCTAATCCCAAAGAATCTCATTTAAAAGTAGTTAAATGTATTTTTAGATATCTTATTGGCACATCTAAGTTAGGTTTGTGGTATCCTCACAATGATACCTATTTTTTAAATTGATTTTCTGATTCTGATTATGCTGGCTATTCATTAGACCGCAAGAGCACAAGTGACACTTATCACCTCCTAAGCCCTTCACTAATTTTGTGGTCGAGTAGGAAACAAAATTCTGTTGCCTTATCCACCACCGAGGCCGAGTACGTTGCACTAGGTAGCTGATGTGCATAGTCTCTTTCGATGAAGCAAACATTAGAAGACTTTGGAATTATTCATGAAATAATTGAATTAAAGTATGATAACAAGAGTGCAATTGACTTAACATATAATCCAGTTCATCATTCTAAGTCCAAACACATTGATGTACGTCATCAATTCATTAGATACCATATTAAGCAAAATATAATTAAAGTCAGTTTTATTGGCACCGATTCACAACTTGCCGACATTTTCACTAAGCCACTCTCAGATTCACGTTTCTCATTATTAAGATTAGTGCTCGGAATACTGGACTTATCAAGCTAATGAATCGACATAATAAGTAAAAAAAACTTTAATTAACAAGAAAATGATTATTAAACATTAAGAAAACTATAAATGTTGAGTCAATAATCATATTACAACAGCACTAAAATCACATAATAAGTCCCATAGTATTACAACACAGAATTCTTTAACAGAAACATGAAAATTCAAAAATTGCACTATTGCCGGCGATACTCATTGTCGCCGAGAGATAGCGTCAACTCTTCAAATAAGCCTGAAAACTTGAGAAATTCCTGCTGTCCCCTCCACTTGTGTCTCTTTGATCTTCAACTGAACTGTGTTCGATGCTTCTTGTCTAGCGAGGTCGGCGACTAGACGATCAGGGAGGCTCAATGACCAGATTCTCCCATTCAGCTGCTTCTGCTGGAGTGGGCTTCAACATGAGACTTTTGGTCTAAAATTTAAAGAATTTCGGAACTCCTAGAAAGCTCTTCTTAACCTCCATCTTATGTTCTTCGAACGACTCTCTCAAGTCATCCAAACCTTTCCGCAACGATCCTCCTCTTGGAATTGGTGGGTTACGGATAGTGGACACTGGTTCACTACTCCTTGCTAATACTCCTTGTGCTGATCGGCCGATGGAAGGTGTTCCACTTGTAGTAAATATAGAGGGAACACAGTCGTTGAAATAAAGATCTAGGTGTATCCAAGTGTACTTCTTATACAATATGCCTTGGATGACCGCTCCAAGTGGTAGTGTGTTTAATTTCTTCCAAGTCAGACTCTTTAGTCTAAATGTGTAACGTATTATCAAAAGGAATAAGTCTGCTGTATCGAATGGCTCCCTCTCCTAGATCATATATCTGACATAGCTTAATTGGGCAAAAATCTTCCGTGTATCACAAGACTTAAGTAAAATAGAGTGCCTCAATATGTCCTGCACTAGTCATGCATCCTCGGTGTGAGTGGTCGTAGATTGAATAAGATTTTTTATTGTATTACCATGTAAAACCATATTCAAGAGTGTCCAATATCTATCCTTCCGATAATTTTCTACGACATCTAGAAAATTCTCATGATTTATTAGCCGAAATTCTTCCCGGAGATCATAATGGGTTTTCTCTACTGTCTGTCCTTGTATTCGTGATCACACTCCACCATTTAATTCTGTGAATCGAGGATCTTTTAGATAATTGTAGAATTCCCTTATCAACACCGACGAAAAGGTATCAAGAATAATGACGAACATTATTCCTGCCATTGCTAACAGATCATGGATGTGTGCATGACGGGTGGGATCGAATTCGATGACTCGTCCAATCCCAATGTTCGCATTTTCTATCCCCGGGAAAGTTTGATAGGATGAGTGTGTATCACTGCCAGTACTTCTACGGGCTCTAGAGCTGGAAGCTATTGCTGCAGTTAACATGCAATATTTTAAAAACAATTTCCAGAAATTTTCAGTATCGCCGATCGGCGACAACCATTATGTCCAGGCAATAATGAAAATTGGTCTAATCCAATTTTCGACACTAGATCTAGATTTTCCCCTACTTTAGATACCAGATCTGAAATTTCTCCAAAGTTTTTTTTAAAAAAACTCTTTAGTGACTACTTAAGAAATTTTTACTCAAAACACTATTCATCATCTTCTACACTAAAACCATAACTCAAGAACTTTAGATCTGTGTTTAGAATTTTAAAATTCATAAACCTATGCAAACACTACTCCAAACACATTGATTTATAGTCTCTTCACTCAAAAATACAAGTTTTGCACAAAACCCTCACCATGATCAATCCTCCTTCAAAAATTAAAAATATTTTCATAAAGAGTTCCACGAAGTACCATACAATCATTTAGATATAAAAATTCTAAGGAATGAAATAAAAATCATGACCATTACCTTGATCCAAGGTTTTTGATGTCGTACACTTTGTCTTCCGTGTCAAGTCTTCAGGGAAAACTGATGGGAATGGTTCATTTCTCAGGTTTATGCATGGTTTAATGTGTATTCTTTGATTTTGGGTTCCCAGTAGCATAGTTAAATTGTTCAACCATTACATATCCTTTTCTACATACACAAGTACTAGTGTTTTTATACTTGTTAAATTGGTTTCGCATGCCTCTAAGCTTGAGAAATGTTTTAGTTATGATAATGTTCTTTCATCCACATTTGTGAAACTCTTAATATGAATTCACCTTATTGCATATGTGAATTGTGAATGTTCTACCATAACCACTAGAGTTGCATGTTACTGTTAATGCTTTATTCTAGTTTATTCTTTGCACCGCTCATATTTGATTATCATGTATGCTCACAAGTGAATTCAGACTCCTTTGTTATGCCACACAAAAATATTCAAAAACCAATGTTCAAAAAGTTCAAAAAAAAATACAATTCAACATCTTTATTGATGTCATTCAAAATTCAACTACAAGAGGCTGACAAGGAATCTCCACCAAGCACTACTTACCCTCCTGATAAGTCTTAATAAGCATTGTGAGGTTGAGAACCTTGGAAAGAATTGTAAAGTGTCTTGTGCAACTCTATATCTGGATATTATTTTTTATGCATGCTCTGAATTCTTGGGTACAAGCACTACTAGTCATGTATACCTCTATGTAATGTTGTTTTTTCACATTCCACGTGTTCATATATTTGTAAGGAATCTGCATATGTGTTTTTCATCAAACTATCACATGTACACAATATTATCTTCTCTAAAATTTCTTCTTATGAGAATTGGACCGAAAATGTTTCCAACTTAGTCTTCACTAGTGTATATGTCTGTGATTTAAATGGATGAACGTTGCAATTGTTCACGTTTACTCATTTTCTTTTTTACAATCCATTGATTCACATGTTCTATCCTTGATTTCTCCTTTACGTTTTTCCTCTTTAGCTTCCGCACCACTCTGCTATCTCTTTTGACAATACCAAAGGGGGAGAATTTACTAAGGAAATCATTCATACTCATGGTTTAATACTGCATTTTACATTAACTAAAAACACCAGGTTCAATATGTAAGAAACGAACAAAAACAAACCGGAGAGGTTTAACTGAAATTTTATTATCTGAAAAAGGTATTTATTACAAAGGTATGGCCTCCCATTTATAGAATGGAGGAGTGAAGAGAGAATACAAATAAGAGAGGTGGGACTAAAAATTTATAGGATAAGCAGCCTATACACAAACCAAACCGCACAAGCCGCGTGGTTAGATGAGAAGGGCTAACCGCTCAGCTACCACCAGAGAGAGGGAAGCCGCCAGGGTAGACCGCTAGGCCGCTCGGTCTCCAAACCGCCAAGGAAAAACCACTAGACCGTGCGGCCTTCAATCCGCCAAGACAGGACGCCAGACCGCCCGGTCACTAACATCAACACTCCCCCTCAAGCTAGAGCATATATATCGATCATGCCCAACTTGTCACAAATATGAAGAAGCGAGGCGTACACTTTCTTGGTGAAGATGTCAGCCAACCCTTTATCAGAAATGACGAAGGGAGTGCAAATTTGTTCCTTCAAAATCTCCTCACGAATGAAATGACAGTCGACCTCAATGTGCTTCGTTCTTTCATGAAATACTGGATTTTTGGAGATGTATATGGCAGTCTTGTTATCATAGAACATAGGTAGAGGATGGTTGTATACCTCTCCTAAATCCATCATGAGCGCTCGTAACCACTTTAACTCATAAGTGGTTGATGCCATACTTCGATACTCTGCTTCCGCACTGGACCTGGAAACAACAGACTGCTTCTTGCTCTTCCAGCTCACCAGATTTCCCCCAACAAAGGTGCAAAAAATCGAGGTTGACTTGCGATCCCCTTTGTCATCAGCGTAACTCGCATCTGAGTATGCTTCAACCCTCAGATGAACATTCTTCTGAAAGAGTAATCCTTTCCCAGGTGCTGCTTTGAAATACTCCAAGATCTGCAAGGCGGACAGCAGATGGCACTCCCTTGGCGCTTGCATGAATAGACTCACCTTGCCCACAACATAGGAAATGTCGGGCCTGGTCACTGTGATATATATGAGCTTACCAACCAGACGCCTATACCGCGTAACATCTGAAAGAGGAGGCGAATCATCTGTCCAGGTTTTGTCTTCTCCAGTTGTCATGGGGCATCGGGCAGGTTTTGCTCCAGTCAATCCTGCCTCTTTTAATAGATCAAGAAAATACTTACGTTGGGAGAGGACTAAGGAGTTGGGCTTTCGAGAGATTTAAATCCCTAGAAAGTACTTCTGAGAGCCTATATCTTTCGTGAACAGATGTTGACGAAGATGCCGCTTTGTCAAGGCTACCCCTTCCTGATCATCGCCAGTGAGAAGAATATCATCAACGTACACAACAAGACCCACCAGACCCGAGGAGGTTTTGCGAATGAATAACGAGTGATCGGCAGAGCTTCGCGTAAACCCAACGACTGCCACGATGCAGCTGAACTTGTCAAACTAAGCTTGAGGTCTATGCTTGAGGCCATAGATTGTCTTCTTCAGCCGGCATACCCGTGTCTCCCCCTGAGCAACATACCCAGGAGGTTGCTCCATGTAGAAGACCTCCTAAAGATCACCATAAAGGAAGGCATTTTTGACATCCAGCTGAGAAATCTTCCAATCTCTATTGACAGACACAGAGAGAAGGACTCGGATAGTACTGAGACGAGCCACGGGAGAGATGATGTCAAAGTAATCAACCCTATATGTCTGAGTAAAGGCCTTTGCAACAAGGCGGGCCTTATAACGATCGATAGTGCCGTATGGGCCAAATTTGACAACAAAGACCCAACGACAGCCAATAACATTAGTACCGAAGGGAGGAGGAACAAGAGTCCAGGTACCCCGCTCAGTGAGGGTTGCAATTTCCTCATCCATGACCATCTTCCAATGAGGGATATCAAGGGCCTCCTAGTAGGAATGGGGAGTGGCAGTGGCTAAGATTGCCATTGCAAAGGCCCTGCGAGAAGAGTAAAGGCGATTATATGAAACAACAGCAGCATGGGGGTGTAGAGTACACGTCCGTACTCCTTTGCGAAGAGCTATCGGAAGATCCAGGTCGGCGGGTCCCTCGGCATCCGGAGCATCCGTGGCAGAGAGAGCTAGCCTGGGAGTAGAGGACGATGACGGCAGAGATGAGGGAGATGGTTGTGGAGGGGAGGGAGAGAGCAACAGAGGGAGAAGAGCGGACAGAGACGGAGTGGGGGTGGAGATCGCAGTAGGAGACGAGGGGACAAAGAGAACAACAAGAGTATCAGAAGATGGGGGATAAAAGTAGAGGAATCATCCGAGAAGTAGGAGGCATTCTCGAAGAAGGTGACGTCAGCAGAGACGAACTTCTTACGAAGAATGGGGTCGAAGCAACAGTAGCCTTTCTGAGTAGGAGAGTACCCCAGAAAGACACATTTGGTGGAGAGAGGGGAGAGCTTATCCCGGGTGGCAGATGGGGCATGCACGAAGGCACTGCACCCAAAAATTTGGAGAGGGAGAGGGAAAGGCTCCTTGCCCGGATACAGAATGGAGAATGGGGTTTTCCCATGGAGAACGGTGGATGGAATGTGATTAATGAGGTAACAAGCAAGGAGAACAGCATAGCCCCAATAAGAGCGAGGAACATGTATCTGGGTCATTAAGTACGAGCGACATTGAGGAGATGATGGTTTTTGCATTCCGCCACCCCATTTTATTGGGAGGTATAGACACAACTAGTCTGATGAATAATGCCATGCTACACACAGAAAGAGGTGAACGCATGACTGAAATATTCTTTTGCATTGTCGGAGCGAAAAGTTTTAATACAAACATAAAATTGAGTTTTAATTAACTGATAAAAGGAGATCCATACATCCAAAAGTTCAGAGCGATCTCGTAAGAGATATACCCAAGTACATCTATAAAAATCATCAATAAAGGTTACAAAATAAGAACTACCCCGACCAATGGTGAGGGTAGGAGCAGGTCCCCAGACATCGGAGTGGACTAGATCAAACGGACGGGTAGAGCCCCGACCTTGCTTCGGCGGGAAGGAGGAACGGTTATGCTTGCCAAGCTTACAAGCATCACAGTTGACAGGAGTACTGGAAGAAGGGAGGTGGGGCAGAAGCTGATGAAGAAGCAGTGGAGGAGGATGACCGAGGCGGAGATGCCACTAGAGAAAATCAGTACAAGAGGAGAAGAAGGCGGATAAGGCAGAAATATTGTCGAGGAAGTAGAGACCGCCACTCTCAGTCCCAGTAGTAATCATCCGGTGGGAGATCAGATCATAAAAAGAACAAGAAGTAGGAGTAAACATCACAGAGCACTGAAACTGCTTGCATAAAGAAGTAACCGACAATAAATTGCACGGAAACTTGGGAACATAAAGAGTGTCCGCTAGGCAAAGAGACAAAGTAACATGAACGACTCCCGACCCATGAACTGGGGAGGGAGAACCGTCTACAATGAGGGCAGGAGGCAACCGATCATGCTGTTCGAGGAGAGAGAAGCACTAAGGATTGCCCGTCATGTGATTAGTTGCAGAAGAGTCGATAAGCCATTTACCTTGAGTCACCACGTGGGCACTACCTGATGATGTAACCACGGAGGCAGACGACTTGGAAGAGGAGGCAGAAGAGTCACCAGAGGAACGAAGATGGGGATGCTTCGTCCAGCAACATTCCATAGTGTGTCTGGTGCGACCAAAGTAAGAGCAGAGGTAGCACGAAGGAGCACGTCCGCCAGATGGGTGACTGCGGCTACCAGAGCCACTCCACTGAGTTTGGCCAACATTGTTGTCCGGTGGAGAGGGAGCGGGCAGAAGGGGGTGCTGAAGAAGGGAGGTGACAACAGCGATATGGGCAGTAGTGGCATCTAGGGTAGGGGATTTCGCCTCAAACTGAATTTGCTGGCGGATCATATCATAAGTATTAGGAAGCCAGAGTAGATAACACACAACCAGAAGCTCCTGGAAATGCTTGTGTTGTTAAGCCAAATCCGCAGAAAAGGGGCGATTCTTAAAAATCTCAGCCCCAAGAGCCTGAAACTGTTGGTAGGCAGCAACAGGGGATAAAGTAGGACGGGCAAAGAGGTTCGCATACAACGTATAGATGCCGGACGTCTGAGCCCCCATTGAGTATAGAGCGGCAAGATGAAGCCAAGCGGCCTTGACCGACTGATCATGACGGATAACGGGGAGGCATTCATCGGAGAGGCTGTTAGCGAGCCAAGTATGCACAAGTACGTCACTCGCATCCTAGTCATCAAAGAGAGGTGAAGTGATGGGCGGAGGGTCATCAACGAGATGATGGCGTTTGCGTTGTGAGCGAAAGAGAAAGGTGAAGGAGACGATCCAATCCGGGTAGTTGGAGCCGACATATTTTGAAACGATGTCAAGGTTCCCAGAAGGAGTAGGAGGAAGAGGTAGAGTCGGATTGGTGATAGGAGTGGTGGCAGTTGAAGCATCATAGAGATCCATAGGAGAAAACAACAGGAAGCCGCGCGGTTAGGAACGAAACCGGGCGGTTAGGCAAAAAAAACCGTGTGCGAGAAATCACAGTGGTTAGAAGAAAAGGAGTTGCAGCAGTCACGATGAAAGACACCAGTGGTCAGAAAAACCATGACCAAGCCGCAGAAACAAGCAGAGGGAAAGAAGTCGTGCGGATTGAAAGCAACCTGTGGGAACTGAGAAAGGAGAAGACCGCGTGAACAGAGAAAGGTCCGCGGGAAGGCAAACACGACAACAGGTCGCGAAGACAAGAGAAGAGGGCGCGACGACTAAGGATAGGTCGCGCCATGAAGAGAAGGGAAATAAGGAGGTCGCACACACTAAGGGCAATGACACAGAGAGGAAATGGCCGCGCAAATAGGACGCAAGCAGGCCGAAGAGACAGACTGTGAGGACAGGTCGCGAAAAGAAGAAGCAAGCCACGCGGATAGGTCGTGGCGGTCAGAGAAGGAACCCAGAATCAGGAGGAGAAATTGAGTCCTCTGATACCAGGTAAGAAACGAACAAAAACAAACTGGAGAGGTTTAACAGAAATTTTATTATCTGAAAAAGGTATCTATTACAAAGGTATGGCCTCCCTTTTATAGAATGGAGGAGAGAAGAGAGAATACAAATAAGAGATGTGGGACCAAAAATTTACAGGACAAGCGGCCTATACACAAACAAAACCACACAAGCTGCGCGGTTAGATGAGAAGGGCTAACCGCTCGGCCACCACCAGAGAGAGGGAAGCCGCTAGGGGAGACCGCTAGGCCGCTCGGTCTCCAAACCGCCAGAGACAAACCGCTAGACCGCGCAGCCTTCAATCCGCTAAGACAGGTCGCCAGACCGCCCGATCACTAACATCAACATAATATGCTTAGATTTAAGGGGAGTACACCTGTAGGGGGAATACACCTGTAGGGGGAGTATTATATCCAAGAGAAGTTTGTGCATATACAAATGCTTAGTCTTGATACTCATAGTTTCTAACACTTCATATATCATTCATGATTTCTTTCTCAGTGGATTTGTTATTATCAAAAGGGGGAGATTGTTGGAGCATGTGTTCAACGCTTCCTTGTTTGCTAATAATAAATCATATTTGTATTTGATCTTTAGGTGTTTATGATGTGCAGATATCTGATGTCAACTAATCGTGAAGAAAATAAAAGAACCTGAACTAGCAATCCATCTAGGCAAGTATACCTATCGAACTGTAGTTAGGGGACACAAGTGTCGTATTGAAATTCGGGAACTGCTGAGTACATCTACTCACATGAAGACTATTATTTTATCGAAGGAAAATCTTGAGGGTTAAAAGAGAAGAAATTGAAATTAAGAAAGGAAATACAGTTAAAGCTAGAAAGAGAACTACTGCAGTAAATATTAGAAGCGATTACGATAAAGTGTTGAAACAATGGGATGGAAATGCACTCGATCAAGAATCACCTCGGCTAGAGTTAATAAAGAATTGCGATAAAAACCCAAACTTAATTGGGAAAAGTTTCTTGACCGTGGAGGTTCCTAAAGCTTAAACACGCTTCTCTCGAAGTCGTGCCCGACTGAGTTTAGGAAGGTCCGACCGACTTTCGTCTAAATCGGAGGCCTAAAGCTCGCTTTACGCGGTGAACCCCACTATTAGATTTTACTCCAATACGTGAGATTTGAATGTCTGCCTCTCTCGAGGGGTGCATACCAATCCCTTTCCACTTGAGTGCTCACTTCAAACTATCGGCCTCTCGGCTAGCCAAGCATGAAAGCTAAGGCGGATAATATATATCGATGATATATCTCCAACCCAAAAGAAATCAAGAGTAATTCATGGCTAAACCCTAAAAAGAAAAGGTAAAATTAAAGCATCATAACTTAATCACTCAAACCTTGGATCATCAAGATCGAGTACAAGGAGGATTTAGTTACTCATGGTATAGAAAATGAAAATCATATTAATAATATGGAAACCAACACCGAGCAGAAGGGAAAGAGAATAGCGAACTATTTTATTTCTTAATGAAGAGAAATCACAAGTAGGGCACACAGATACTATAAGAACACCTTCTACGATGATTACAAATACTGTAAAAAGGAAGTACAAAAATGCTAAAAGGGCTTGCATAAAAAACGTAATTACTTGAAATGAGAAAGGGGAAGAGAAAAGCTTAAGACATGAAAAACTAAAGTGGCAGCACTACTCCTCCTAAAATCTGGATGCTGGGCTCAAGGAGAGGGGGTTTCTATTTATAGAATTTTTTCGGCCGAGTCACGCCCTCCGTCACGCCCGTGTCGGGGGCGTGTCGGGTTAGGTATGAATGCGACGCAATAACTTTGGCAGGAAACAGCTGCTGGCAGCTTATTTTTCTCGGAACTTGGGGTGACACGCCCTCCGTCACGCCTGTGTCTAGGGCGTATCGTCTGTGTCTTCCGGTAAAAAAGTCAAAGTTGCTGCTGGCGCCAAAACTGTGAACTTTGCAGGTCACGCCCTTGGTACATGCCTGTGTTGAATGTGACATGCCCGTATCGGGGGCGTGTCGGATGGAAATCTTTGTCTTCTGTCTTCGGACCGTTTGCTTCATTCCACTGGGTTACACGCCCTAGGTACACGGCCTAGGAGGGCGTGACCATGGGGCGTGTAACAGCAAAACTTTGTAAAAACCTGCAAAAAGAAGGAAAAACGTTAGTGACAATAATATATACAAAAAGGGGCCAAAATATAAGCATACAAGACATGATTTGTAAATTGAAAACTAGAAAATACCATAATAGTTTAGGCTACAAAACGAACTATCAAATTCCCCCAAGCTTAAGCTTTGCTTGTCCCCAAGAAAAGATATAAAAACTAGCTAAAGTAACAGGTGACTAATCAGGAGAATTCTAATTATGTCAACACAAGTATCATGCGAAATTCCAAGTAGGGAGAACGTGAAACGTAGACCTAAAACAATTACTTAAACATGGTTTACAATTTATAAGCTTTACTAACGAAAATAAATCATCCACAATTTCAACAAAAATCCTTTAAGCAAATCAACCAGATAAAAAAAAATGCATTGAGTTGTTACTAGATCCAAGAGACAAATTATAACCATATCAATCAAATAACAAAAATCTAAATTTAAATCCAAAACTTCACTAGTCTACTTTTCCTCTTTACTTAGCTAATACAAAAAATAAAAAGCATGAATCAAAAGGACTTAATAGGACTGAAATGTTTGGTTTAGGATTATGATTAGGAGTGGAATTCAAAGATAAACAAGGAGGCTTAAAATCACACTAAACCAAAACAACGAGTTTCAAAAATTTATAATGAACAAAATAATTTTTTTTTTCTTTTTTCTTTTCCAATTTTTTTTTTCAAAAAAAACAAAGACCATAATATTTTTATTTTCATTTTGAAATTGGCCATTTAAAGTCAAACACTTCTTTTGAGAATACTTCTTTTTTTTTCAAAATTTTCTTCATGAATATCCCAAAACAACCTATCATGATTATAAAATTTTTATTGAAACTCAAAAAAGTGTAGTGCGATTAGATAGGTTGGAAAAGTTGGCTTTGGTAAAAATGAAATGGTAAGTGGAGCTATCAATTGAAAGTAGGAAAAGGCTCAAAAGTGGCTTACTAAAAGTAAAAGAATTTTAGGTTGGCAAGAAGGCTCAAACGAAAACAAAAACGGCCTAAATCATTTTCATGCTTTTTAAATTCATTTAAAGCATAGATTTGAAAATTTTCAAAAAGCAAGTCTTAGATAATAAAGAAAGATTTATGAAATTATCTTGAAAATAGAAATAAAAGGTGACTTGGATCGTTCACATCTACTACTCTAATCAGAGGTTGATATTACAAAAATTATGAAAAGGAAAATAGTGGATGACGAATTTTTGAGAAAGTAAAGAAAATAAAGGATGAAAACCATAAAAAAATTTTTTTTAGAAAAAACGTTTCAATATTAACATTCTACCGTGAATTATAAACACAGCATGGCCAACATTTTACTTGTGAAACATAATTAAAAAAATGATTTAGAAATATTATAATTAGCTAAGTTGTTTATATGAGATTTTGGGAAAAACAAAACAAAAAGTGAGGGGTACTATTGCTTAAACTATTAAAGTAAAAACAAATATATACACGAATGGCAAAATGAAGGAGGAAATCCCCCCAAGCTTAAAATGGACATTGTCCTCAATGGAGAAAGGAGGTTAGAGAGAGAGAGTAAATGAACAGGAATGAAAGTACAGAATTGAAAACAGGTACTTCCCCGGATTTATGCGTCGCGAATGTTGATTGATGCTTCTCCCACATGCTTGCGCTTTGGAACTTCTAGCAAAATCTTCTTCGGACTTTATGATAGATCCAACAATGTTGGAGCGGGTGATTGCAGAGGCTTTGGCTTATTATAGTCGTCCGGGGAAACCAAAAAAAAGTGTAAAATAAAGAAAACAGAAAAATCACTTAGGTTGCCTCCCAAGAGCGCCCTTTGTTTAAAGCGTCGTTTGAGCTCGACGCATCAAAAGAATATTGATGTCCCAATATATTTTGTCCAAAATAATAATGTTCAAAGTTCTAATGATAAAATAGAGTTTTAAAATGTTTGAGAATCTAATCATGGAGGATAGAGTTAACACAGTTAGGACTGACATCACCACAGAAATATAGTTTAAGACGCTGACCATTTACTTTGAAATTACCCTTATCAGGGTGTGAAATCAAAACAGTTCCATACGGAAACACTTCTGAAACAGTAAAGGGTCCAGACCATCGTAATTTTAACTTGCCCGGAAGTAAACGTAAACGAGAGTTTTACAAAAGAACTTGGTCACCCGGCTTAAAGGTTTTTGGGTGCCTTAAGTGTTTGTCATGAAAATGCTTCGTCCGCTCTTTATAAAATTTGTTATTTTCATAGGCATAAGAGCGCCACTTGTCGAGTTCATTAAGTTGAAATTTTCTAAAGTCACCGACAGAGTGGGGATCGAAGTTTAAAGATTTTAAGGCCCAAAAAGCGCGGTGTTCTAATTCTACGGGTAAATGACATGATTTTCCATAGACCAACCGATACGGTGTACATCCGAGGGCAGTTTTGTACGCTGTTCGGTAGGCCCATAGAGCATCGTCTAGTTTGGTTGACCGGTCATTCCTAGAAGTCGAAACAGTCTTTTCTAAAATTCTTTTAATTTCTCTATTTACTACTTCGGCTTGTCCGTTAGTTTGGGGGTGGTAGGCAGTAGAAATCTTATGCGTAACGCCGTATTTAGTAAGGATTTTAGAAAACTGCGTGTTACAAAAATGGGAACCCCTATCACTAACGATGGCTCGCGGCGTACCGAATCGAGAAAATAATTTTTTTAAAAACATAACTATAACTCGGGAGTCGTTCGTAGGAAGAGCTTGGGCTTCTACCCACAGTGAAACATAATCAACGGCAACTAAAATATATTTATTTCCGAAGCTAGAAGGAAGTGGGCCAACAAAATCGATCCCCCAGAGGTCGAAAACTTCGCACTCAAGGAAATAATTTTGCGGCATTTCATTTTTATTGGAAATGTTGCCCGACCGTTGGCAACTATCACACCTACTCACAAAGGCTTGCGCGTCATTAAATAGGCTAGGACAGTACAAACCCGCGCTTAGCACTTTGTGAGCGGTGCGAGCAGCTTGATAGTGCCCACCTGTCGCTCCTTCATGTAAATGTTTTAATATATCAATTCCTTCTTCACAAGAAACACATCTCCTTATCATTTGATCCGCACAGACTCTAAAGAGATGCGGGTCTTCCCAAAAATAGTTCTTCAACTCAGAAAAGAATTTCTTCTTTTGTTGAGAGGATAAATCTTTTGGGATCACTCGAGCCACTAAATAGTTGGCGATGTGTGCGAACCAAGGAGAAGTAGATGCGTTAATAGAAAGCAGTTTCTCATCAGGAAAATAATCATTAAAAGATTTTTCATTAAATTTTTCTATAAAGGGATTGTCTAATCTGGACAGATGGTCGGCGGCCAAGTTCTCGGCTCCTCGCTTATCACGGATCTCTAAGTCAAACTCCTAGAGGAGTAAGACCCAGCGAATCAAGCGTGGCTTGACATCTGTTTTGGCAAGAAGATATTTGAGGGCCGAGTGGTCCGTAAAAACGATGATTTTTGAAAGTGTAATGTAGGGACGAAATTTATCAAAAGCAAAAACTACAGCTAGGAGCTCTTTCTCGGTCGTGGTGTAATTTTTTTGTGCAGATGTGAGCGTTTTACTAGCGTAATAGATGGGGTGGAAGTTTTTAGATATGCGTTGACCTAATACGGCTCCCACCGCGAAACTACTTGCATCACACATTATCTCAAATGGAAGGTCCCACACCGGAGCTATCATAATTGGTGCGTTAATTAATTTTTCTTTTATTAAATTGAAAGCAGCAAGGCAAAGGTCATCAAAAATAAATGGGGCGTCTTTTTCTAATAGATGGGTAAGAGGCTTGGTGATCTTCGAGAAGTCCTTTATGAAGCGGCGATAAAATCCTGTGTGGCCTAGGAAACATCTTATAGCTTTTACATTTGTAGGCGGCGGCAGCTTCTCATTAACTTCTATCTTAGCAATGTCCACTTCAATACCTTTCGCAGAAATTTTATGACCCAAAACTAACCCTTCCCTCACCATAAAATGGCATTTTTCCCAATTGAGGGCGAGGTTAGTTTTTCGCATCATTCTAAGACTTTTTCTAGATTTTCTAAACAACTATCAAACGCATCACCGAACACGGAAAAGTCATCCATGAATACCTCCATAATGCTTTCTACGTACTTGTCAAATATAGCGAGCATACATCATTAGAATGTAGCTGGCGCATTGCACAATCTAAACGACATTCATCGGTATGCGAAGGTGCCAAAGGGAAAAGTAAACGTAGCCTTTTCCTGGTCCTCGGGAGAAATGGGGATTTGAAAATACCCCGAGAGGCCATCGATAAAACAATAAAAGCTATGGCCGGATAATCGTTCTAAAATCTGATCGAGGAACGGCAAGGGAAAGTGATCCTTGCGGGTGGCATCATTCAATTTCCTATAATCTATACACATACGCAACCCCGTCACCGTCCGTGTCGGGATTAATTCGTTATTTTCATTACTAACTACCGTTATCCCTCCCTTCTTAGGTACTACCTGAACGGGGCTTACCCACTTACTGTCTGAAATAGGGTAGATAATTCATGCGTCTAATAACTTCATAACCTCGCCCTTAACTAGTTCTTTCATATTCGGGTTTATACGGCGCTGAGGTTGAATAGAGTTACGTGAATTATCTTCCATTAGAATTTTATGGGTACAGAAGGATGGGCTTATGCCCTTGATATCAGAAATTTGGGAAGCAATAGCTTGGCGATGCTTACGTAGAACTAGAAGAAGTTTCTCGTTTTGCGTATCCGTGAGGTAGGCTAAAATGATAACGGGTAACTTGGAATCTTTTTCTAAGAAAGCATATTTAAGGTGTTCAGGAAGTTCTTTAAGTTCTAGGGTAGGGGGTTCTTTATAAGAGGATTTAGAAATTCTTTCTTTTTCAAAAATAATATCTTCATAAAATTTTTTATAAGGAACATAATAAGGGGTGGGGCTAGCAGCTAAGACAGCTTCTTGTAGCAATTCAGTTGGAAGAAAAGAGGAAGAACAAAAATCTGAAAATTCTTTTTCAAATTCAAAAAGGCAATCAGAAGATTCATCGCTTCCTTGCAGCGATTCAGCGGGAAGAGGAGAGTAGGAAAAAAAATCAGAAAACTCTTTTTCGAAGTTGGAGAGGCAGTAGGAGGATTCATCATTTACGGTGTCTACGAAAAAACATGAGTCATTATTTGCTAACGTGTTCTTTATCGAAGGTGTGATAGAAAAGTGACTTCGTCGTCGCCTACTCGAAGGAAGAGCTTACCATTGCTCACATCAATGATGGCTCTGGAGGTGGCAAGGAAGGGTCGGCCAAGGATCAGGGGAACCTCGACGTCTTCTTCGATGTCCAAAATGACAAATCCACCGGGAAGATGAACTTGTCGACTTTAACTAAAACGTCCTCCACAATTCCTAACGGGTACTTGACCGATCGGTCAGCTTGCTGGATACTCATCCGCGTGGGATTTAGGCCACCGATTCCTAGCTTTTTAAACAATGAGAGGGGCATTAAGTTAATACTCGCGCCTAAGTCGGCTAACGCGTGCTTAACAAAAAGATCACCGAAGATACACGGGATAGAAAAGCTACCCGGGTCACTGATTTTCTTCGGCAAACCGTTTGTTAAAACAGCGGAGCACTCGGCATTTAACGTGACATGCAAAAGGTTTTCTAACTTCTTCTTGTTGGTGAGGAGGTCCTTAAGATACTTTGCGTATTTCGGCATCTGCGAAATAGCTTCGTGGAAGGGCAGATTTATGTGGATTTGTTTGAACATCTCCAGGAAGCGGGAATACTGATCATCCTGACATTGTTTATTAAGTTCAGAAGGGTATGACGGGGTTGGATTATTTTTAAAGATGGATGGTGGAGTGAGATCTTTTTATAAAACAGGGGTGATAACTTCTTCAGCAGAGGGTGGATTTTTTTAAATGGGGGTGGAGCTTGCCTCGGGCTCTGTGCAAACCATGCCAGAACTTTGCTTCCCACTCCGAAGAGTCATAGCTTTTGCTTGCTCTCTTGGGTTGGGCTCGGTATTGGCAGGAAGAGACCCGGCGGGTCGCTCATAAATAATTTTTACGAGCTGTCCTACCTGATTTTCTAGACTTTTTATGGATCTGGTTAGGGTCCTTATCGTAGCGTCATTTGTGGTGATATATTTGGAAAGTACCTCTTCCAAGCTTGGAGGTTTTGGAAAATTTTGAAGAGGTGGTGGTGGTGCAGAAAAATCATTTTGCGGTGGTGGGCGCATCGCATTCGATGGATTACTCCATGAAAAGTTCGGATGATTTCTTAAAGCAGGGTTATAGCTATTTGGAAAATTAAAACCAGGAGGATGAAAATTCGCAACAGAAAAATTATTAAAAGCGTTTCTAGGCATATTATTAACATAATCTAAATGTTCTGAGGAAGGAGTTGCAGATTCCCATACCTGAGCGGTGGAGGCAGCAGTCATCTCCATTATCTTTTTGCTTAAGATTTCTACTTGCAGAGCGAGCCGAGAGACGTTGTCCACTTCGTAGATACCTGCAGGCTTGTTTGGGCGGGACCTAGGCACATTCCACTTATAAGTGTTCATGGCCATGTCCTCAAAAAGATCAAGAGCTGCTTCCGGGGTCTTATGGTTTAAAGTACCGCCAGAAGCTACGTCTATCATTTGCTTTGTATTTTGATTTAGCCCATTGTAGAACGTCTGCACTTGTAACCATACAGGCAGCGTGTGATGTGGGCATCATCTTAATAGTTTTTTGAATCTTTCCCAAGTCTCGTATAAGGTTTCAGAGTCGATTTGTCCAAAAGCGAAAATGTCGTTCCTAAGTTTTGCAGTTGTAGCCGGCGGAAAATACTTCGCCAAAAATTTTTGGGTTAATTCATTCCAGGTTGTGATACTATTTTTTGGTAGTGTGTTCAGCCATTGCTTAGCCTTAGTTCTAAGAGAGAAAGGATATAATCTTAGCCTAATAGCATCATTTAAGACACCATTAATTTTGAAGGTGTCACTGATCTCAAGAAAGCTAGCTATATGTGCGTTTGGATCTTCGTCCTGGAGTCCGTCATACTGCACATACTGCTGCACCATTTGAATTATGCTAGGCTTTAGTTCGAAGTTATTGTTAGCAATAGTGGGGCGAACTATGCTAGATTCTGTACCCTTCAGGTTTTGTCTTGCATAATGGGACATAGTCCTTTGCACGACTTCCTCTTGGTTGGGTCTCTACAAGACTTCCTCTGCATTCGGTATTTCCATTCTTAAGGTAGAATATGAATCGGAATGTTCAACCGGTATTTGGAGAGTAGGGCCTTGAAATCGCAATCTTCTCCGAAGAGTACGCTCGATTTCGTGGTCCAAGTCCAAAATAACTGACGGACTTCCCCGGGTCATGCACTGGAAGAAGAAAGAGAGAAGTATTGTTTATTATTATTATTATTATTATTATTTAAATATTTTTTTTAGATGTTTTAGCTCCCAAACTTCCCAAGGACTACCCGGTGAAGGGTTCGCAAGGTACTAGACCAGATAGCGGCACTTAAAGCCGTTTTGCCCTTTTTAAGAGAATTTGTTGGTGTAGGAAACTTGTGATGTGGGTTTCTAATAAGAACGGTAGTAAATATATATATATATATATTTTTGAATTTTTAATTTGCAAGAAGGAGGATAAAAGTAATAGGTTCGTGTTTTCAATATATCAACAAAAGTTGTTCCCCGGCAACGGCGCCAAAAACTTGATGTCAACTAATCGTGAAGAAAATAAAAGCAACTGAACTAGCAATCCATCTAGGCAAGTATACCTATCGAACTGTAGTTAGGGGACACAAGTGTCGTATTGAAATCCGGGAACTGCTGAGTACATCTACTCACATGAAGACTATTATTTTATCGAAGGAAAATCTTGAGGGTTAAAAGAGAAGAAATTGCAATTAAGAAAGGAAATACAGTTAAAGCTAGAAAGAGAACTACTGCAGTAAATATTAGAAGCGATTACGATAAAGTGTTGAAACAATGGGATGGAAATGCACTCGATCAAGAATCACCTCGGCTAGATTTAATAAAGAATTGCGATAAAAACCCAAACTTAATAGGGAAAAGTTTCTTGATAGTGGAGGTTCCTAAAGCTTAAACACGCTTCTCTCGAAGTAGTGCCCGATTGAGTTTAGGAAGGTCCGACCAACTTTCGTCTAAATCGGAGGCCTAAAGCTCACTTTACGTGGTGAACCCCACTATTAGATTTTACTCCAATCAGGGAGATTTGAATGTCTGCCTCTCTCGAGGGGTGCATACCAATCCCTTTCCTCTTGAGTGCTCATTTCAAACTATCGGCCTCTTGGCTAGCCAAGCATGAAAGCTAAGGCGGAGAATATATATCGATGATATATCTCCACCCCAAAAGAAATCAAGAGTAATTCAAGGCTAAACCCTAAAAAGAAAAGGTAAAATTAAAGCATCATAACTTAATCACTCAAACCTCGGATCATCAAGATCGAGTACAAGGAGGATTTAGTTACTCATGGTATAGAAAATGAAAATCATATTAATAATATGGAAACTAACACCGAGCAGAAGGGAAAGAGAATATCGAACTATTTTATTTCTTAATGAAGAGGAATCACAAGTAGGGCACACAGATACTATAAGAACACCTTCTACGATGATTACAAATATTGTAAAAAGGAAGTACAAAAATGCTAAAAGGGCATGCATAAAAAAAACGTAATTACTTGAAATGAGAAAGGGGAAGAGAAAAGCTTAAGACATGAAAAACTAAAGTGGCAGCACTACTCCTCCTAAAATCTGGATGCTGGGCTCAAGGAGAGGGGTTTCTATTTATAGAATTTTTTCGGCCGAGTCACGCCCTCCGTCACGCCCGTGTCGGGGGCGTGTCGGGTTAGGTGCGAAAGCGACGCAATAACTCTGGCAGGAAACAGCTGCTGGCAGCTTATTTTTCTCGGAACTTGGGGTGACACGCCCTCCGCAATGCCCGTGTCTGGGGCGTGTCGTTTGTGTCTTCCAATAGTAAAGTCAAAGTTGCTTCTGGCGCCAAAACTGTGAACTTTGCAGGTCATGCCCTTGGTACACGCCCGTGTTGAATGTGACACGCCCGTGTCGGGGGCGTGTCGGATGGAAATCTTTGTCTTCTTTCTTCGGACCGTTTGCTTCATTCCACTAGGTTACACGCCCTAGGTACACGCCCTAGGAGGGCGTGACCATGGGGCGTGTAACAGCAAAACTTTGTAAAAACCTGCAAAAAGAAGGAAAAACGTTAGTGATAATAATATATACAAAAAGGGGCCAAAATATAAGCATACAAGACATGATTTGTAAATTGAAAACTAGAAAATACCATAATAGTTTAGGCTACAAAACGAACTATTAATATCACAGGTCTAACTCAAATAGCATTTGGATGTTATTTCGGGTCAGAATAGATGAGCTTAAGAGCTATCGCCAGGCGATATTGGGTATCTCCCACAGGTGACAGCGACGATTGACGAATCTGCGATCAATAAATCCGCATTCGCGATCGACGAATCTACAATGCGAAAATTAGTAGTTCGTGGGACACGTGGTGGCCGTTATCGATATCACTAGGTGGAGATACTTAGTGTCGCCAGGCAACAGTCCACATTCGACGATCGACAGATATGCAATGCGAAAATAAAGAGTTTGTGGGATATGTGGCAGAAGTTACTGATATTGCCAGGTAACAATACCCAGTGTTGCCAGGCGATATCGCCAAAGTATAAAAGCAAGTTCATTTTTTGTGGGGATCACGAATTTCATTTCCTGGAGTGCACCTTCCTGTTTAGACGAACCAGAGAGCTTTAGATTCCAGATTTACTCTATACACTCAAGAAGGCCGAAGTGCAAAAGATTGACGGAACGCACACAATATTCAAAATAACCCTGGCTAGGATTCATCGTCATCTTCAGCGCATTGTTTGAAGGGAGTTTTAATTCTAAAGTTTACAATTTGTTTTATTCTTATTCCAATTGTAATCCAATTATAATCGAGAGAGGAAATCGCCCCTTGTACGTGGCGTCTAAGTCCTTGCGCGGCATAGGTGAAATCGCCGCCTTGTGCGTGGCGTCTAAGTCCATGTGTGGCTTAGGGGAAATTCACTGCCTTGTGTGTGGCATACAACTCTTGCGTGGTTTAGGGAGAAATCGTTGCCTTATGCACAACATCTAGATCGGGGTAGATCTAGGGGAGGCTAGTAGCAAGATCTAGGGAGAGATACACTTTATCCTGCCGGTTCTTGGTAGAAGGACAGGTGAAACCAAAAGTAAATTGTATTTTTCATAAGCCTTTGTCTCTAGCTCTATAGAGATACTTTATATTCACTTTTAGCACATTTGAAATAAATTGTTATTGTTTTGGTTTTTATATATTCCAGTGTATTGAAGTCTGTTTATGAAAAATTATTTTCTATTCCTTAATTTCGTTGTTTTTGTTTATCAAGTAAACTTTGTTTCATTAAAAAATAATTAACCCTTATTCACCACCCCCTCTAAGGGCGCCACAAGATCCAACAAATATGCCTATAGGCAAGGATGAAGCAGGGAATCCTGTTAATTAGACCTTGTATAGAGGGATAATTGGCTCCCTTCTTTATCTTATTGCATGTAGGCCAGATATCATGTTTGTTATATTTGTTTGTGCTAGGTATTAGGCTTGCCCTAAATAATCTCACTACTCTACTGCAAAGAGAATATTGAGGTATCTTAAGGTCACACAAGATCTTGGCCTATGGTACCTTAGGAATGGGGAGTTTGAACTAACAGGCTACCCAGATACATATTTTGCAGGCTGTCAAAGATGATAGAAAGAGCACTTCTTGCACCTATCAACTCATGGGTGGAAGACTAGTGTCTTGGAGCAGCAAGAAGCAAACCAGTGTTGCTGTAACACCCCTATCCGTCACATAGCATATAGCAGTAGGTTCGGCAGGGGCCCGACGCCATATACTACAGACAGACCAGTTGGTTACTAATTGAAACCATTCAACCAAACACAACGTCCTACACAGAGCATCTAATGGAAGCCATTTATTATGGTTGCAAATAATAAAGAACCCTGCCAAGCATGAATGTCCACTACGCAAACCAAGAAGGAATGTTTAATACACTAATAGAAATGGCCTTATGGCCTTACAAGAGTTTGCTTAATAAAAGTGTCTTCCAAACCTCGGCACGCAGGACGGTCACATATGCGTACAAAAGGAAAACACTCAAAAATTGGCCTTCGAGGGCCGACACAGCAAGTTGGGATTTAGCCCGCTATTTACCGCTCGGCTCCACAGCACCTGCAAGCAACAATCCACCGCACGGTGGTAAACAAAGGCAACGGTCAGCTATGCTGACCAAATTATAACGATTCCGCCCCCAAACCAAGGCGGCAAAGCTTATTCCCTGCACTTGTTAGCAAAGTAAGCAACATAGCGAAATAAGCATCATATCACAGGTGCATGCTCACATGGCCGTACACCCTGTACTCTAAGGGTACTTACTCGACGAAGCCAGTCCGAACCCCGTTCGGTCCTTGACTCCACCACCACCCCTTGGGGAGGCAACCTCGTGAGCATTTAGTCCTTTCAGCCTCGATCTCCAAACCTCGGCAACTCCTACGTAAAACTTTAGGTCGCTTTAACCAAGTAGATGGAGCAGGTAGGGGTCCACCAGCCCGTTGCTCACCCCGCCGTTGCCATTTGGCCTTTGACGCGGGCTAAGCTTCCCCAAGTCCAAATATCGTTCAAATACGGTACATAGCCCTGCTATAATCCCGGTTGGCTCCCAGGCCACCAATATGACGGAAATGCATTTCCGTCCAAATTTCCGGGTGTACCTTGGGGTTAATCCCCAAGATTCCCTGATGCATTCTACCGCATAGCAACCCGAAAACAATCAAAACGCTCGGAGTCTTCTCCGGCTAACAATGCATAGCAAATCATCACCGATCACGACCAACATGTCCGGGTAGGCTTCACACATCATGTCTATGTCCGTACTATGATTCCGAACTCTAACAAGGGGGACTTTACATATCTACCCCAAGGAATACCACAATCTCGCCGCACACTCGCAGGAGAAGGGTTTTCCCATGCAAAAGAAGATGAGCTTCACATGCTCAAGAAGAGAATCGTTACCTTAGCATTTCTCCTCAGCGCCATGACGATCGAGCCAGATGGAAAGCACCGTATCGGCCTCGCCTTCGCGGATCCGGACTCAGATCGCATTTGGAGCTCCGAAGCTCCACCGGTGACCGGATCTTGGCCTTCTTTCTCCTCCTTGCTCTCCCTTCTCTCTAAAACTCTAGAAAGAGAATGGTTAGGAGAATATAAGGGTTTAAAACCCTATTCCCCGGATATAACTTACTAGCAACAGCCCTGAGCCGTCAGATCCCAAATCAAGAAATCGAACGGCTGCGATTTAGCCCAAAATTACAAAATCTGGGCCGAACACGGGCTGTAACACGGCCGTGTGCAGGGCCGTATCACTCATTCACCGTCACTCCAACGACCCGACCAGTACACGGCCTGTGACACGGCCTCCGACACGCCCGTGTCACATGTGACACGCCCGTGTCAAGGCCCGTGTCGCGCCCCATATGCAACTTCCAGGATTTTCTCGAGGAGGACATGGCCTGCGACACGGCACTCGACACGCCCATGTCACATGTGACACGCCCGTGTCTGTGCCCGTGTCATGGCCCGTGTGCATAACTCAGAAATCTCCCTAGTGTGGCACGCCCTGGGACACGCCCGTGTCGCAAGCCGTGTGCCTCAACTCGTCGATCGCCGATCGCCAAAACATCGACCACGTGACCCGAGGTCGAACACACCCGTGACACGCCCGTATCACACCCGTGACACGCCCGTGTCATGCCCGTGTCATGCCCGTGACACCTGCTCCAAAATCCAAACTTGGCTTAAAATGTCACCCGTCCCTCTTTTGAGTTTCGGAGTGTTACAACTCTCCCCCCTCTTAAAAGAATTTTGCCCACGAAATTACCAAAGGAGAGAAAACGGAAACTTTAAGCGGTACCCGAGCAGAAAAACTCCTGGTACACCTCCAACATAGATTGCTCTCACTCCTAAGAGAGCTCCTCGCTACCGCAATTGTCCCATCGGACAACGACTATCCTAATCTCCTTGAGACAAAGTTGCTCGACTTCACAGTCTCCAAAATGAACGGGCTTGACCCTAGTTGTCAACCTTTCGTCCACCAAAACTTGATCACTCCCGATCAAGTTTGAAGGCTCTTGCGCCGCCTTCCGATTACTGCTAAGCGGATTACATCGTGTAGGCTACTCACTCCACCGATATCCTTAAGCGTTAAGCCGCTCCACCGATCCGCTCTAGGGCTCTCAAGTGGTTAAGGTATATCAGACTCAGTTTCTTCAAGAGTCTCACCCGCAAAACATTCTTGCACGACTATAACTCCCAATACGCCAACCGCGAACTCCTCATTCCGATGCGGGGCATTAAAGCACTTAGCTTGCCTCTCCTGGGTTATTAGCAATAGCTCTCGTATGGTTCGCACCAAAGGGGTAGTGTTTAACACCTCTTGCTTTAAATACAACTTCGTGTAATCCGTTTCTAGCCACGATAACGGCATGTGACAACTTCGACCATATAGGGCCTCGAAGGGCGCCATTTGTATGCCCGCTTGGTAGTTAATGTTGTACGCAAACTTTACCAAAAGTAGATGGCATTCCCACTGCTTCCCGAAGTCCTGAACGCACATGCGAAGCATGTCCTCTAACATCCTGTTGACCCTCTCGGTCTTCCCATCCGTCTGCGGATGTAAGACTGTACTAAAGCTATAACTCAGCCCCCAGCCTTTGTTGCACCGACTTCCAATAATTGGACGTAAAATGCCCGTCCCAATCACTCACGATGCTACGCGACACACCATGTTATCTTACTATATTAACCACATATAGTTTTGCCAGTCTCTCTACTGAATCATCCTTTCTATGCGTAACAAAGTGTGACACCTTCGTTAACCGGTCTACGATCACCCAGATGGCGTCATTCCCCTTCCGCGACCTTGGCAAGCCATGCACAAAGTCAATCGGTATGCCTCCGAGCTTCCACTCCGGAATAGGCAAGGATTTCAAGAATCCTCCAGCCTTTTGGCACTCCGCCTTAACCAAGGCGCAAGTTTGACACTTCGCCACAAACAGTGCCACATCCTAATTTCCTTCATGGTGCTTTCCAAATCCATAGTCAGCCAAATCCGATCTGATAGGTCATACTGAACTTCCGATCAGTTCAATAATGCTTTGGCGCTAGTCTGCTTGTCCACACAACAGATAGTTAATGTCTCCAGCTCCCGGGTCAATCTCTAAACAAGATCCGACAACCAGTTGGCTTGGGCGGGAGCCCTGCATCTCAATGCATCCGCAACTGCATTGTCTTACACCGGGCACAAAATAAATTTTGAACGTATAGTCCCCCAAGAACTCCATCCATTTCTGCTGCCTCAAGTTTAGATCCTTTTGACCCAACCGATATATCAGGCTCCTATGATCGGTATAAACATCGTCCTTTGCGCCAAACAAATAATGTCTCCACAGATTTTCGTGCAAAAGCACGGCCGCTAACTCCAGATTGTGGACTGAACAATTCCTCTCATGCTCTTTCAGTTAGTGTGAGCCATAATCCATAACATTACCATGCTGCAGCAGCACGCAGCCCAATCCACTGCTCAAGACAGTGTTGTAGATCTCAAGGCCTTTACTTCCACTCGGCGAACATAGCACTGGCGCCGTGGTTAACCAACTTTCTAACCCTTCGAAGCGTGGGCGCACTCGCGCCTCTAAACAAACTTTTATGTTTTCCCTGAAAACGTTGTGAGGGGTAATTCTATCCGCGAGAAGTCCTCTACGAAGCGCCTGTTGTAGCTGACCACACCAGAAAACTCTGGACTTCCGCTACCAAGACAACACAGGCCACCCTCATACTATGACTAACAATGTTGAATCCATGCACTCCCACTATACCAACTACAGGACCGAGGAGAGCTACCGAGGATAACCCAAGACTCGCGCTTGGAGAACTTGGCGTATAAATAGTTCCTCATTAGCGTCCCCAAAACCAGAATTAGGTATTCAGAAGTGATATTCTTCGCACTTCAAGTACACCAATGCGTCGTCGATGAAGACGATCACAAAAATGGACTAGGTACTCCATGAACGTTCCGTTCATCCGGTCTATGAACACTGATGGCGTATTTAACTGCCAAGAAGGCACGATCGTAGACTCGGATTGCTCATTCCTCGTTCTTAACGCCGTCTTTGCGATATCACTTACCCTTATTCTCAGTTGAGGGTAACCGGACTTACGATCCACTATTGAGTCCACCGAAGACCCGACTAACTGATCAAAAGATCATCCATCATTTGGATCGAGTACTTATCCTATTTCTGCAAACTTATACAGCTCTCTGCAACAGATACAAAATTGCAAGCTCCCGTCCTTCTTCTTGGTAAAAAGGACCGGTGCGCTACAAGGCAACGAGCTTGGACGCACATACCCTTGCTCCATCAACTTTTCTAGTTGAACCTTAAGCTCTGCCATCACCTTAGGCATCAACCTATAAGGAGAGCGTGACAAAGGTTTGACACCTGGAACAACTCAATCGTGAAATCGATCTCTCGCTACGGTGGGGCTCCAGTGAGATTATTCGGGCACACATCGGGATACTCACAAACCACTGGGATACTACCCAGAGTGGACTTAGGCATTACAGCCTCCACTAACGTGAAGAATAGCTCTGCGCCAGCACGAACTATCTTGACCACCGGGAGGGCAGACGTCAGTGTCCTGCTCGATCCCTTCAGTTCTGCAAACGTTGTCTCCTGCCCAACTCCCAGCTAGGCCTCTTTACGGTTGCAAACGATAAAAGCCTTCTGCTCCGAAAGCCAATCCATACCAAAGATGACGTCAAACTCTACTAGCGGCAACATCGACGCTATCAAGTCGAATCCTTGACTTTCAATAAGACTCTTACCGCAAAGACTGTATCTCCGCGTGCACTGGATGACTACTGGGCAATAACACATCTGAATTGTTCACTTTACCATTGAAGGGAAAACTATAATACGCGATACAGATTCTTTGGATAACAGGAATGCGAAGTTCCCGTATCGAAACTATGCTCTCTCCGGATTACCAAGATTCAAACAAAGCCTAAAACTTCCAGTTCTAAGTTAACATGCATAAGGTATCCGGCATAAGGAACTAGTTCGCTAACAAGAAAAACCATACCTGACATTCCGACGGTCGGCCACATGGCCTCCTGCTGGCCAAGGATGTTCACTCCCGGTTGGGCCGGAGTAAACAGCGATGCGGTGGACGTCACCGCCTTGCCTTTCTCTTTAGATATCTCCCCCAGCTTCTTTCCGGACATTGGGCGTCCACTTTGACAATCCCGGGCATAGTTCCCCGGCTTTCCACAGGCAAAGCATGCATCCGGGGTTTGGACTGTATTCGCTCCGGATGTGCTAGAGGAAGGGACTAGACCTGACTTCCTAGCCTTCTTTCACCACCTACGGTACCCAGATTTTGAGGTTGGAATTTTGAACATCGTTTCCTTTACACCAGAGGCTTCAACTGCTCCTTCCATAGCTTTCATTGTCTTCTGAGCGCCCTCCCAACAATCTCTGGCAAAGTGCCCTTTCTTGCCACAAGAATGACAATTGTAAGCGGTTTGGCTAGTAGATGATCTAGCCTCTTTACTCAGCATTTTTCGGTAGACAGTCTTTTTAGGATCTACAGGGTTCGGTACCCTATTCACTAGTACTTGCCGAGTTTTCCCTGAATCCACTTCCAAAGCTCTGGCTGACTCCACCAAAGCTCGGAATCCCAATAACTTTGGTCCTAGCAGTAGGATACGCAACTCGCTGCGCAGACCATTACAAAATCTATCAACTATAGATTGCTCGCTTTCCCATTCAAAGCCTGGGTAGCGCCTTAACAAAAGGAATGTCTGCAAGTATTCGTCAACTGAATGCGCTCCCTGCACCATAATCATGCCCAACTGCTGCCCTAATGGACCTCCAAATGCACTTTGCTCAAACATACCGCCCGGTGTTGGGGCCATCTCAGGGACAGAGGGCTGCACATTTCTCCCATGTTGTGCGTTTGTCACAGCGAACACCGCTTCAACCACCCTTCTTATGGTTTCCAAAGACGTAGGGGTCTCAGGAACGTCACTTGGTGCAGTATTTTGCTCAGCAAATGTGTGTTCAGACTGCCACGCTCCACTTCCGGACACCTATAGTCATACAAAACACCAATAAGTGCCCGAACAAAATTGCAAAATGCAATTATTGGAACACGCAGGTTCCCCAAACATGTGTATTTTCATTCCTAAGTGGACATTCATGGGTTCTTTTCATGTTATAACGATGACGCACACACATGTGCTCACCACCCCTTAAAGTGAATTCACCCACGAATTCATTTAAGCTTGACCGAAACCAGTAGTCTGATAAAAATTTGTAACACCCCTATCCATCACATAGCATATAGCAGTAGGTCCGGCCGGGGCCCGACGCCATACACTACTGATAGACCGGTTGGTTACTCATTGAAGCCATTCAACCAAACACAACGTCCTACACATAGCAACTAGCGGAAGCCATTTATTATGGTTGCAAATAATAAAGAACCCTACCAAGCATGAATGTCCACGACTAAAACCAAGAAGGAATGTTTAATACACTAATAGAAATGGCCTTATGGCCTTACAAGAGTTTGCTTAATAAAAGTGTCTTCCAAACATCGGCACGCAGGCCGGTCACACATGAGTACAAAAGGAAAACACTCAAAAATTGGCCTTTAAGGGTCGACACAGCAACTTAGGCTTTAGCCCGCTATTTACCACTCGGCTCCGCAGCACCTGCAAGCAACAATCCACCGCACAGTGGTAAATAAAGGCGACGGTCAGGTATGCTGACCAAATTATAACGATTCCGCCCCAAAACTGGGGCGACAAAGCTTCTTCCCTATACTTGTTAGCAAAGCAAGCAACATAGCAAAATAAGCATCACGTCATAGGTGCACACTGACACGGCCGTACACCCCGTGCTCTCCTAACACTTACTCGGTGAAGCCAGTCCGAACCCCGTCCGGTCCTTGACTCCACCACCACCCCCTTGGGGCAGCAACCACGTGAGCATTTAGTCCTTTAAGCCGTAGCCTAGACTCAATCTCCAAACCTCGGCAAGTCCCACGTAAAACTTTAGGTCGCTTTAACCAAGCAGATGGAGCGGATAGGGGTCCACCAGCCCGTTGCTCACCCCGCCGTTGCCATTTGGCCTTTGACACGGGCTAAGATTCCCCAGTCCCAAATATCGTTCAAACACGGTACATAGCCCCGCTATGTACCCGGTTGGCTCCCAGGCCACCGATATGACGGAAATGCGTTTCCGTCCAGATTTCCGGGTGCACCTTGGGGTTAATCCCCAAGATTCCCTAATGCATTCTACCGCATAGCAACCCGAAAATAATCAAAACGCTCGGAGTCTTCTCTGGCTAATAATGCATAGCAAATCATCACCGAACCAGACCAACATGTCCGGGTAGGCTTCACACATCATGTTTATGTCCGTACTACGATTCCGGACTCTAACAAGGGGGACTTTACATATCTACCCCAAGGAATACCATAATCTCGCCGCACACTCGCGGGAGAAGGGTTCTCCCATGAGAAAGAAGAAGAGCTTCACATGCTCAAGAAGATAATCGTTACCCTAGCATTTCTCCTCAGCGCCATGCCAATCTAGACAGATGGAAAGCACCGTATCGGCCTCGCCTTCACAGATCCGGACTCGGATCGCGATTTGGAGCTCCGAAGCTCCACCGGTGACCGGATCTTGGCCTTCTTCCTCCTCCTTGCTCTCCCTTCTCTCTAAAACTATAGAAAGAGAATTGTTAGGAGAGAATAAGGGTTTCAAACCCTATTCCTTGGGTATAACTTACCAGCAACAGCCCTGAGCCGTCGGATCCCAATTCAAGAAATCGAACGGCTGTGATTTAGCCCAAAATTACAAAATCTGGGCCAAACACGGGTTGCAACACGGCCGTGTGCAGGGCCGTGTCACTCATTCACCATCACTCCCATGACCCGACCAGTACATGGCCTCCGACAAGCCCGTATCATATGTGAAACGCCTGGGTCAGGGCCCGTGTCACGCCCCGTGGGCAACTTCCAGGATTTTCCCGAGGAGGACACGGCCTGCGATACGGCCTACGACACGGAACTCGACCAGCCCGTATCACATGTGACACTCCCGTGTCTGTGACCGTGTCATGGCCCGTGTGCATAACTTAGAAATCTCCCTAGTGTGACACGCCATGGGACATGCCCGTGTCCCAGGCCGTGTTCCTAAACTCGTCGATCGCCGATCGCCAAAACATCGACCACGCGACCTGAGGTCGAACACGCCCGTGACACGCCCGTGTCACTCCCGTGTCACGCCTGTGACACGCCCGTGTAACGCCCATGACACCTGCTCCAAAACCCAGACTTGGCTTAAAACGTCACCCGTCCCTCTTTTGAGTTTCGGGGTGTTACAGTTGCAATCTCAACTGCAGAGTTAGAGTACATTTCAGAGTGTAGCTGTTGTACTCAGTTGTTGTGGATGCAGCATCAGCTCCAGGACTACAACCTCTAGTTAAGTAGAAGAATAATATTTTGTGATTCTACTAGTGCTATATCAATTGCTAAGAATCCTATTTCTCACAATAGGACTAAGCATATTGAGATATGATACCATTTCATTAGGGAGCATGTGGAATGTGAAGACATCATCCTTAAGTTTGTCCCGACAAGCAAGCAAGTGGCTGACATCTTCACCAAGCCACTAGATGAAGCGAAGTTTAACACTTTCAAGTTTGAGTTGGGTATGTTAAACCTAGTATAACTTCAGTTTCTCCTTAAATTATTGCAGGCCAAATTATGTCTTGCAGATGGAATTGCTCTTCAAAAGAATGAAGACATTTCAAGTGGTGTACCTTCAATGGTATCATGTTTAAGTGATGTTGATACTAGTGCAGACTACACTGTCTACCAAGAAATATGACAGATGCTGCTTTAGTTGAGGGGGAGCTTGTCCATCACTACTTTAAGTACTCTCAAGGTGTTCAAACTGCTGCCTATGAGAAATCAAAGAGGGGGAGCAAAATATCCTCCCTGGCTATTTGTAGAAGTCAAAAAGGGGGAGAAGGACTTGAATCAGGTTACTGATTTAAAGACTTGAAAGTGGTATTATAGGAAAGGAGGAAAAGGATTTAAGTGGTATCAAATTCATCAAAAGCAGGTAGCAACTATTAAGGGGGAGCTGGTACAGGTATACCCTACAGATAAGAAAGTTCTCTATAAATTATCTTCTTATCATATCTTTTCCTCCTGTATTACTACAATTTGTTGTGTATATCATTGACTCAGATATTTGGTGGAGAGTTTTGACTTCTTCAAATAGAGGGAGATTGTTGGGTCAATTGCCTACAATGTCCTAAATTTGAAGAAGTCAAATATGCCAATGAGCATACACAATGGTATATTTAATATATGTTCAAGTTTATACATGCAGGCTTGTCCTAGTAACAATGATGGGACAGGTAGCCTAAGTGGCTAATTCAGGTAAACACTTACCTAAGTTATGGACAGACAGAAATCTGTCTAAGTCCATAGGCATTGAGTGAAGGTTACTCACTCAACGCCAAATGACTTATAGAGCTGAGTGGATCCTATATAGTCAAAGCCAAAGGAGTGGAAAGCTGAGAAAATGGCTAAGTATACAGGCTTTGAGTGAAGTCTACTCACTCTATGCCATACAACGAAAGGCTGTGAGACAAGCTCAGATAGTCAAAACCAAAAAAAATCTGTGCTGAAATTTGACAAAGTTCACAAGCATTGAGTGAGGAAAGCTCACTCAACTCCATGTGTTAAAGCGTTGACTATATCTCATTCAGTCAAAACCTGTGTTTTAAGACACAGAAATTTGGCTAAGCCCAAATGCGTTGAGTGGAGCTCACTCTCTCAACGCTAAGGTGTAAAAAAATCTGGCTAAGGCAGAAAGCAATTAGTGAGACATGCTCACTCAACGCTCTCAATTCCATGATTCAGAAAATCTGGCTAAAAGCAAAAGGAGTTGAGTGAGGAATGCTCACTCAATGCTTAAGATGCTGAAGAAGCAGAAAAGGCTAAAGAATGTGCTAAAGCAAAAATCGTTGAGTCAGGCATGCTCACTCAACACTATCAACGCCCAAATAGACAGAATTTTGTCTAAGTGTCTTGGCATTGAGTGAAGCTCATTCACTCAACGCCTATTCTACTGATGCTCGATTATGTCTATGTCTACAAGTGCTGATGTCAACAAAATTGACAAAGTCAATTGATTTCAAATCAAGTACGGAGAAGCTACAAAACACGATAAACTTTGTCGAAAGCTACTATATGTCTTCTTCCATTAAAGCAAGGTGCAGCTGGAAGATGCTTGTCGGGCCCACTGATCTCTAAGAGGCGTTGATCAGTGAACTACAGAAGGAAGAGATGAGCCAAGATGAAAAAGAACTTTAGGGCTTTATCAATTTCAAAAAGGGTTGCTGCTGGACTTCACCTCTCTCGCCATTACTGCCGAGATAGAGCTTGATGTCTTCCTGCAAGAACACTAAAAGTTCAGTGAGTTGTTGCTTCTGCTAAAGCACAATCAGAAAGATTTCTGATAGAGGAAGAAAGTAGAGCCATCATTCTCTAGTGGGCTCAGTTGACTGATTGAAGAACACAAGCTCACCTTCTTCTTTAGCAAGATCAGAGTATTCATTCTGAGTTTCTTCCAGTAGAGGGAGAACTTCTACCTGTTGTTCTGAAGTAAGATAGTGCTAAGATAAATCAAACCTAGCTTTTGACATAGAGAAATTTCCCTGTATCAAATGATTCAAATCTTCATTCTTCTGTAGGATCCAACTAGATCTTAATAGTAGGGCCAATGGCCTAAGATAGGGCTATATTGCCTGAGTTGTAGGTGAGTAAAGATCTCTGAGTTGTAGGATCCATCTGCATCAGAGCTGTAGGTCCACTGTCCTAAGGTAGGGCAATTTTCCTAAGCTGTAGGAGAGTGTAACTCTCTGAGGTAGGATCCTTTGGATTTGAGGTAGGGCTGTCCTCCCAGCCTGTGTGTTGGGCCTTTGGCCTGAGGTAGGTGATTAGCTGATCACTGAGATGTAGGCCCTTATGGCTGAGTTATAAGTCTTAGAGGAGACTGAGAGATCCTGAGGGATCTGAGGTGTAAGCTCTTTGGAGCAGAGTTTTGGAGTACTGCCTTGACTAACAGGAAGTTGGCAAGGTGGGAGGAGAGTGGATTTACCCATAAGTTGGGGAACGAGTATAAATTAGTATGTGCTTTTTTGTATTTTTTTTCTTTGTGCAGGTTCTTGAAAGCAAACTACTGGCAACACACTTAGTACTAAAGGAAAAACTAAAAAGAGAATAATAATAGTGAAACAACCTATTCACCCCTCTAGGTTATAAGCTACCTTGAAAATAAAGACTTTCAGGTGACCTTGGTTATTAATATTTCTCACAGTTTTATAATGCATAGTTATTTGTGGCTCTGGGTTGGCAGTGGATGAAGCACCACCACTTTATGAGTATTTACTGTATGGTTATTTGTGGCTAGATTGGTAGTGGATAAAGGACCACCAACTTGATGCTGGTTTGTGAATCATTACACCTGGTTGGTTTTTCTTCTCTTCTTATGGACTGTTGGTTTGTGTTGGACAATGTGGCCACCATCACAATGCCTTTTTGAGATGTTTGGTCTGAAGGTTGGTGTTGGACATTGTGGACCCCAACTTAGTAAAAATTTTACCAGTGTTAATGATTCACGTGTCTTGAGCTGATTAGTCTCTTATATATATATGTACAAATGTTCTCATGCATACACTTGCAGATGTTAATAAAGCATGACTTCATATTGCACTTGGTGCAAGTTCTTATACTTAAAACTCTATAAATCTTTCTTTTACCTTTTACCTTATGATTTATATGTTGTGGATTGGCAGCTATTTCTGTTTTGGGCTGGTAACCCTTTAACCTCTCTTGTTATTTACCTTTGGTTTCTTTGCCACTTGTACAATTTTACTGAGGTATTCTTTTCTTTTGAATGCTTCAGGTTTGGAGGAGTAGCCAGTTTAGCGTCTACGGTTGGTTGTTGCTGGTGTCCTGCAGCTGTTGTAGTTGTTCTTCCCTCTCTAGTGTGAGGAAGATTTGTTGCTTTGGTTTTTAGTTCAGACATACATGACTATTGGTGGGTTCCTGTTTGGTTATTGACGCTCACTAGATGCTTTGGTAGATTGTTAAGTTACTTGCTAGCTGTTAAGCTTCTTCTAGATGATTTGTTGGTTTTACTTGCTCTCTGGGAAGGTTTTATGTTAGGAATGTAAGTTAGGTAATTTTAGTATAAAAGTATCATTTTGACTATCTTATGCATAACATTATTTTAAACCAAAGTCATTATACTTTAACTAACGTAAAAGCTATTTCTATATTAGTATTAAACCTAGAGGTATGCATATCATGAGTTGTTCTGTTTTGATGTGTATGCTCATGTAAGATGTTAATCAATATAAACAAAGTGTTTTTTGTTGTATATATTCATGTTTCCACTGAGCCGAGGGATACAACGATCAAAATTTAACGTAAAACTTTCTTCATAATAAACTTGAGGATTTCATAAAAAGTGTTAGGTTTGGGTTCTTTACTGAGTGTTTGCAGTTATACCCTACATGGCATGGAATCATGATGCATGTTGTCTCTTACTCTGATATATTATTTAAATGTGGAGAAAATGTGGGTTGTGATAGTTGGTATTAGAGCGCGAGGTTGTTTGACAAATGGATGAACGACTATCTCTGGTTAGTTTAGATTGTCTTGTTCCATTTAATACACACACCGATGTGTAATTAGTACATCTTGGCTGAAACATGAACACTACACTTATAAGCATGATAAGAAGTATTCGGGGAATATTATGTAGTATGGGATGAATATTATGTGTTTGTATATAGATCCTCATAGGGAGCAACATGTGACTGTTTTATAGTATGATATACATAACAATCATCACATGAATGCACATTAGATTTTGTTTTTTCGTTACATGCGATATTATGTAGTATGAGATGCATAATATTTCATGTGTGCGCCGCTCATAACATGCATTAAGGCCTTTATTAGAATGCATAACACAACATGCATAGCATAACATAGCATTAGCATACGTGCCAAGCTAAGATCTACATGATGACATACGTACACATATGGATTTAAAGCAAAAAGAATAAGAATGCATGCATTCATAGTTTATGCACATGAGTTAAAGGGATGATGGTATATCATCCTAAATTAAGCATGACATCGTTAATGAAAATCCCAGAGCAAGTTAGCAGCATGAGCAAGTGTCTAAACATGTATGGTATGAACTAAGTTGTGTAGTTCTAGCGGTTAAGCTAGGTTTTGATTGGTTGTTCATTGTATTCTTAGGATGTCGCCTAAACATCTTGCGATGAGGGCGACTCCCTAGTCCGAGGGGGAATCATCTGGTGCGTAGCGTGAGGCTGTGATTGAGGGACTGCGGCAGAGTAATGAGGCTCTATCTAGGAAGATGATGGACATGCAATCACAGATCCAGGAGCTGTTGTCTATCTGTTGGGTATTGTATCGACAATAACCAAGATTTGAAGAATGGTCTAGTTAAGCTAAGATGAATTGTGACTGTATTTTATACTGCTATTTTATTTATGTACTTGTAGGTTTACATTGCTAAGTACACACCAAGGTCAGGTAACAATGGGTCAGTAAACACATAACTATATAATATAATCCTTCATTGTGTAGGCCAATGTGTTGACTCACATATAATCTCTCTATTGTGATGTACTTCTATCCCAAGTACAGGAGAAGGAACAAGGAAGGACAAAAGCTTGGAATCAGAAGGACAAGAATTTACCTAAGTAACATTCGTCGAGTATAGTTAGGAACACTCGTCGAATTCGTCGAGTATACTATTTGATTATCGTATAATTCGTCATATATCCCTTCCAACACTCATCGAATTCTTCATTTGTACTTAGCGCAATATATCCGAGAATTGGAAAATTCTCCAAGTAAAATTCGCTGAGTATCATCATGTATACTCGTCAAGTTCGTCGAATTTATCTTACGATACTTGTCGAATTCGTCGAATATATTAGACGATACACGCCGAATTCATCGAGTCCATTCGACGCTACTTCTCTTTATTTTTCTAAGTCTTATTCGTCATATATCACTTGGCCAGACGATGAGTGCGTCGAGTGAGGTAACCGATACTCGACGAATTCATCGAGTATACTAACCGATACTTGTCGAATTCATCGAGTATGGTCTCCGCCTTGGCGTTGAGTGATTTACCGGCCTGAGCTGATTTTTCTAAGTCTCATTCATCGTATATCAAGAACCATTTAGCAAGTATACTAGTGATACTCAGTGATACTCGAAGAATTTGACTTAGGTCATTTTCTGACTTTATTCTGGTTTGGGTTCGGCCGGCCATGCACAGTGCTTTCTAGGTTTTATTTTTGGAAAGTTTCTTGATACCGTTGGCAAGGAGATCTCTATAAATACCTAGGAGATATTACCTTTCCATCTAATGGTGTTATTGCTCTCAATTTGAAATCGTCAAACCTTCCAAACCGGAAATCCATCAGCTCGGCTCCGTACGCTTTGCGACATTCCGATCGGCTACCAATGATCTGTTGTGCAAGATTCATCTTCTTTGATATACATGACTGGATTGCTACTCTCTCTACAGATCTATACTATTCCATATCGAGTCGATCGAAGATTGAGGTCAAGATTCAAGATCTTCCAAGTTTTAATATTCTGTATTCTCCAACAAATTTCAAGTTCTACTTTTCTCGAAGAACGACAGATTGAAGATTTCAAATCTTGTCTAAGTTGGTGTAATATTATTGTGTAATATTCATTTACTTTTGTAGGAGATTTTTCTCCGAGTGGTAGATCCGTTTGTGGATCGAGTGGTAGTTCGTTTGTGGATCGATTCGTAGATTCGGTTATGGATCGAGTGGTAGGAGCGTCGTCTCCGAGTTGTAGGATTTGCGACTTTGAGGTGTAAGATTTATGGAAATCTGAGTTTGACGAAGTAGCCCAAAATAGCCCTTCGTGGTAGATAGGCGAGGTAGGAAAGTGGACGTACCCAACTCGAGGAACCACTATAAATCTTGGTTTTTGTGTGTTTAATTTTTAAGTAATTTTTATTCTGCGAAAAGACACAAACATCACCTATTCACTACCCTCTAGGAGATTTAGGTAGACGCTGGATACTTTCTATAAAATCCCTCCTCCCGGGAATTGTGCACAGCCAAGGAGAGATTTTATGCTTAGGACCGTCTCCTTACAAAGATACCAACTATGAGTTAGTTTCCACCACAAGACAGCGACCCTACCAGCAAACATGTTCATTCACCCAATCAACAAAAGAAGAGGTAAGTCCACACATCACTTCATAGATATAATACACATCTAATAAAAAGGTCCACATGAGATAATAAAAGAGTACAAGATAAAGGGCTTGTGCCCAACACATGAATATAATAAATATCACTCTCTCAACAAACAACTAACAATGCGAAAGCTAAACTATATTATCATCAACCTGATGTCGGGTAATTGTAGTGGTAGTGCGCATCTTAAGTTCCTCAGATCCTGGTGTCTCAATCTCTAGCTCCTCCCGGTCGAACTGCGGTGACGTCTCCACGTATCCCTAAAATGATGTGGTCAATCGACCGTCAGTCAAACTAGACTCAGCTACTTTGTCCCCGCCATACCCCCATGACTCCTAGGCACCATGCGGGAGGAAGAAAGTGGGTGACCAACAATAGCAGAATATATAAGAAGGTGATAGTGGTATATATATAATTCTCTAGCAGTTCTATATTAGTATGAACAGAAAAGAAGAGTAACTACTAGTATAACATAAAAGTATAGCAAAAGGAGCTGAGTAAAACTAGTAAAGTAAAGCAACTACAGTACAATCACAGAAGCGTACCCTAACTTATATGAATGCCCATACAAACATATAAGTTAAGGTTTCTGAAAAAAGTAACTTATCATATAAAAGAGTCCATACTAATTTATATGATGAGGAGATGCAAGTGAGTATGCTATGCTATGTTATACAATGTTTATGTAACTCACACACACGACTCTGTGGACATACCTTTTATGCAACCCCACTTTTTGGAGGTGGCCAACCTCTCAGGTACCAACCATCGTAGCTCACGGTGGTAGTGGAGCAGGTGTCTCCACTCCTAGGCGGGCATGCACACAAACTGGCCTAGAAATCTCGTATTCCTCAACGCTAAGAACACCATAATGGGCCCCTGTGTACTCTTGCTGGGAACTACAAGTCTTCTATGGTCGGGTGTGCTCTTAGGGGACATAGTCCTCCAAATCTCGGTATAAATATCCCACCGATCTCCCCAAAGATCTACACTCCACACTAGAGTCATCGTACTTCCATTGGTCTGCCGACTGAAACAATACCGAGTGACCAACCACATAGGCATAAACCAAGTATAACAATACCCTCTCGAGCCTCCAGCTCACAGGACTAACCCGTCCTGATATCGACCAACAGCCCGAGTTACCATCTCATAGGACTAGAAGTCCCTATATTACTCCAACTCACACATGGGTGAGATCGCTACAACATTTCTTAATCCTATTAGACTATTCTTATCTAACTTTCGAATTACTTAGTGATTTATGGTTAACCTTGGACTTCCCGAGGTTTACCTTGTGATGGGCTCGCAATGGTACTAAGAACTATGATGGGCTGAACCCCATAGTTCCCTTTATCAAGGCACTTAGTAGAGTTATACTACCCTTACCCAAACTCACTTCCAAGGTTACTAAGTGTGTGACCTCTATAAAGTATCAATTGCTAATAACACTAATTTTCCAAAATTGTTAAATGCAGACCATATGATCTTGTATGTGTTTATGAATAGGAATCTTTCAAACACTTGACCCAATGACCTAAGATTATTTCCTGAGACCTATCATAATATCTTAGACCTAATATTAGAGATTTATAATTTTCCTAAAATAATCATCAATTATTATAATTTTTCAAAATTAATGCTACGTATGATTATGAACATGAAGTATGACTTTCTGTTATCAAAACAGCAAGATATAATTATCTTAAAATCAACTTAAGTAATAATGTTTATGTACCAAATCTCACATCATTCCAATAATATTTGATATTTAATTTCTAATTACCAAAATATGATCCACTAGGTCAAGTTACACATGAAGTACTATAAATATTCATCAAATAATTACAGAAAAATTACTGGAGGTTATAAAATGTAAATAATTATTTATTCCAAAAATTCAAAATTTATAACTCAATTTGAGCACAATTATCACAATAATATAAAAGGGGAAAAATGGTAATTATAACTGCAACTCTAAGATTCTGACCTTCAAAAATTCCAATTAAATTATGAAGTGTTCATCACACTAAATCATTGCTATTAGAAAGGTTTCATAATTTTTGCAATTATTTTAGTCACCCTAATTTCAATAATACACTTGCATAACAAAATTACTAATTAAATAATTTATTAAGTAAATCAACTCTAAATGTTTTAAAACTTTATGAGAAGGTGTACTTTCAATACATAATTGTATGTATAAAATTTCACTGGATTTGACCAAGCCAATCTTGCTAAATCCACAAGATATACCTTTTTGGCTAAATGCAGACCACATCACATACAACATGACAACTTGTAAGTGGGATTCACCAACCTACATGGGTCCAAAAGACCTAAAAGTTTTACCAAGGCCTTATACCCCCCTAATTAACCTCTCACCAAAATTTGGGATTAAAATAATTATTGTTCTTAAAAATATTTCAATTTTATTATAAATTCATATTGTTCCTAAAACTATAGGAAAATATTGAGCCAAAATTCCCATTTTGGACTGATGAGGTATCTAGGGTATATTTAGACATGACCCAAATTTAAAGTTAATACCCTTAGCCAATTAAAAGTTATTAAGGATATAGTGACTATCCTACCCTAAGGACGAGTCCCACAAGAACTGCCCTATAGGGAGCTACAATGCTCTAAATGGCATGATTTTAAATTAAAGTAGACTCACAGGACTACCTTTTTCATGTTGGATACTTTTCATGGTTCAGCCTCTAAGTACCCATAATAATTAAATCTAGGTACATAACATATTGTGACAAAATTTAATAAAACTATAGTTTGATCTTGATGGAATGGACGACCCTGATTACGTCTTCCTCCTCCAGCCATGGGGCGGGATTTGTCCGATCTGAAGGTATTTTTAGAGCAGTTTTCCGGCGATCCAGCCCCTCCCCGGCAAGCCATCACCCCCACCACCTCCGTTGAGGTGGTGGCTATTGTCGGGCAGCAGCACTGCCGACAGAGGGGTGTTTTCCGGTGAACCCGGAAGGAGAATTTTCAAGATTTTTCCATGAAAATTAAAAATGGAATTCGGCTCGATTGAGCTCGAACTCAAGTCCTTTTGATATAGGAAGCTAGCAAAAGGGGAGAGGAGGAGAAGCATGCCTTATTCCGAGCTTGGAGGCGGCTACTCTGGCGGATGGCCATAGTTTTTGGCTTTTTTCGGCGAACCTCCCCGGATCATGATTCTCCAGCGAAAGCTTCGATCCAACACACTATTTCGACTACTTGAGGCCTTTTGAAGGTGATTAAACATTCGAATTGAGTTTTGGAGGCCTCTCTATAGCAGATCCAAGTTTTTGGTGTTATGTTCATGGCCATTAATGACCCTCCTTTATGGTGGATGACCTATAACTGATGGAAACCTCCCCCTCTTCATCATGGGAGATGAAAGGAGGGGTTGGTGAATATAAAGGGAGTGTTATTTGGCCTCCCTCAATTATTCTCCTCTCCAAAAGAAAGATGCCTCCTAACTAACCCTAATTAAATCACTTAATTCAGATTAAAAAAATTTAATAAACTTAGTGGGCCTTAGGTTGGGCCTTGGGCAAGGCCTTAGCCCACTTGAATTGGCTTGGTCTCCAATTTAGCATTTAGAGATTAATTTGACCATGGTTGACCTTGGGGTTGACTTTGGTCAACTTGATGGGTTGACTGGTTCAAGAGGTGTTTCTTGAGTTCCTTAACACCACCTAACCTCGGTATAAACATTCCACAAGTCCTCAAAGATCTACACACCGCACCATAGTGATCGTACTTCCGTCGGTGTGCCGACTGAACCAGTACTGAGTGACCCACCACATAAGCACAAACAAGCTATAGAAATACACTCCAAAGAATCCAGCTTGCAGGACCAACCCGTTGTAACGACCCCATCCGTTACATGACGTATAGTAGAAGGTCCGGCCGGGGCCCCACACTATATGCCACAAACAGACGGTGAGGCCACAGGATAATACCAAACCATACACGCATCCTAACTCAGAGCATGCTAGCGGAAGCTTTAAGTTGTAAATTGAACTCTAACCAGGAATGTCCCATATATAAACCACAGTAATATATATAGCCACGGAATGTACAACAAATACACAGGGTTTGGCCTTAAGGCCTTACAGTTCCTCTTTCCACACCGTATGGATTACAAACCTCGGCACGCAGGCCGGCCATACATGAGTAAAAGAAAACAAACAAAAACTTTCGCATAGCCTTCAAGGGCCAGCCGCAGCAGCAGCAGCAACAGCAGCAAGGGCTTCAGCCCTTCATTTACCACTTGGCTCTCCAACACCTGCATAGGGACAATCCACCCAAACGGTGGCAAACATGGCAACGGTCAGCATTCAGCTGACCCAATTATAACAATCCTACCCCTTTCTCGGGGCAGTAGCATTCCTTCCCTGCACAGCATGGTATCAACAATAGAAAATATGTGCTCGCAGGCACACTCAAGCCATCACAACCGTCGGCCACACGGTCCGACAGTCCGTGCACTCAGGGCACTTTCTTGGTGCACCGAAAAACCAAGGTCAACACCACCGTTTACACGGTATTGAGCATTCTAGTCTTTTTGGCGCGCGGGCCTAAGACTCTCATTATGCGCTCCAACGAAACCTATAACCAGGCTTACCAGTCGGACGGACATAACGCAGGTACGGATCAGCCACCCACCGTTGCTCAAGTCGTCGTGCCACCTCGAATACGGAAGTATCCATGGCAATTTATAGGCGCGGGTCAATTTCACCTTTCCTGTTCGGCAATCTGCCTTTTCATCGAGTTGCAGCCCAACGGCTTAACCGCACACAAAGTGGCAACGCACGGCCATAAGAGTTACATCCAACCCTCTTCATTTCCTAGATTTCATCCAGTACTTCCTGCTGCACCAAGCAACAGGTAGGCACAAGGCAAACAAGCCATAACCACGGAGTCTTCTCCGATATGCAAACAAGCATCACCAATCCAGACCAACATGTCCAGATGGGCTTCACACAGCATGCCTAGATCCGTACTCCAATTCCAGACTCTAACAAGTGGGACTTCACATATCTACCCCAAGGGATGCCACAATCCACCGCACACTCGCGGGGAAGGGTTTTCCCTATGCAATGCAGAAAAGAAGGACTTCACATGTCCAAGAAGGGAGATCGTTACCCTTGATGATCTCATGGGAGCCATCGAAATCTAGCCGGTGAGAAAGCACCGCAGCAGCTTTGCCTTCACAGCGCTGGCCTCGGATCTCGAATCGGACCACGGGAGCTCCACCGGTGGCTTGATCTCCTCCTCCTTCTTCTTCCTCCTCTCTCTTTCTCTCTTCACTTAGCCAAATGAAGAATGAGCTCTTCTGGTGTTTTAATCCAGCAAGGAATCACCTGAGCCCTTGGATCCAAATAGAGAAAAGGAACGGCCATGATTTTCCCAAACTTTCACTTTTTTGGCTGACACGGCCTGTGACATGCCCGTGTCACAAGCCGTGTACCCTTAAGCGGCACACGCGGTACTCGTACCGACTGAAATCTACCAGAACACAGGCATCGATACGCCCGTGTCGAACCTGACACGCCCGTGTCAGTCATGTGACACGCCCGTGTCACCCCTGCCACATCGAGCTCCAAAACCAATAATCAGTACACGGGTAGGCACACGGCATCGGACACGCCCGTATCAAAGCTGACACAGCAGTGTTCAAGGCTTGGTTCCGGGCCGTGTACTTCCCTGACTCAATCCGCCTATTTCTTGAGTGACACGCCCTGGGACACGCCCGTGTCCCAGGCCGTGTACCCCCGACATGCCCTGGGACACGCCCGTGTCCCAGGCCGTGTCAAACAGCCTGCACCTCAAATTCAATTTTGAGATTTTTGGGGTGTTACAATCCTCCCCTCCTTAATAAAATTTCGTCCCGAAATTTGACACGGTAAGGAAACAAGAAAATACAATGCTATAATTGGATAACTCTGTTATAACAAAAGGTACACGGTCTACAGTTTATACAAACAGCTCGGGAAATTCAGCTCGCATGGTCTGCTCTCGCTCCCATGTTAGCTCTTCACGGCCACAATTGTCCCATCGGACCTTGACCATCTCGATCACTTTGTTCCGCAACTGTTTCTCTGCTCGATCCTCGATCCGAATGGGTCGAACCCTCGTCGTTAGCCCATACTCGACCGGTACCCGATCATTCTCTACTACTGGAGCTGGATCCTTAACAGCCTTACGAAGTACTGAGATATGAAATACATCATGTAATCCACCCAAGTCTGCTGAAAGTGCTAGTCGATAAGCAGCTTCCCCAACTCGCTCCACCACCTCAAATGGACCAAGATACCTCGGACTTAGCTTTTTCAAACGCCGAATCCTGGACACGCCTTTGAAGGGTTTGATCTTCAAATATACCCAATCACCCACCGCGAACTCCACGTTCCGATGTTTGGCATTGTAGTACTTTGCTTGACGATCTTGGGTTATCAATAGCCTCTCCCGAATAGAGCGTATAAGCGAGGTAGCTTCTTCGACTCCCTTTTTCCCATTCAGCGTAGATTCGCCTGCTTCTGCCCAAGCTAACGGTGTACGGCATTTACGATCATACAAAGCCTCAAATGGTGCCATACCGATGCTCGCTTGGTAGCTATTATTATAGCCAAATTCTACAAGAAAAATATAATCTTCCCACCTCTTACCAAAGTCTAGGGCGCACATGCGGAGCATGTCCTCCATCGTCCTGTTGGTTCATTCAGTCTGGCCATCCGTTTGGGGATGAAAGGCCGTACTAAACGCTAGTTTTGTACCCAACATTTGATGAACTAGCCGCCAATCATTCGATGTGAATCGCCCATCACGATCACTGACGATGCTCCGAGGAACACCGTGCAGTCGAACAATCTGCTCCATATAGAGCTTGGCCAAGGTTTCCATTGAATCGTCTCTTCTGTTTGGAAGGAAGTGCGCCACGTTTGTCAACCGGTCCACAATCACCCAGATTGAATCATGACCGCGTTGAGATCTCGGTAACCCGTGCACGAAATCCATCGAAATGTCATTGAACTTCCACTCCGGAATGGGTAACGACTTCAGGAAACCGCCAGGCTTCTGGCATTCTGCTTTCACCAACGCACAGGAATTGCATTCAGCCACATAACGTGCTACATCTCTCTTTAGTCCGGGCCACCAGAATAGCTATTTCAGATCTCTGTACATCTTTGTGCTCCCTGGGTGAACTGAGTACTTTGCAAAGTGAGCTTCGTACATCAACTCTTCCCTCAATTTACCTACACTCGGAACGCACACTCGACCATTTCTTCGTAACAAACCGTTATCCCACGAGAACTGGTCATCCGGCCCATCTTTAGCATAGCGCTGGAGACTTTCATCAAGCTCCGTTGCTCGCCGAACTCTGTCCGTAAGGTCATATTGAACCTCCGTCCAGTTCAAGCATGCATCGGTCGAAGAACCCTTGTCAACGCACGATATCTCCAATGCTTTCAAGTCCTGGATCAAACGCTGATAATGCCTCTGCAACCAGCTTGCCCGTACCGGAGTCCGACTCAAAGCATCAGCGACCACATTTCCCTTCCCGGGAGTATAGTGAATCTCGAAGGTGTAGTCCCCAAGGAACTCCATCCATCTTCGTTGTCGCATATTCAGATCCTTCTGATCCAACAGGTACTTTAGGCTTTTGTGATCTGTATAGATATCCACTTTAATGCCATAAAGATAGTGTCGCCACAACTTGAGCGCAAAGATTACCGCCGCCAACTCCAAATCATGGACGGGGTAATTCCGCTCATGCACTTTCAACTGGCGCGAGCCATAAGCAATCACTTTACCAAACTGCAGAAGAACGCAGCCTGAGCCGCTCCCGGAAGCATCACTATAGATCTCATATCCATCTATACCACATGGCGATGTCAACACAGGCGCCGTGGTCAAACGGCTCTTCAGGTCTTCAAAAGCACGCGCGCACTCCGGCGTCCAAATGAACCTTTGATCTTTTCTCGTCAGCGTGGTCAGAGGTAAAGCAATCTGTGAGAAGTTTTCCACAAACCGTCTATAGTAGCCCGCAAGCCCAAGGAAGCTCCTGGCCATGGCCACTGAAGACATCACTGGCCAATCTCGAATGTCACTTATCTTCAACGGATCCACCGCAATACCTTCTCCACTTACCACATGGCCTAAAAAGGCTACTGAAGAGAGCCAGAACTCACACTTTGAGAACTGGGCATAAAGCTTATTCCACCGCAGGGTATGCAAGACCAACCGCAAATGGTTTGCATGATCCTCTTCTGACTGAGAGTATACTAAGATGTCATCGATAAACACAATCACGAACAAATCCAAGTACTCTCGGAACGTTCGATGCATTAGATCCATAAATACCGAAGGCGCATTATATAAGCCAAACGACATTACCGTGAACTCATAATGACCGTAGCGTGTTCCAAACGCCGTATTGGGAATGTCACCTTCCCGAATCCTCAACTGATAATATCCCGATTTCAAATCCAACTTGGAATAGACCATTGATCCTGCCAGCTGATCAAATAGGTCATCAATCCGTGGAATCGGATATTTGTTTTTCTCCGTCAGCTTATTCAATTCGCGGTAGTCAATACATAACCGCAAACTACCGTCTTTCTTTTTCACAAATAGAACAGGCGCGCTCCAAGGTGACATACTTGGGCGTATGTATCCCTGCTCCAACAACTCTTGCAATTGGACTTTCAATTCAGCCATCTCTTTTAGCGCGACGCGATATGGGGAGCGGGCCACAGGTTTAGCACCTGGCACCAACTCAATAGAGAAGTCAATCTCCCGCTGGGGTGGTAACCCAGGAAGATCTTTAGGAAACACATCGGCAAACTCTGATACAACCAGAACTTCACCGACACTGGCCTTTGTCTCAACAGCTTGAATTAGCGTGAAGAATAACTCCGCGCCCTTCCGAACAGCATTGACGACTTGGAGCGCAGACAACAAAGTCCCGCCAACTCCTCGCATACCAGCGAACTTCGTCACAAGTCCGGTATTCTGGCCCAGTGTGATCTCCTTGGAGTTGCAATCAATAAAGGCACGCTGCTCCGAGAGCCAGTCCATGCCAAAGATCACATCAAACTCCGATAACGGTAGCACAGCCGCACTCAAACCGAAATCCTGACTTCCTATTTGAACATCCACATCGCAAGCCCTAACCGCAAGCATCACACAGCCATTCGGCAATAGCACCCTTGTACTATCAACCGCCACATGACTCGGCACCCCAATTCGAGATACGAAGTCCTCAGACAGAAAAGAATGCGAAGCACCCGTATCAAACAGGGCTCTCGCCAAATTGTTCCGAATCAGGACAAAGCCTGCAGCACACACATCATGCACAAGCTATATATAACAAAAGGCAATAGCACTTAAGCAAGTAAGCTATATTAACTCGTACCTGTGACGACGTCACTTTGCTTAATCGCCTCCTGCTGACCAAGGTGATAAACTCGGGGCTGTGCCTGGGACGCAAAGGAATCAACCACCGCTTTGCCCTTCTCAGCATAAGACGCACTCGTCTTCTTTTCCCCTTTGGGCTGAACAACCCGACAATAACGGGCTATATACCCCACCAGGCCACAAGTAAAGCATGTACGAGACTCCGGCCTTGACGACGCTCCCGACACAACAGTCGAAGATACTTGCCCAGACGGCTTAGACCTCTTGCCCCCTTTCTTCTGGTAGAACGACTTGTTAGGGCGAGGTGCTTGCTCTGGCTTCGACACAACCAAGCCCTTTTTCCCTTGCACCCGCCTCATGTCCTTCTCCAACACACATGCAGTATCAACCAACGCCTGAAACCCTTGGTTCACTGAACTCGAAAGCAGGAACCTCAACTCATCCCACAATCCTTCATAGAACCTATTCGTTTTCCTTTGGTCATCCGCGAAGATTGTTCCCGCATACCATCCCAACCTTGTAAACTCATGCAGGTAGGTATCCACGCTATCTTCTCCATGCTTTAACCGTTGGAACTCATTTTCCATGGCAATGCATTGCGCCGCTGGGACATGTTTCGCCAGAAATATTCGAGAGAACTCCTCAATCGATACTTGCGTTAATTGCCTGCCCGCCAAATGGTGTACCTCAACCTCGTCCCACCACAACCGCGCCTCTCCTTCAATCATGAAGGTGGCCAAGGTGACCTTTAAAGTTTCCTCCGCCCTGATCGCTGTCATTATCCGCTTGACACGTAATAACCAATCCTCTGCCTACGTTGGGGATCCCAGTCCCGTAAACGTAGGCGGACTGAAGCTCATGAATTTCTTCAACTGTCGGTCAGTTGCTCGTGGATCGACCGCCTCAACCGGCTCGGGTCTTACATCAACACGAACTGGCACTACTGCCGGCCGCGCTTGCCCGGTCAGCTGAATCATGGCAAATAGAGCCTCAGCAACTAAGCGAACAGTTTCCGTAGATGGAGGAGGTGTTAGCACCTCAGCTGGTGCCGCACTCTCATCAGAGAACTGGGGCTCAGACTGCCCAGCACCACTACGCGTCACCTATAGGTGGACAAGACACACATTAGCGATCACATGCAAGCAAAACAACAGAAAAGGAATGCGCAGATTCCTCAAACAAGATGATGTACATTCCTTAGTGGACATTCCAGAGTTCATTAGCGTTACAGCAGGGCGCACAAACACGCGCTCGCCACCCCATAAAAGAATTCGACCACGAATTCAAAAGAGGAAGACCGAACGAAGCTGATACAAAAATGTAACGACCCCATCCGTTACATGAAGTATAGTAGAAGGTCCGGCCGGGGCCCCACACTATATGCCACAAACAGACAGTGAGGTCACAGGATAATACCAAACCATACACGCATCCTAACTCAGAGCATGCTAGCGGAAGCTTTAAGTTGTAAATTTAACTCTAACCAGGAATGTCCCATATATAAACCACAGTTATATATATAACCACGGAATGTACAACAAATACACAGGGTTTGGCCTTAAGCCCTTACAGTTCCTCTTTCCACACCGTATGGATTACAAACCTCAGCGCGCTGGCCGGCCATACATGAGTAAAAGAAAACAAACAAAAACTTTCGCATAGCCTTCAAGGGCCAACCACAGCAGTAGCAGCAACAGCAGCAAGGGCTTCAACATTTCATTTACCACTTGGCTCTCCAGCACCTGCATAGGGACAATCCACCCAAACGGTGGCAAACATGGCAACGGTCAGCATTCAGCTGACCCAATTATAACAATCCTACCCCTTTCTCGGGGCAGTAGCATTCCTTCCCTGCACAGCATGGTATCAACAATAGAAAATATGTGCTCGCAGGCACACTCAAGCCATCACAACCGTCGGCCACACGGCCCGACAGTTCGTGCACTCAGGGCACATTCTTGGTGCACCGGAAAACCAAGGTCAACACCACCGTTTACACGGTATTGAGCATTCTAGTCTTTTTGGCGCGCGGGCCTAAGACTCTCATTATGCGCTCCAACGAAACCTATAACCAGGCTTACCAGTCGGACGGACATAACGCAGGTATGGATCAGCCACCCCCCGTTGCTCAAGTCGCCGTGCCACCTCGAATACGGAAGTATCCATGGCAATTTATAGGCGCGGGTCAGTTTAACCTTTCCTGTTCGGCATTCTGCCTTTTCATCGAGTTACAGCCCAACGGCTCAACCGCACACAAAGTGGCAACGCACGGCCACAAGAGTTGCATCCAACCCTCTTCATTTTCTGGACTTCATCCAGTACTTCCCGCTGCACCAAGAAACAGGTAGGCATAAGGCAAACAAGCCATAACCACGGAGTCTTCTCCGATATGCAAACAAGCATCACCAATCCAGACCAACATGTCCAGATGGGCTTCACACAGCATGCCTAGATCCGTACTCCAATTCCGGACTCTAATAAGGGGGACTTCACATATCTACCCCAAGGGATGCCACAATCCACCACACACTCGCGGGGAAGGGTTTTCCCTATGCAATGCAGAAAAGAAGGACTTCACATGTCCAAGAAGGGAGATCGTTACCCTTGACGATCTCTTGGGAGCCATCGAAATCTAACCTGTGAGAAAGCACCGCAGCAGCTTTGCCTTCACAGCGCAAGCCTCGGATCTCGAATCGGACCACAGGGGCTCCACCGGTGGCTTGATCTCCTCCTCCTTCTTCTTCCTCCTCTCTCTTTCTCTCTTCACTTAGCCAAATGAAGAATGAGCTATTCTGGTGTTCTAATCCAGCAAGGAATCACCTGAGCCCTTGGATCCAAATAGAGAAAAGGAACGACCACGATTTTCCCAAACTTTCACTTTTTTGGCTGACACGGCCTGTGACACGCCCGTGTCACAGGCCGTGTACCCTTAAGCGGCACACGCAGTACTCGTACCGACTGAAATCTACCAGAACATGGGCATCGATACGCCCGTGTCGAACCTGACACGCCCGTGTCAGTCATGTGACACGCCCGTGTCACCCCTGCCACATCGAGCTCCAAAACCAATAATCAGTACACGGGTAGGCACACGGCATCAGACACGCCCGTGTCAAAGCTGACACGGCCGTGTTCAAGGCTTGGTTCCGGGCCGTGTACTTCCCTGACTCAATCCGCCTATTTCTTGAGTGACACGCCCTGGGACACGCCCGTGTCCCAGGCCGTGTACCCCCGACACGCCCTGGGACATGCCCGTGTCCCAGGCCGTGTACCCCCGACACGCCCTGGGACACGCCCGTGTCCCAGGGTGTGTCAAATAGCCTGCACCTCAAATTCAATTTTGAGATTTTTGGGGTGTTACACCCGTCCTGATATCGACCAGCAACCCGAGCTACTAGCTCGTAGGACTAGCAAGCCCTATATCACTCCAACCCACACATGGGTGAGATCGCTATAACACTCCTTATTCCTATTAGACAACTCCTGTCTAACTTTCGGATTACTTAGCAATTTTTGGTTAACCTGGGACTTCCCGAGGTCTACACTGTGAAGGGCTCACAACGGTACTAGGAACTATGATGGGCTGAACCCCATCGTTCCCTTTCTTAAGGCACTTAAAAGAGTTATACTACTCTTAACCAAACTCGCTTCCAAGGTTACTAATTGTGTGACCTCTCCAAAGTATCAACTGCGGAAAACACTAATTTTCCAAAATTATTAAATGCATACCATATGATCTTGTATGTGTGTATAAATAGGAATCTTCCAAACACTTTATCCATGGGCTTAAGATTATTTCTTGAGACCTATCATGATATCTTAGACCTAATTACAGAGATTTATAATTTTTCTAAAATAATCATCAATTATTATAATATTTCCAAATTTTTGCTACATATGATTTGGAACATAAAGTGTCACTTTATGTTATCAAACCAAGAAGATAAAATTATCATAATATCATCTTAATTAATAATGGCTCTGGACAAAATTTCACATCAATCCAATAATTTTTGATATTTAATTTCGAATTACTAAAATCTGATCCAGTAGGTCAAGTTACACACGAAGTACTATAAATATTCATGACATAATTCCAGAAAAATTACTCGAAGTTAAAAATATAAATAATTATTTATTCCAAATATCTATAATTTTATAATTCAATTTGAGCACAATTATCTCAATACTATAAAAGGGGCAAAAATGATAATTATAACTCCAACTCTAAGATTCTGACCTTTAAAAATTGCAATTAAATTATAAAGTGTTTAACACACTAAATTATTGCTATTTGCAGGGTTTCATCATTTTTGCAACTATTTTAGTCACCCTAATTTCACTAATACACTTGTGTAACAAAATTACTAATTAAATCATTTGTTAAGCAAATCAACTCTAAATGCTCTAAAACTTCATGAGAAGGTGTAATTTTACAATATAATTGCATGTTTAAATTTCACTGGATTTGATCAAGCCAATCTTGCTAAATCCACAAGATACACCTTTTTGGCTAAACACACACCACATCACATACAACATGCAACTTGTAAGTGGGATTCACCAACCTACATGAGTCCAAAATACATGAAATTTTTACCGCGACCTTAAACACCCCTAATGTACCTCTCACCAAAATTTGGCATTAAAATAATTATTGTTCTTCAAAATATTTCAGTTTTATGAAACATCACATTGTACCGAAAACTATAAGGAAATATTGTCCAAAAATTCGCATTTTTGTATTGCATATAACTCTAGGGTATATTATGACATGACCCAAATTTCAACCTAGTACCATTATCTAATTAAAAGTTATTAATGAAATAGTGACTGTCCTACCCTAAGAGCCAGTCCCACAAGAACTAACCTACATGGAGCTACAGTGCTCCAAATGACCTGATTTCAATTTCTAATTAAAGTAGACTCACACTAATACTTTTGTTATGTTGGGCACTTTTCATGGTTCATCATCTAAGTACCCTTAATAATTAAATCTAAGTATAGCACATATTATGAAAAAATTTAATAAACCTATAGTTTGATCTTGATGGAATGTACGACCCTGATTGCGTCTTCCTCCTCCAGCCAATGGGCGGGATTTGTCCCACCTGGAGGTATTTTCAGAGCAGTTTATAGGCAATCCAGCCCCCTCCCTTGCCATCCACCACACCCACCACCTCCTTTGAGGTGGTGGCTATCGCCGGGCGGCGGCACGACCGCCGGAGTGGTGTTTTTAGGCAAACCCGGAGGAGAATTTTCAAGCTTTTTCCATGAAAATTAAAATTGGAATTCAGCTCGATTGAGCTCGAACTCAAGTCCTATTGATCTAGGAAGCTAGCACAAGGGGAGAGGATTAGAAGCATGCCTGATTCCGGTCTTGGAGGCGGCTACTCCGGCGGGTGGCCATGGTTTTTTGCATTTTCCGGCGAACCTCCCCCGATATCAATTCTCCACTGAAAGCTTCGATCCAACACACTATTTCAACAACTTGAGGCCTTCTGATGGTGATGAATGATTCGAATTGAACTTTGGAGGCCTTTATATAGCAGATCCATGTTTTGGGTGTTATGTTCATGGTCATTAAAGCCCCTCCTTGATGGTGGATGACCATGAACTGATGGAAACCTCCTCCTCTTCATCAGTGGAGATGAAAGGAGGGGTTTGGGAAGAAGAAGTGAGTGCCACTTGGCCTCCCCCCATTTTTCCCCTCTCCAAATGAAAATTCCCTCCTAATTACCTCCATTAAACCCTAATTAAATCACCTAATTCAGATGAAAAAAATTTAATAAACATAGTGGGCCTAGGTTGAGCCCACTTGAATTGTTTTGGGCTCCCATTTAAACTTTAGGGGTTAATTTGACCATGGTTGACCTTGGGGTTCACTTTGGTCAACTTGATGGGATGACTGGTCCAAGAGGTGTGTCTTGAGTCCCTTGACACCACCCAATGTTGATTGGGTCATGGTTATAAGACCTCATTTTTTTTCTTTTTAAACCCCGAGGTCTTATGCCCAGAATCGCCATTTTGCGGTAACACTGACACTCGGTAAGGTCGTCACTATAAAATGCCAATCCCTCCGGCCTTTTACGAACACCAAAGAGAAAGAAGCTTAAACCAGTTCTGATAAAACTAAGTTAACAATCACATATAATATAAAATATGAGAAATCACAACAAGTCCACAGGATAATAGAAGTACTAAAATAGAACAGTACAATGAAATATAAACGGGCTCAAGCCCGGTACATCAATCCTCACTACAAACTCTCGCAGAAGCTAAGTAAACTAATCACTCACGGAACTAGTAGCCGGTGTTCCTGTGCTAGACTAGCCCACCTCCATGTGCACCATACTCCACTGGTGCTGTATCCCCTACTGTTGCTCCCTGTCTCCCATCCAGAGCCCCTGGAATGTTGTGGTCCGAAAACTATTAGTCAAATGGCAAAGCCCTATCATCCCCTACCCCTCACCCATGGCTCCTAGGCACCGAGAGGGGAGGAGGAAAGGGAACCAATGAAGGTGGAGAATAATAAAGTAGGTGACGATGGAACTATTCTAGCAGTTACTCATAATATTTATATAGCTAATGAAGGAAGGTACAAGCTAGCAGTTCTATAATAACAAGCAGTAAGTTAAACAAGTAGAGTAAGCAGCATATGTAAGAAAGACAAACTAAGAAGTGAGTAACCTTAACTTATATATGTGCCCATACAAACTTATAAGTTATGGGGTCTTCTACAAGGCTCTCATCATATAAAAAGTCCCATACTGATTTATACGTTGGGGTGTAAGTTGTATGCAAGTATGAGTGTAATGATATGTTATGATATGATTCATTCAAGTGTAACTAAGGCACACGACTGTATGCTCACAGACCTTTAGTTCCCCTTTTTGGGCAGCTAGCTTCACTCCCAGGAACCTCCATAGTGGAAAACGGAGAGAGTGGGTCAGGCCCCCCACTCCTAGATGGGTATCCATACTACCAGGCCTAGCCCTTACGAACGCCTCTAGAAGGACACAACCTAGAGTCACCACATACTAATGCTGGCCATATCCACCAGACTTCCTTTGGCTAAGTGTAAACCACACCCGCCGAGTCAGCGTATTGATGTCGGTGTGAACGGCATATAATACCGAAGACCCACCACCTTTTATCTTATGCACATGCAATAGTAATATATTCTCCTACCGAGCCAAAGCTCCTCGGACTATCCCGTCCGTCATAATTATCTACCGAGCCATCAGCTCACCGGGATAACTTGCCCACCACTAAAACCACTGAGCCTACCGCTCAGGAGACCCAACCTAACTCACATAATACCGGGAAGTGTGAGTGTAAGTGTAATCCTAGTTATACTAATTACTCTTAATATTGATTATTCTTACGGTTTACGTTAACCTTGTATTGCCCTAGGTATTCTCGGTGAAGGGATCTCAAAGGGCACTAGGAACTATGATTGAAGCTGAAGCCCATCATTCCCTTTCGCAAGGCACTTACTATTATTGGCTAATACCCAATCTGTGATCCCTTTTAATGTTATATTTGATTTAACCCTAGCATATTTGACCCTTCCTCTCCACAAGGAAGACGATGTTTCGTCGAACCCGGGGACCATCTACACTAGTCTTCCCATCTTTACTCCTCACCATGACTCTCATTAATGAGCACATTCCGATTTCAGCATTACAGTAAAACTGATACCCCAACTCCCTATGTTCATTTTACATTCTATTATAATTTATGCCGTTTTACAATATGCAGACCAATCAAAGCTATATGATGTATACGATGGGAGGTACTCCAAATTTTCATCCAAAATCCCTAAAATATTTATTGGGGGCCTATAATGATAGATTTAGCCTAAATATAGAAACTTGGAATTTTCCTAAATAAATGGCATTTAATTAATTTCCCCAAATAATTTGTCCACGGATTATTTGAACATAAAGTACTAGATTTACTTATGATATGACCATACAAAAAATTATGAACACTATAGGATAGTAAGATATCAGTGAATACAAAATTTCATAAATTTTTATAAAGGAATTATCCTCCAAATAAATAATCCAAGGTAATTGAACTAAATAGGGGTAATGAAGGGAGTACCATAAATACTTATCCAAAAATTATAGAAAAATTAACAGAGCTTTATTATGATCATTAAACCTTACTAAAAAAATTTCATGCAATTTCAGGGTCAGTAAACTATATATAAAAATATCTCAACCAAATCCGTCATGTGGCACTTTGTGAAGAAAAACCCTTGTAACCTCAACTAAACAATATGAAAATATTTTTCAAAGCTTCTTTATACCCTAAAAAGTACTCTGGCTAAGTAACACAATTTTCCAGCAAGCTATAATATTTATCTTCTATTTATCAAAGTAAGGTGCACTAGTTTACTTTACACATGATGTACTAAAAAGAAATGTTCAACCATACCAAATAATTCACTAGTGCATCTACATGCTATTTGATCAGCTTTTCCAGAGTTTGAAATCATTCTAAAACATATGAACCATAATTACATCAATATCATTAAAAGGGAAAGATGAAGTTTATAACTGCAAGGGTGAGCTACTGTTATCTAGACACCCTATAATAAATTTCAAAGGTATATATCACTATAACAATACTCCTACCAAAATATCACAAAGATCCAAGGTCATATGACTCATTGAATATTCCCTAAGATATAAAGACCTAAATATCTACTATGTGCTCTAAGTTGGGTGCATGTGTCCAAAGTCCACCAAACCCCTTCCTAGGGCATTTAACCTCCCTAAGATCATATGGACTAATCAACAAGTCCATCCAAGTACATAACACCCTATGTCCTTCAAAAATTCCCAAAGTTTAACCTAAGGGTTTGAACTTGGTTCCTAGGGAAAATTTGCCCTAATTTATCCCATACTCCATGTGAGGGAGTTAAATATCATAACAAAACAGTGGCCCAAGTTTCAACCTCTGTTGAGGTGATTTGGCCACCTAAAACCCACAAGGGACACTTTGACCTAATTACCCCTTATTGGTCCAACTTAGGGTTTCCTTATTTCCAAACTACATCATCTCCAAATGGGATGAAAATTTATGCAGAGTCTTATGATGACCCCAAGGACCACTCACCAAAATTTGGGAGGGTTTGGAGGTCATTAGGCCTTTTAATTAATTCATACATGGATTATTAAATTTCTACAAAAACATTAGGAAATTTATTTCAAAAATTTCCATTTTTGGATATGTCTTAGGTATAGGTAAGAGTGACCCCCATCCAAAATACCAAGTCATTTATATGGCTTGATTGATGGAGGCACTCAAAATAGTCTCTGGTCTAACCTCGGTATAGTCCTCACCCAAATGAGTGCTCTGGTCAAACCACTTACCCAAATGGGTTGCAACCAATTTTAAATTAAAATAGACCCATAGAGCTATAATTTTCATGTTGACTACTTCCTCTGATTAAGCCTATAAGTATTTTTAAATTAATTCCTACGATGACTTATTTTGTGTGACAGAAAATACATAAATTTAATATAAATAACTTGATTCTTGCACGAATCTTGACGCAGATCCGACGAATGCTGGCCTTCTTCTTCCTCCAGCCGATGGGTGAGATTTACCCGACCTGGAGAAACTTCCAACCTGATTTCCCATCCACCCGGCTGTAAGACCCCCCTCCCGGAACACAAAACACGGCACGAGAGGGGTCTGATGCCCAGAACAGCCGCCTTGTGGTAGAACTAACACTCAGGCTAGCCTGTACCATAAGACACCTATTCTGCCGGCTACAACAAATATCAATATACATATGCCAACCCAACCAAAATAATATACAGAAAATAAAATCCACACAAGCTATAAGTCCAAAAGTACAGTAATAGAGAAGCTAAACATACTTCTAGAAAATCAGAGTACAACTATAAAGTTGCCCCAAAGGGCTACAACAAAACTCTCATATACTCACATCTGTAACAAACGGTAGCGACGACACCGTCCCTTCAGGCCCTGTCATCCTGGTCTGGCTGGCTGGCTCTATGACCTGCTGTTCCATCTGCGGGATTTCCTCCTAAAAAGAAAGACGTAGCAACTGTTAGTCATAAAGACTAAGTGGATTCATATCTGCTCCCCCGGCGACTCCTCGGCACCGGGCGGAGAAAAGGATATGGTAAAATATATCTATATAAAGCAGGAGTATAAACAAGAAAGTGGTGTAGGTACGGTATCCCTACGTATATGAAGCAGTGTATAATCAAGTAATAAGTTATTCTAGCATTTCTACCATCTATCACAGGACATGAGTAAAACTATAGCAAAGGTAACTAAACTTATATGAATGCCTATACAGACATATAGGTTGAGGTTCGTTCAGCAGTAAATAACTCATCGTATAGGAGTGCACATACAAACTTATACGATGAGAGTCTTGTGTATGTAATGAGGTGCAATGCTATGTATGCGATGCAATGACTCACCCATGTTCAAGCACATATAGTTGCTATGCCGACACAGACTTGTAGTTCCCACTTTTCGAGCAGGTAGCTAACCTCTCAGGCGTCATCCATCGTGGCTAGATGGTGACAGTAGAACGGGCACTTCTACTACTAAGTGGGTATCCACACTACTTGACTTAGGCCTCCATATGCCTCAATGCTAAGAACACAACAGCGGAGCTCACATGCGTACTACGGCTCAGCGGGTGTCTCGGGTAGATGTGCACCAAGATCCTAGCCCCGAACTGGCCTATGGTGTGACCAAGAAGGAGCCTAAGAAATAACACGAGGGTCAAGCCCAACCGTTCACTTGGCACGGATGGTGCCCCGGGACATGAAAAGGGAGGGACAAGCCCAACCGCCCAAAGTCTATCTGTCAACTTCCATCGGTGTGATGTTTGGCAAGCCCGTAGACCTGCCGCACTATCCTTAACCCAGGATTACAACACCGCGTGTCGACTCACACCGCATGCAATTCAACAACACCGTGGCATGGAAGGAGCCTCAGAGAAAGCACTTGAACCAAGCCCAACCATCTACTTGGCACGGAAGGAGCCCTGAGACATGAACACCGAGGGACAAGCCCAACCGTCCAACTTTACTCATCTCAACACCATCCCGACTAGTGACGGCCAACGCCGCACTTACTAACTTCCACAATGCTACCCGTAGGGAGACGACACTCTAAACATTGGACCACTAAATTTTATTCTATCAATTCAATATACGTCATGGCCATAGTTTATTCATCTACATGTCCTTCTGAATGATTTCAACATGATATAAAACAATGCGCATAAATGATAGTCTACCAATTTATATCAAGCCCTTTCGTTCAATTAAGCTTGCTTTACAACTCGTTATATGAATTCAAATTAATAAACTTCAACCTTCATATCACTATGATGATTACCACAAAAAAGTTCACCCGAACCTCGAGTTAGATTGCAACATTAATTCCACCGAATCTAAATCCAAGTTATACACAACCCAGAAATTTAGGTGCAGAATAAATCTGGACAGCAACTTCAACCGAGGATTCCCGTGACTATATGATTCTGGTGAGTGCGTGTAACCCCTCGATGGAAATTGCTTTCCACTGGATACAACTTTCATGTTCAGTCGGCAACCCAAATCAGATTAAATCCACATTAAATTTTCTCCAAAGCCTACAGCGTACATAATATAATTTTTGTGCGCTTAGTCTATAGCCCCTACTTCGATCAGACATTACCGTGGCTACAGGCTTCACCCAAAGGCGTATAACCACTCGTTGGAAATGTAATTTCAAGGGCTACAACTTTTGTGTTTAGTCGGAAGCCCAGATTTGATCATTGCTTGTCTGAAAACTGCCAAGAAGGTCACTGCGTGCAGAACACAGATTCTACACGCATCTTGAAGCGGAATGAACGACATCGGTTCATCTTTCTCCTCAAGCCGATCACCCCAAATCGCAACCAGAAGTTCCTCCACCCTTATTTTCCCTCTCAAGGCCATTCCTCTTCACGAAACCACCCCCACCATCACTTTGAATAAGGGGAGGTTGAAGATGACTAGTCATTAGAACAAAAGTTCTATATAGGCCTTCCTAAGAAACTTTCTCCTCACACATCAAGACACATTTAAGTCGATGTCTCGCCTAAGAATATCTAAGGATCTAGAACCAAGGGAGAGGGGAGGAAGCTTACCTCATTTCTAGCGGTACCATTATTTCCGGCCATGGATCTTGTAGTCCTCCCCGGCGACATCGCTTTTTCCTTGACGGCGGTGGCGTTTCTCCTCCTTTAAGGTTTGCTCCAGCAAGATCTCCTCCTCTAGAAATCCCCTAGAAGAAAAATAGGGTTTAGGAAGAGAATTAGATTACTAGGGTTTCACTTTTCCTTTTTATACAGAAGTGACACGGGTAGGGACACGACCGTGTCCTTACCTGTGTTCAGTCCTGGCGAAACGTCATCAGCGGTTTCACTGGCGTTTCATGCTCATACAAGGGTACTGACATGCCTGTGTCGGTACCTGTGTCTAGGTGACACGGCCGTGGTTATGGCCGTGTCAATACCCGTGTCCTAGTCGGGACACTTCTCGTCTTGCTTGACTTGGAGAACACGGGTAGGGACACGCCCGTGTCTCTACCCGTGTCCTTCTCTGGACAGACTCAAAGCCACTGAACATGGATAGGGACATGCCCGTGTCCCTACCAATTTCCTTCTCGGGACACACCACTCAATGCCACTGAACATGGGTAGGGATACGCCCGTGTCCCTACCCGTGTCCTTCTCGGGACATACCACTCAACGCCCTTTTATTACCACTCAACCCCGTGGTCACTCCACACCACTGCATACAGGTAGGGACACGCCCATGTCCCTACCCGTGTAATACTCAACACAGGTTTTCAACTTATTTCCTTGTTCCTCACGAGTGCGCACCTGATCTCCTGCACCCCCTTGAGCCTACACAAGCTCTCCTGACACCAAAAACACGCACAAGGGGCCTATCGTGAATCAGAACGTTACAAATCCTATAAACAAAATAAAATATCTCGTTCCCGAAATCAGGCTAAGGATATGGGGAGTGAAGCATACAAAAATTAAAATATGCTTTTAAACAAAATTATCTGGAGCGAACAACTCCTGCTAGGGTCTTTACATTAAATCCATTGGCTCCCATGTGAATTCCTCCTTCCCATGATTAGACCATAGCACTTTTACCAAGAGAACACTTTTGCGATGCAAGGTTCTTATCTAGTTGTCTATAATCTACATCGGCTCCAATCGCACAGACCTATCAGACGCCACAACACCATCAGTTGTGGGGATATATTGATCGGGCCGTAACAGCGCCTTCCGAAGTGACTACACATGGAACACGTCGTGGAGATTCTCTAGCTCGGGCGGTAGCTCCAACCGATAGGCTAATGGGACAACCCTTTCCAGTATAGTATAAGGACCGACATACCTCGGGCTGAGCTTCTTCACACCACGCACCTGTGACACTCCATGCATCGGCCGGATTTTCAGAAATACTTTATCACCCACTTGATACTCCACCAGACGGTGCCTTGCATTATAATACTTTTCCTGCCGACTTTGAGCCTCTAACATGCGATCCCCTATCTGCCTAACCACCACATCAGTGTCATCTTTATTCTCAACTCCCAAAGTCTTCAGGTCTTCATCTTGCACCCAAGACAAGGGGGTTCTACACCTTCTTCCATAAAGGGCTTCATGGGGCGCCATGCCGATGCTTGCCTGATGGTTGTTGTTGTAGGTGAATTCCACCAGGGTTAAGAGCCTTTCCCATGGCTCTCCCCTATCCAACACACATAATCTCAACAGATCCTCCAATGTTTGGATGGTCTGCTCAGACTTCCCGTCCGTCTGAGGATGGAATACGGTGCTGAAGGTAAGGCGCGAGCCCAAATACGCCTATACTGCCTTCCACTCCTTGGAGGTATAGTGACCATCATGGTCAGAAACTATCGTCTTAGGCACGCCATGATACCGTACAAACTACTCCACAATGAGGCGTACCAAGACATCTACATGAGCCTCCTTCTTCATAGGGATAAACTGGGCTACTTTCGTTAGTCGATCAACAATCACCCATACTGAATCATTCCCTGAGCGTGAGCGAGGTAGCCCATGTATGAAGTCCATGGAAATATCCTCTAACTTCCACTCGGTGATGGGCAATGACTGTAACAAGCTGCCAAGACTCCTGCACTCTTCCTTCACCCTTTGACAGGCTTCACAATGTGTAACAAAATATCGGACATCCTTCTTCATTCCCGGCCAACACATGGTCTCAGTAAGTCGGCGTACATCTTTGCAATTCCCGGGTGCACTGAATACTGAGAGCAACGTGCCTCTCTACAGGTATCCTCCCGGATTTTACCGCCCTTGGGAATGTAGAGCAGGCCGCGAAAATAAACGAGGCCGTCTTTTAGTGTGTATTCATCGGTAGTCCCGTCTTCGATTGACTTGATTGTCAGGGCCAGAGCCGCATCCACTCCTTGCTCCACCTGGATCCAGTCCAGGATATCACAAACTATGCTCATGCTGGCTAAGTACTCCGTATATTCTGCCGAAGGAGCCTTAAATATCAAAGTAATATCCATCTCCTCAATCATCTGAGCCAACTCCATACTCATCAACCGAGACTCTGGGCTCGAGCCTGGTATTTTTCTACTCAACGCATCGGCTACTGAGTTCGCTTTTCCGGGGTGGTAGTTCAAGGTGAACTCATAGTCGCATCGAAATTCTAACCACCGCCGTTGTCTTAAGTTCGACTCCTTCTAAGTATGAACGTACTTCAAGTTTTTGTGGTCTGAAAAGATCTCGTAGTGGATGCCGTATAAATAATGCGTCCAACCTTCAAGGTGAACACCACTGCTCCCAGCTCCAAATCATGAACCGGGTAATTGATTTCATGCTTCTTCAATTATCTTGAAGCATAAGCAATCACATGCCCGTGCTGCATCAATACCGCTCCCATCCCTTGATATTACGCGTCCGTGTAAACTTGAAATCCTTCCTTCCCAGACGGAAGGACAAGGATGGGGGCGGAGGTAAGTCTATCCTTCAAGTCTTGGAATGCAGCTTCACATTGGGGTGTCCACTAATACGACACACCTTTCATTGTTAGGGAAGTAAGAGGAAGAGAAATCTTTGAGAATCCCTTTACGAACTTGCGGTAGTACCCGACAAGTCTAAGGAAACTCCGCACATCGGCCGCCGACTTTAAGGGTGACCACTCATTTACAGCACGCACTTTGGCCAGATCCACAGCTAGCCCAGCCCCACTTATCACATGACCCAAGAAGGCAACCTCCTTAAGCCAGAATTTACATTTTCTAAAGTTGGCGTACAAGGCGAGCTCCTTCAATTTCTTCAACACCAAGGTCAGGTACTTGCCATGCTCCTCCTCCGTCCTTGAGTAGACTAGGATATTGTCGATGAAAAGAATGATGAAGATGTCCAAATAGGGCTCTAATACCTTGTTCATCAGGCTCATGAAAGCCGAAGGGGCATTTGTGAGCCCAAATGACATTACGGTGAACTCGTACAACCCATATCTTGAACTAAAGGCTGTTTTCTGGATGTCCCCTTGTATTCTAAATGTGTAAAACCCTGAGTGCAAGTCTAGCTTAGAAAACCCATGCGCTCCCACTAGTTGATCGAACAACTCGTCGATCTGAGGTAGAGGGTAAGTGTTCCGCACCGTCAATCGATTGAGTTTCCGATAATATATGCACAGACGCAAGGTTCCGTCCTTCTTCTTCACGAACAATACAGGGGCTCCCTAGGGTGACGAACTGGGGCGAACAAACCCTGAGTCCACCAGTTCTTGTAGTTGAACTCTAAACTCTGCGAGTTCTTTTGGGGCAATTTGGTAAGGGGCCTTGGATACAGGCTTGGCACCCGGTACAAGATTAATTTGGAAGTAAACCTCTCTCTGCAGGGGTAATCCTGGCAGTTTCTCAGGAAATACCTCGCGGATGTCCCACACCACCCGTACATCTTTTACGTCCAATGCTACTTCCTTCGACAACCAGATCATAAAAACTTAATCCCCCTTCATGTGGGCTTTTACAACCTGAACGGATGATAACATCAGACGAGGTGCGAAGTTAATACCTTGGAAGATGACGTCGTAGTATCCATGTCTCAAATAGATCCGCTTCTCCGCGTAGTCGATCCTTGTAAAGTGCCAGTCCAACCACATCTTGCCCAGAATGATGTCAAATTCTGGCATTTTCAAGACAGTGGCAGGCGTAACGAAAGTCCTTCCCTCAATAAGTACCTAAAGCTCGCACTTAGATGTTGTAACCATATCCGAGCACTCCAGAAGGCGCACTAGTCGGGCTATTCCAGTAAAATATTACACACCCCCATGTCCTTAATGAAATCCTCGGACACAAAGGAGTGTGAGGCACTGTTATCGAACAGCACATAGGCCGTCTTTCCGCCAATTATCACCGTGCCTAAGTACCAATAATAAAAACTTATTGCTAGATAGCTAGTATGTCATAAGCAACTTAAGTTTAACACAAAAAACATGAAAGCTTACTGCACGTACCTGCAATAACATTCTGTGGATTCCGTTCTTGCGCCATGTCTAGCGAGTACACTTGATCCCGGGCAGGGCCGGGGTTACCTCCTCGCGGTCCTCGTTCTCGACCACGTATATAACCCCGCTCTCGAGGGGCCACCGGAGGGAGAGCGGGAGGGGCATTCTCAAACAATTGCGGGCAATAACGTCGAATATGACCCGGTTGGTTGCATTCAAAACACACAAGCCCACGACGCCTCTCCATATGCTGAAATTGCTGAGGCTGTGGCGGTGGAGGCAATGCGGGCAGTTGCGGAACCGGATGCTCCACCCTATAGTTTCGGTGGACACACCCTCCACCTCTTTGATATCCTCTTCCTCCTCTAAAGTCCCGTCTCCTTCTATTGCTCGGGCCAGCTTCCATAACGCCCTCTGCAGGTCTCTTACCACTACTCAAGTGGTCCGCCTCCAATCTTTTTTCCATATCGATAATCTCCACCAAGTTAGCATCCGCTATAAACAAAAGGGCCTTCCTTAGGGGATCTCGCAGCCTTTTGTATAAACGCTTAGCATAACCTCTATCATCTAAATCGTATGAGTCTGCGAACCTTACGATATGTTTGAACTCTCGCTGGTATTCCGTAACCGTCTTCGATCCTTATTTCAGTAAAAGAACCTCTCCTCAAGTTCATCTCGAGCAGATGAAGGAATGAAATGCTCCAAGAAAACATCTGATAATTTGCTCCAACTTATCTCTGTATAAACTCGGCCTTGGAAGGTGGAGCCCATGAGTGACTTCTACCACCTCTTAGCATGTAGCTCCAAGGAGGACACCGCTAGTGATATAACCATGTTGGCTGGACAACGGATACCAGCCAATAACTCATATACTATGTCAAGCCATTCCTCCGTGCGCACGGATGATTTCGTCCCAAGGTAAGTGGGAGGGGAGAGAGCCCAGAAGGCGCTCAGCCAGTTAGAGCCCGGGGCCTATTGTAGCACCGGAGGTTGCTGTGGCCTAAAAGCATCTAAGATGGCGGTGAGCGTCTGCCCCAACTCAGACTGTTGAAACTGAGTGGGTATGGAAGGGGCACGATTGCCCCCAACGACTCAACACGCACTGGAATCTATACGTAGAATGCAAACTTACGGTTAGGTTGGCTAATATTAAGGTCAGAGTTGGATAAACTTAGTATGAATTACATATGGGCACACCACTGCTTCCGCTAAGTCAGTTTGTCCCCGAAATGACTAGTCGAATGGGAGTGGCCCATTGTTGAATGACTTCTTTAGTTGAGGATCATGGCAAACTGATACCATTTGTATGACCCCCCTCCTGGAAAATAAAACACAGCACGAGAGGGGACTTATGCCCAGAACAGCCGCCTTGGGGTAGCACTAACACTCGGGCTAGCCTGTACCACAAGACGCCTATTCTCCCAGCTACAACAAATATCAATATACATATGCCAACCCAAACAAAATAATATAAAGAAATCAAATCCACACAAGCTATAAGTCCAAAAGTACAGTAATATAGAAGCTAAAAATGCTTCTACAAAATCAGAGCACAGCTATAAAGTTGCCCCAAAGGGCTACAACAAAACTCTCATATACTCACATCTGTAACAGACGACAGTGACGACACTGTCCCTTCAGGCCCTATCATCCTTCCTTGGCTGGCCGGCTCCATGACCTGCTGTTCCATCTGCGGGATTTCCTCCTAAAAAGGAAGACATAGCAACCGTTAGTCATAAAGACTAAGTGGCTTCACATCCGCTCCCCAGGTGACTCTTCGGTACCGGGCAGAGAAAGGGACATGGTACAATATATCTATATAAAGCAGGAGTATAAACAAGAAAGTGGTATAGGTACGGTATCACTACGTATATGAAGCAGTGTATAATCAAGTAATAAGTTATTCTAGCATTTCTACCATCTATCACAGCACATGAGTAAAACTATAGCAAAGGTAACTCAACTTATATGAATGCCCATACAGACATATAGGTTGAAGTTCGTTTAGCAGTAAGTAACTCATAATATAGGAGTGCCCATACAAACTTATACGATGAGGGTCTTCTGTATGTAATGAGGTGCAATGTTATGTATACTATGCAATTTCTATGCGCATAGTATACAACCCCTACTTCGATCAGACATTCCCGTGGCTAAAGGCTTCACCCTAAGGCATTTAACCACTCGTTGGAAAGATCATTTCAAGGGCTATAACTTTCGTGTTTAGTCAGAAGCCCATATTTGAACATTGCTTGCCTGAAAACAGCCAAGAAGGTCGCTACGTGCAGAACACAGATTCTGCACGCATTTTAAAGCGGAATGAACGACATCGGTTCATCTTCCTCCTCAAGCCGATCACCCCAAATCGCAACCAAGAGTTCTTCCACCCTTATTATCCCACTCAAGGAGATTCCTCTTCACGAAACCACCCCCATCATCACTTTGAAGAAGGGGAGGTTGAAGATGACTAGTCATTAGAACAAAAGTTCTAGATAGGCCTTTCTATGAAACCTTCTCCTCACACATCAAGACTCATTTGAGCCGATGTATCGTCTAAGAATATCTAAGGATCTAGCACCAAGGGAGAGGGGAGGAAGCTCACCTCATTTCTAGCGGTACCACCATTTTCGGCCATGGATCTTATCATCCTCCTCGGCGGCATCGCTTTTTCCTTGATGACGATGGCGTTTCTCCTCCTTCAAGGTTTGCTCCAGCAAGATCTCCTTCTCCAGAAATCTCCCACTAGAAAAATAGGGTTTGGGAAGAGAATGAGATTACTAGGGTTTCACTTTTCATTTTTATACAGAAGTGACATGGGTAGGGACACGACCGCGTCCTTACCCGTGTTCAGTCCTGGCGAAATGTCATCAGCGGTTTGACTTGCGTTTCATGCTCATACACGGGTACCTACACGCCTGTGTTGGTACCCGTGTCCAGGTGGCACAGCCGTGGTTAAGGCCGTGTCAATACCCGTGTCCTGGTCAGGACACTTCTCGTCTTGCTTGCCTTGGAGCATACGGGTAGGGACACGCCCGTGTCTCTACCCATGTCCTTCTCTAGATAGACTCAAAGCCATTGAACACGGGTAGGGACACGCCCGTGTCCATACCCATTTCCTTCTCGGGACACACCACTCAACGCCACTGAACACGGGTAGGGACACGCCCGGGTCCCTACCCTGTGTCCTTCTCGGGACACACCACTCAATGCCCTTTTATGACCACTCAACCCCATGGTCACTCCATGCCACTGCACACAGGTAGGGACACGCCCGTGTCCCTACCCGTGTAATACTCAATACAAGTTTTCAACTTATTTCCTTGTTCCCCGCGAGTGCGCACTTGATCGCATGCACCCCCTTGAGCCTACACCAGCTCTCCTGGAAAAAAAACACGCACAAGGGGCCTAGCGCGAATCAGAACGTTACACCGGCCACCTCCCTGGTCGTCCACTGCCGCCACCACCTTTGTTGAGGTGGGGGCTATCGCCGGGTGGCGGTACGGCCGCCGGAGGGGCCATTTCTGGCGATCCCGACACTTCGTTTTTCACGGAAAAACAAGGAAAAATAACCACCTGATCGGGCTCAATTGAGCCCGATTCTTATCCCTATTGATTCCTAAGATCTACCCAAAGAAGAAGGAGAAGGGGAGCACCTTATTGGAGGGCTGGAGGCGGGTCGATCGCCGGATGATCATGGTGGTGGTGGCGCTGCTCGGGTTTCTACAACTACACTGTATAAGGGCTCAAATTCTTCAGGTAAATGGTTGGAAAGGCTCCTCTCAGGCCACTGATGGTGTTTAAAACCACAGTAGGGGAGCGGAGAGGCCAGGCCATCAATGGCCATTAATGGCCATTAAAAGCTTGGCTCGGCCATGGCAATTATCCTCCCCTAGTCACTGTCATGGCCGGAAAAACCCTTGGTCTTCTCCTAACTAGCCAGGGGAGATGATTCCAGCATGAAAAGAGGGCCTTTGGCCTTCCAAGCCATGAATAACCTTCACTCCCACTTTCTCTCTCCTCCATTAAAGGGAAAAAATGAAGTTTTCTCTCTCCTCGTCATCAATGATGATTTTGATCTCTCCTCCAGCCTATTGGTACCCCACTAAATCATATTACTAATAAAAATGAGGTTAGCCCAAGTGGGGAAAATGGGTTTGAGCTTGGGTTAGACCATTTGGGCTAATTTTACCTAACACTAGAGTAGAGTTGACCTTGGTCAACATGACCATTTGCGTTGACCCAATGGGTCCTTAGTGATACATTGACCTCCTATAGGGTGTAGGTAGGGTTGGGTAGGGTTGACTTGGCACTTTGGGGGTCACTTGATCCTTAGAAAAGGTACTTTGACCAAATTAGGGATAGGGTTGACTTGGGTCAACTTAGCCTCTTGAGTTGACACCAATGGGTCCTTGGTGACCCATTGACCTAACTTTAGGGTTAGGGAGGCATGTGTGGGGTTGACTTAGCTAAGGGATGGTCAATTTACCCTAAGAAGGCCAGTTTGACCCATTTAGGGTTAGGGTTGACCTAGGTCAACTTGACCACTTTGATTGCCCCCAATGGGTCCTTAGTGACCCTATAGACCACCCAAGGGATTAGGGGTGTTATGGTTGGGTCATGAAGTCAAGTTAAAGCCCTAAGGTCAAACCCTAAGTCTGGTGGTGAGTTTGTGCTATAGGCAGACCAAGGAGATTTTCACCTTGGCCCTTGTTCACTTGAACCTTTGAGCTTCTTATGGTTTTGTCATGACCTAGTCATTAAAAAACCACTCCTAGGGGTCTAGTTATTTGAGGGATGTTACAAATCCCAATATATAAAAATAAAAATTTCATCCCCGAAATTAAGGTTAAGCCTACGGGATTTCTACTGATGAAAAAGTAGGTAACATCCCTAGGAGTTGAAGGTATACCTGACTCGAAGAGTTCCCGGTACTTTTGCTGCATCAAGTCCTGTGCCTACCAAGTGTGCTCCTCCCGCCCATGGTTCCTCCACAGAACCTTGACTAGCGGAACCTTCTTGCATCGCAAGACCCTCATCGACATATCATCAATCCTGATCGGCTCCATGCTGACTGATCGATCTGAGGCCATCGAGCCATTTGTGGTGGAAATCAGCTGCTCAGGGCGTAGTAGAGCCCTCCAAAGTGAAGAGACGTGGAAGATGTCGTACAACCCCACTAACTCCGGCGTTAGCTCCAATCTGTAGGCCAAGATGCCGATCCACTCCAGGATCTTGTAAGGCCCCATTTATCTCAGACTGAGCTTCTTTCGCCTGCGATCCCGCGAGACTCCATACATCAGCCGTATCTTCAAGAAAACCTGGTCTCCCACCTGGAACTCTACCTGACAATGTCCCACATCATTGTATTCGGCCAGCCTACTCTGGGATTCCAACATCCTATCCCGGATCAATCTCACATGAGCATCTGTGTCCTCTACGAACTCCGAGCCGAGTGCCTTCAGATCCTGATCCTGGATCCAAGATAGTGGGGTCCAGCACATTTTTCCATATAATGCCTCGTAAGGGGCCATGCCTATGCTAGACTGATGGCTATTATTATACGAGAACTCGATCAGCGGCAGCATTCTCTCCTAGGGCTCTCCATGGTAAAAAATGCATAGGCGTAGAAGATCCTCTAGTGTCCGGTTGGTGCGTTCCATCTACCCATTTGTCAGAGGGTTGAAAGCCATGCTGAACGTCAACCGAGAACCCAGATAAGTCTGAACCGACCTCCACTCCTTGGACGTAAACCGTCCATCCCGATTTGACACGATCGTCCTGGGCACTCCATGATAACGAACAAACTGTTCGACGAACCTTCGCACTAGAAAACTGACCGGAGCGTCCTTCACAACTGGAATAAATCTGGCCACTTTCGTAAGTCTATCGACGATCACCCAAATCGAATCATTCCCCACATAAGATGAGGGTAGATAATGTATAAAATCCATGGCTATGTCCTCAAACTTCCATTCTTACACTAGAAGTGGATTTAGTAATCTGGCCGGGCACTTGCACTGGAAGTGGATATTACAATGGCGATGCCCCGATTAGGCCCACTTTGCCAAATAACGTGATTTGACCTCAATAGGGCCAAGTTTGACTTTGGTCAAACAGGTTAACTTGGTGACCCCATGGCGGGGCATTTGGGTCCACTTGGCCCCTCACGACATTACAAGGCTTGAGGTGAGGTCAACTTTAGGTCTTGAGGACATCTTAGGGGATGGTTTGACCTATATTGACCTATGGTTGACTTTTGTCAATTCAACCCACTAGATTGACCTAGCCTTGATTCCATCGCTCATTTGCCTCTCTCTTAGGGTAAGAGAAGTGTTAGTGAGATTACCTTGAGGTGGTGAGTTCATACGAGTGTGAATTGGCCTAAGTTGACTCGTATATATTGGGGGTGCACATAGCAAATTCTGTTGGGTACATTAGAAAATGTGTACCTGATTTGGAGAAGCCTCACTTAGCTCAATGATATACATCAAGGTGTATTTGATGTTATTTTGAGTTTATATGTGCAGGTTAAGAATGTGCTAGAATGCAGGAAAAATATTTTAAGCCCATGTGTCGACACCTGAGGAAGCTGTGTCGACACTTCAGTTAGATTGTGTCGACACTTGGAAATAGTTGTGTTGACACTTCAGAGAATTTGTGTCGACACAGGGAGGCAGTGTCGACACATAGAAGATTATAGTCGACATCGACTGTGTCGACACCGGGAGGCAGTGTCGACACACAGAGGAAGAGTCGACAACAACTGTGTCGACACCTGGAGGCAGTGTCGACACACACTATATTCTGAGTCTACATCAATTGTGTCGACACACAGCTGAGTCTAGACCAAGTTGATTGCTGATGAATGGTGAAGTGTTTGTGTCGACACAAATAATCAGTGTCGATACATTCTAAAAATGCAGTGTCAAGAAGCCGTGTCGACATCAAGGCAGCTTTGTCGACATCACCAAAGGCTGTGTCGACACTTAAATCACTTGTGTCGACATATATTGACAGATGGTCTCGACACTTTATGACAGACAGACTCGACGCTTTGCTGACAGAATCAAAGGCTCAAGAACTGTTTGAAGACTTGACAGTTGTGAGTTACAACAGATTTTCTGAAGCTGTCAGACTTGTCAGAAGTTAGTTATAAACCGGATCAGCCGGTTACCAAGGATGAAGTCTATAAATAGATGGATTCAGAAGAAGAAAAAAAATACACATAGAGAAGACAAGTATTGTACAAACTAACAAAATTAGAGATTGATCTCTGATCAAAAAAGTACAAGTAACAAAGAAGAAGATCTTCGTGAGAAGATCTAAGAAGACGTTCTGAAGTAGTTTTCTATTCAGATTCTGTCTAAGTGGAATTCAATCAAGAATTCAGAAGTATCTTCAAGAGGTTTGGATAGAGAGAGATCCGGCTATTGGAAGACAAGGAGGAGACATTCACAGGTCTCTTAAGAAGCAGATACTGAACTAATCTGTAAAGAAGATTCAGATCTATTTCTAAAGTCTAAGAAGGAAGCTTCCAGTCAGTTTTATTCAAAGGAAATCAACCCAACTAAGTTCAGATTCAAGAAGCTTTGAAGAAAGCTAAGATCAAGTTGATTTCAGCCATCAGCTCTTTAAGAAGCTGATCAAGAAAGTTCTTATCCCTTCTCTCTCAACAGGGGTAAGAGATTACAAAATTCCTTATCAAATTCTATAGGATCTATTCATAGATCTAAGGTTTAAGCCTATTTTATAAAGGCTGAGTGTAGGAGATTTATTCTCTGAGTGGTAGGGCTGTTTATGCCTGAGTTGTAGGAGAAGGTATTCTCTGAGCTGTAGGCCTTGAGGCAAGGCTGAGGTAGGGCTTGTTAGCCTAAGTTGTAGGAGAAGGTATTCTCTGAGTTGTAGGCCTTGTGGCAAGGCTGAGGTAGGGCTTGTTAGCCTGAGTTATAGGAATTATTCTGGATTCTGAGCTGTAGGACTTGAGGATCTGAGTTAAAGGAAGAAGTTAGGCCGACTCTAGCATACTAATAGATAGGTGAAGGGGGAAAGTGGATGCACCCAGACCTTGGGGGAACCACTATAAATATTTGTGCAATCTGTGATGTGTGTATGCTTGTGATTGATGTGCTGTGTTAGCTTAGATATATCTGATTTATTCAAAGAACTGTAGTTATATTCTGCCTTAAGTTAAATCAAGGAAAAGTACCTATTCAACCCCCTCTAGGCGTTTAGGTAGTCTTGAAAGAAAAACTATCAAGTGGTATCAGAGGGAGGTTACTCAAATAAGGACTTAACAGTCTGAGTTAGATCCCTAAGGACAAATCAAGAATCAAGAAAATGGGTTCTGGAGAGAATCACAAGGAATTAGGGTCAATGAAATTACCCATCTGCAGTGAAGAGATTTTTGGAATCTGGAAAGAAAGGGTTAGATTGTTTATTGAGGCCTCTCACCCAAGGATATATATCACAGTAAAAGAAGGTCCATATATCCTAATGAATGTGTCTGCTCTAGATGCAAATCAAAGAACTCTTAAAGATTTTTCTGAAATGACCAAGGATGAGATTATATTGTCAACTATAGATAAGAGAGCTCAGAATATCATAGTGAGTGCCATAGATGATTCTACTTTTCAAAATTTTATTCACTGCAAAACCTCCAAGGAAATGTGGGACACCCTGATTGTCTACATGGAGGGTTCTGAAGAAGTTAGACAAGACAGAAAGTCCATGCTCAATCAAGAATATGAGAGTTTCAGACAAGGGAAGTCTGATAGCATATCTGAATGCTACAAGAAATTCTACAGGATAGTGAATGAACTGATGTCCTATGGAAGGGTCTTCAGTACTTATGAGCTGAATGACAAATTCCAAAAATCCTTGACAAAGGATTTGGATACCAAGATTTGTTCCATTAGAGAAGTGGCCAAACTAGCTGACATTTCTCCTCCAACCTTATTTGGAAAGTTACTATCATATGAAATGCAACTAATGGCTAGGAAGGAGGAAGAAAGAAATACAAAAGGAGAGCATAGAGAAAAGTCAGTGGCCTTCAAGGCTGAAGCCACTAGAAAGAGCAGGAGGATGTCTCCATCACCTCCTAAGGAAGTTGCTGAAGTTATCTCAGAAAATTCAGACAATCAGAACTCAGATAGCAGTGATTCAGATGCAGATTTAGCTGCATTACAAGGCAGTTTCAGAGGTTCTTGAAGAAGTAGTGGAAGTCAAGGCCCTCCACATCATAGCCAGTTGATGACTATTATCAAAAGAGAAAATCATCAAGAAAGGAAAGAAGCAGGTCTAAGCCCAACAAAGCTACAACATCAAAAATTGTTTGTTATTGCTGCAATAGGCAAGGACATGTGGTGGCTGAGTGTCCAGAAAAGAGGAAGGAGTCAGCAGAAAAAAAGAAGACTCAACAAAAGGGCAAGAAGGAGAAATCCTTTGTTGCTAAGAAGGAGAAGAGTCTTACAAATCAATCCTCCTCAGAGTCAGAATTTGAAGCTGAAGCATATATTGGACTGTATGCAGCTAGTGAAGAAGAGGAGTTTATGCAATTGATGGACTCCATCATTGAACAAGAAGACCATCCGTGCATGGGACTGATGGCTGAATCAGAAGACAACAAGTGCCAGGATCAGCCTGGTCCCAGTAAGGTACAAATTAATTCTAGAATTTCTGATTACAGTACTGGTTCAGAGTCAGATTCATCTTCATCAAGTGATGAGGATGGATCAGAATCTGAAGGAGATATTCATTAGTTAATAGATGAATATGGGGACTTATTGCAGGAACTTAAGAAAAGCAAAAACCTGGCCAAAAATCAGGCTAAGGAAATTGTTGATCTTAAGATGACTGCATCTGGTTTAGAGAAAGAATTGGATCAACAAATGAATGAGGTTGCCAAGCTGAAAACTATTACTGTTATTCAGATGGGTACAATCACATATAAAAATGATCTAATTAAAAGTCTGGAAGTCAGACTTCAAGTAGAGAAAGATTTGGTGGCTAGTTACTCTAAGCCAAAATCAGTCTTACCCTTAATAGATGAGTTTGTGGCTCAAAAGGGTAAGGCTGGAATAGGCTATAAAGGTAACACCAGGGCTGCCCATTTCAAGAGAAAGGGCACAGCCTCTGTTCAGCCAGTGAAATTTAAAGTCCCTGTAGTTTTTAGAAAGGTGCCTGAGCCTTTTAATAAGTATGATCTTGAAAACATTCATGGTCATAATAAGACTGATGTTCTGAATAACAAGGGTGTTAATGCCAATCAGTTAGCCCATGTTCATAAACCCCATGGTTATAAGAAATCAGTGGGTGTAGCTGCAGCAGCACCAGCACAGAACATAAATTCTTCTGTCAAAAATGTATCTATACCTAGATACAACAAGTATGAATGCTGGTGCCGTGGCAAGACAGGCCATTTTGCCTTACACTGCTGACATAACATAAGTGTTAGGAAGAACAACAGTCTACCAGTTAGAAGAGCTGTGGTGGGCCAAAACCCGAACTGGCAAGCGTACCTGTCGAATTGTAGTACCAAGGTCGTATTTACACACGGGGCTATCAATTACTTCTACTCACGCTTTAACTATTATCCTACCGGAGAACTAATGGGATTTGAGAATTTTTTAAAGTAAAGTAAAATGAAAGACAACTTGCGAGACGAAAAACTTATAATAAAAAGCTAGCATTCGATCAATGATTCACCATGAAACTAGATGAGAGAGATAAAAATAAAGATAGTTTTAATTTTGCAAATCAAACTCGACCGTGACGGATCCGATATTAAGACAAAATCTCGCTAGAGCATTAGGTCTCCTAACTTATAAACTCTTTGATCGAAATCTCTTTACAAACCAAAGAAGCCTAAAGTTGCATTATCGAGGTGATCCGCACTATTGGATTTGACTCCAATCCGGAGGATTTACGTCGTCCTATCTCTAGGATTGCGTTCAACTCCTTCCTTCTTTGAGCGATCTTTCAAATCATGAGTCTCTCGACTACTATGAAATGAGAACAAGGCCTACTACCGTATACCGGAAATACGGAGTCGTCGCCAAATAAATCAAAGAAGGATCGAGCATGAAATAACAAAAATAAAACTAAGAAAGAAAATAAACTCTCATCTCACTTCATGGATCCTCACGATCGAATACTATAGGAAATTAGCTACGCATAATTGAAAAATAAGACAAAATAAAAGGAGAAAGGAACATTTCCATTATTATTACTAAAAAGAAACATTCACAATGCTAAAACAAAATGATCTTAAACAAAGCTTTAAAACAACAATTGAAATTACAACAAAAAGGGAAACTAGAAATGAAAATTACAATGAAAAGAACTCTCTTGAAAAGTACTCTCTTGCTCTCTTGCTCCAATCCAACCTCCTCAAAGCATGGGATATGGGTTCCTTTTATAGGAGTGGAGGGAAGCATCTAGAATAGGGGGAGACCAAGGGGTGGCCGGCCATGGGGGGGGGGGAAGAATGTTCATGCATGATATATTTAATGAGGGGAGAGAAATGGTGGAGTGCATGCATGTATTAAATAAAAAATGTAAAATATAAAATGGGGGGAAAGCATGGAAGCTTGTAGAAGGGGGAGTGTGGCCGGCCACATGGAGGGATTCATGCATTTAGATTTAATGAGGAGAGAGGGAGATGCATGCATGAGAAAGGTGGCACAAAATAAAATAAAATAAAATAGAAGTGAGAGTGGCCGACCACATCATGTGGGCTGCTAGGTGGGCTCGGGTAGGCTTCATAGGTTGCTCCAAAGGTGGCCGAGCTGCTCCAAAGTGAAGTGGGCTGCATGGTGAGGAAGTGAGCTTGGATAAGGCAAGGCCATGCACAAGAGCTGCTCCAACATATGACCGGGCTCGGGCTGCTTGCTTGAGGAGGCCTTGTGCTTTAATTGGATGTAGGGGCTGCACCATATCTTGCATGGGCTGCACCAAGTGGAAGACAACTTGCATGATGGAGGATTGATGGATGGCCGGCCAACCTACAAGATATAAAAAATAAAACATACATTAGTTAATTATAACATAACATGAACAAAAGAAAAAAATAAAAATAAAACATAACCTATCACATAACATAACATAATATTATAATATTTATATTAAAATAAAACACAAGTTAAACATATAACAAAAAATTAAACATAGAACATTAAATTAAACATAACACTAATTGTAACTACTAAACATAATATAATCTAATACATAATACATATAATAAGACTATATTGATTTTAACATCAAAACATGAAATAACATTATAGCAAAACACAAAATTATAATAAAACTTAAGGATTTTAACTACTTAATTACCCCAAAAAAGGATGACTAAAACTAGTCATCAAACTCCCCCATGCTTAGACATTTGCTTGCCCTCAAGCAAATAGAAATGAAAATAGGGAGAAACAAAAAGGAAGCAAAAGAAATATATATATTTTAAGTTCCATAATTAAGAAAAGCAAAACATGAAAAATTAAACTATCATAATTTTCATGTTATCAACTAGTGGGGTGAGAAGTGCACAATAGAAAATTTGAAAGTGGAATCCTAAAAATCTCATTAAAACATAAGGGAAGTCTACTAATTTCTAAATCTTAAAAACAAGGCATCCAAAATAAATGAAAATAAGGAAAACAAAAGTAGAAGTTCTAAGTAAACGGCGCATTAACAAACTACTAGGTTGCTAGATAAACATTAACCCTAAAGCACTCTAAGATAACCTCCAAAGAAATCCATCAATGATGGTGGCCATAGGCTTGTACGTTCACACTTTCTCCACTACGCAAAATTAAGTTCTAAGATCATTAGGACTTCTACTAGGTATTAAAACTTGGTTTAGGTGAATGATTAGGAAATGGAAACAAAGATAAACATAATGGCTTAAAAACACTAAACCAAGGGTGAGCTTAAAAATAAACAAGGCATAAGACATGATAAGTACTTCAATTCAAACTAAAATAAACATAAGGCCATGTATTTTTTTCTTTTATAAGCCTGGCCAAACATAAACTTTTTGCATTCTTTTTTTGTTTTATTTTGATTTTTTCATTTTTTTTCTCAAAATTTTTTCCTTTTTGAATAACAATTGATAAGGAAACTCCAAAAATAAGCTTTATAATGTCCCTTTCATTTCCAAAATAATATAATACCCCTCCCACAAAAAATAATTTTAAGCTCAAGGTTATAGTGTGAAAATAGGAAGGGCATTTGGCTTTGGTGAGCAAGGTTAAATGAAAGGTGGAGCTAAAAACAAGGAAAATAAGGAAAAGGCCCAAAATTGTTTTGCAAGGGTTTTGTTTTTGGTGGGCAAGAAAAGCTCAAACTATTCAAATGGTGGCCTAAATCATTTCTAAAGAACGTAAAAACGGTGCAAATGCTTCGAGAGTAGCTTGGTACAAATTCTGGACACCAAGAAAGACTACCCCGCAAATGAAAAAGGACTAATGATACCTAGCAACCATTCGTAAGTAACTAACCGAATAAAAAGACATAACTACGCATTGCTAGCTTATAACTTAAAAACTGGATGCCTATATTTAAGAAAAAGAAACTAGTAGAACTAGACTATGTTAAAATGATAGGTTTAGAAAAACATTTTCAAAGTGATCTATATAGAACTAAGAAACTGCATGGGCCCACACTTCACTAGAAGAAACATGAAAATAAAGATAGAAATAATTTTAGGTTTTGTTTTTCAAATCGATTTAAGCACAAAAATATTATACTAATTTAAATTTGAAAATAAAGATAGAAATAAAGATAGGAATTTATTTGATTTTTTGTTTTTCTAATTTTTTGGGTTTTATATTTTTTAATTTTTTGGGATTTTAGATTTTGAAGACATAAAATATTATACTAATTTAAAACATACATTTTTTCTGAAAGAAGAAGAACAGAAAGAAAAGACCAAAAGAAACTAGACCCCCCCATGCTTAAATTCTTCATTGCCCTCAATGAAGAAAACATAAAGAAAAAGAGAAGGGGACTGAGAAGAAGAGAAAAAGAAAAATGCAAGAAAAATAAATAACTAAAAAAGAACAGGACTTCCCCGGGTTCGTGAGATGAAGGCGGATGTCGCTCCCCAAGCTTGCCTTTTAGAGTACTTGATCGTCAGCAGGTATGACTTGATCCATTTGATTTCAGCAACGGCGGAGCGGCGACCACGATCATGGACTTGATTGGCCTCCGGTAGAAAGAGCAGAATAAAAGAAAAAAATAGAGTCCATGGGTAGATTGCCCGATAATGTTTTTTTTTATTACAACATCCAAATAAAAGAGTTTCATAATAATAAGTCCAAAAATAAAAGTGAAAAATAAAAATGTCCATAACAAAATAAAAATGTCCATCAGAAATAATAAACTAAGAATCAAAAAGAAGATTCTCCTTTGCAGGAGTCACAGAATCATTAGAGAAATAGAGCTTAAGCTTGCGTTCATGCACTTTAAATTCACCCCTCTCCGGGTGCGAAAGTAACACAGTTCCATGAGAGAAAACATCCTTGACCGCAAACGGTCCAGACCAATGAGATTTAGATTTTCCAAAGAAAATGCGTAATCGTGAATTTAAGAGAAGAACATGATCGTCTGGTTTAAAATTTTTATGATGGCGACAGTTCTTATCGTGATATATTTTCGTTTCAAGATCGGGTGGTTTATCAAAATAGTTGTTCAAATTTTTGTCTTTTTCAAAAGTAAAATTTTCAAGATTCTTTTGTTTAAAATCAGTTTCATTTTCAAAAATAGTTTGTATGGACATAACCGTATTTTCAAAAATAGTTGATGAGGGTCCAAAAAAAGGAGAAGAAAAATCGTTTGGAGAAAAATAGGAGTCTTCTTTTAAATCATCAATGAAAAAACAAGAGTCATCATTTTGTAAAGAGTTTTTCATCGTTTTATTAATATCAAATGCTACTTCCTCATCTCCTACATGCAGAAAAAGTTTTCCGTCACTCACATTTATGATTGCGCGAGCGGTGGCTAGGAAGGGACGACCAAGGATAAGAGGGACCTCGATGTCCTCTTCAATATCGAGAATGACAAAATCCACCGGGAAGATGAATTTGTCGACCTTCACTAGCACATCCTCAACAACACCTAACGGATACTTAATCGAACGATCGGCTAACTGAATACTCATGCGCGTAGGGCTGAGAGTGCCCAATCCAAACTTCTTAAATAGTGAAAAGGGCATCAAATTGATGCTCGCTCCAAGATCTGCTAACGCATGTTTTACAAAAAGGTCGCCAAAAACACAAGGAATGGAAAAACTACCCGGATCGTTTATCTTTTTAGGAAGATTAGAATTTTTAACGACTGCTGAGCATTCTTCATTCAATGTGACATGAGAAAGATTTTCCAATTTCTTTTTGTTCGTTAATAAATCTTTAAGATATTTGGCGTACTTAGGCATTTGGCTAATCGCTTCATGAAATGACAAATTAATATGAATTTGTTTAAATATTTCAAGAAAGCGTTGATATTGATTATCTAGTTTTTCTTGCCTAAGTCTAGCCGGATAAGGAGGTGGTGGAAATTCATTTAAAACAATCGGAGCATCATTTTGAAAACCATTTTTTTCTTTTGCAGAATCAGAGATAATGGAGCTATTCTTTTCTTTTTCAAAAATAGATTTTTCTTTTTCAGAATCTAAGTTGTCATTTTCCGTGGGGGTAAAAACAGGAGGGACAATCACCCTTGGCTCTTCCCTTGTGGTGGGCTCGTTAACAACTTTACCGCTCCGAAGGGAAATCGCATTTGCATGCTCCCTTAGGTTAGGCTCAGTGTTCGAGGGAAGAGTTCCAGGTGGTCTCTCATAGAAAGCCTTGGCGAGTTGGCCGACCTGATTTTCTAAATTTTTAATTGATCCCGTTATGTTTCTAATAGTAGTATCGTTCGAGCTTATATACTTAGCAAGGATCTCTTCCAAAGGGGAAGGTTTTTGAAAATTTTGTTGTGGTGGTGGTGGTGGTGTAAAATCGTGCGGTGGGCGTACTATGTTAGCATTATTGCTCCAAGAAAAATTAGGATGGTTACGCCATCCAGGATGATAAGAGTTTGTAGCAGCATTAAAACCAGGAGGAGAAGAAAAATTCGAAAAAGTAGAAAAATTATTGGCAGAATTATTTTGAGCAGGCCTGGGTATGTTCCCCAGATAATCCACCTGCTCGGCAGCAGCAGCATTTTCATATACCTTAGCGGCGGAGGGAGCAGTCATCTCCGAGATCTTCTTGTTGAGCATTTCCACTTGCATCGCCAGTTGCGTCACCGAATCCACTTCGAAGATACCTGCAGGTTTAGATGGGAGAGACCTGAACGAATTCCACTGATAAGTGTTCATCGCCATGTCCTCGATAAGCTCAAGAGCGGCTTCCGGAGTTTTGCGGTCTAAAGAACCAGCGGAAGCGGCATCTATCATTTGCTTAGTTTCTTGATTTAGCCCATTATAAAATGTCTGAACCTGCAACCATACAGGCAGAGCATGATGTGGGCATCTTCTCAAAAGTTCTTTGAACCTCTCCCAAGTGTCATAGAGGGTCTCAGAATCAATTTGAGAATATGAAGTTATATCATTTCGAAGCTTAGCAGTTTTGGCGGGGGGGAAGTAGCGAGAAAGAAACTTTTCAGTTAAAATGTTCCAAGTAGTGATTGATCCTCTTGGAAGAGAACTCAACCACTGTTTGGCTTTAGTCCTTAGGGAGAATGGGAAGAGTCTTAGCCTTATCGCATCGTCTGAGACACCATTGATTTTGAAGGTGTCACAGATTTCAAGAAAATTGGCAATATGCAAGTTCGGATCTTCATCTTGTAATCCGTCGAACTGTACATATTGCTGCACCATTTGTATGATGCTAGGCTTAAGCTCGAAGTTATTGTTCGCAATCGCAGGTCGAACAATACTTGTTTCAGTCCCCTCCAGATTGGGTCGAGCATAATCGGACATGGTCCTTTGCTGAGCCATTTCTGGGTTAGGGTCTCCCATTTCAGAATTAAAATTACAATCCCCAAAGGAATCCTGAACCGTTGTTTGAGAAGTGCAAGCCCCGAATCGTAGTTGTCTCCGAAAGGAGCGTTCGATTTCCGGGTCCAAATCAACAAGTAGCGACGGATTCGCTTGGGTCATGCACTAGCAAAGAAAATGAGGGAAGATGAAAATGAAAGCTTGGAAAAGAAAGAAAAAGAGGAAAAGAAAGGAATTTTTTTTTTTGAATAGATTTTTTACGGCTTGGCTCTCGAACTTCCCGAGGACTACCCGGTGAAGGGTTCGCCCGGTACTAGGTAAAATGGTGGCGCTTAAAGCCCCTTACCCTTTTCGAGAGAATTTAGGTGGGGTAGAAATAAAGTGAAGTGGGTTGATTATAAATATATTAAAATATAAAATATAATTTTTTTTTTGATTTTTGTAGAAGTAATAGCGCAAGCGTTTTCAAAATATTGACGAAGAAAAGTCCCCGGCAACGGCGCCAAAAACTTGGTGGGCCAAAACCCGAACAGGCAAGCGTACCTGTCGAATTGTAGTACCAAGGTCGTATTTACACACGGGGCTGTCAATTACTTCTACTCACGCTTTAACTATTATCCCACCGGAGAACTAATGGGATTTGAGAATTTTTTAAAGTAAAGTAAAATGAAAGACAACTTGCGAGACGAAAAACTTATAATAAAAAGCTAGCAGTCGATTAATGATTCACCATGAAACTAGATGAGAGAGATAAAAATAAAGATAGTTTTAATTTTGCAAATCAAACTCGACCGTGACGGATCCGATATTAAGACAAAATCTCGCTAGAGCATTAGGTCTCCTAACTTATAAACTATTTGATCGAAATCTCTTTACAAACCAAAGAAGCCTAAAGTTGCATTATTGAGGTGATCCGCACTATTGGATTTGACTCCAATCCGGAGGATTTACGTCGTCCTATCTCTAGGATTGCGTTCAACTCCTTCCTTCTTTGAGCGATCTTTCAAATCATGAGTCTCTCGACTACTATGAAATGAGAACAAGGCCTACTACCGTATACCGAAAATACGGAGTCGACGCCAAATAAATCAAAGAAGTATCGAGCATGAAATAACAAAAATAAAACTAAGAAAGAAAATAAACTCTCATCTCACATCATGGATCCTCACGATCGAATACTATAGGAAATTAGCTACGCATAATTGAAAAAGAAGACAAAATAAAAGGAGAAAGGAACATTTCCATTATTATTACTAAAAAGAAACGTTCACAATGCTAAAACAAAATGATCTTAAACAAAGCTTTAAAACAACAATTGAAATTACAACAAAAAGGGAAACTAGAAATGAAAATTACAATGAAAAGAACTCTCTTGAAAAGTACTCTCTTGCTCTCTTGCTCCAATCCAACCTCCTCAAAGCATGGGATATGGGTTCCTTTTATAGGAGTGGAGGGAAGCATCTAGAATAGGGGGAGACCAAGGGGTGGCCGGCCATGGTGGGGAAGAATGTTCATGCATGATATATTTAATGAGGGGAGAGAAATGGTGGAGTGCATGCATGTATTAAATAAAAAATGTAAAATATATAATGGGGGAAAGCATGGAAGCTTGTAGAAGGGGGAGTGTGGCCGGCCACATGGAGGGATTCATGCATTTAGATTTAATGAGGAGAGAGGGAGATGCATGCATGAGAAAGGTGGCACAAAATAAAATAAAATAAAATAGAAGTGAGAGTGGCCGGCCACATCATGTGGGCTGCTAGGTGGGCTCGGGTAGGCTTCATAGGTTGCTCCAAAGGTGGCCGAGCTGCTCCAAAGTGAAGTGGGCTGCATGGTGAGGAAGTGAGCTTGGATAAGGCTCGGCCATGCACAAGAGCTGCTCCAACATATGGCCGGGCTCGGGCTGCTTGCTTGAGGAGGCCTTGGGCTTTAATTGGATGTAGGGGCTGCACCATATCTTGTATGGGCTGCACCAAGTGGAAGACAACTTGCATGATGGAGGATTGATGGATGGCCGGCCAACCTACAAGATACAAAAAATAAAACATACATTAGTTAATTATAACATAACATGAACAAAAGAAAAAAATAAAAATAAAACATAACCTATCACATAACATAACATAATATTATAATATTTATATTAAAATAAAACACAAGTTAAACATATAACATAAAATTAAACATAGAACATTAAATTAAACATAACACTAATTGTAACTACTAAACATAATATAATCTAATACATAATACATATAATAAGACGATATTGATTTTAACATCAAAACATGAAATAACATTATAGCAAAACACAAAATTATAATAAAACTTAAGGATTTTAACTACTTAATTACCCAAAAAAAGGATGACTAAAACTAGTCATCAAGCTGCTGGTAGTTTTGATATGAATGGTGCTAACTTGAACCAAGGACCCAAGAATTACTTGGGTTCTAAGGGAAAGTAATTCTGTATTGCAGGAAAGTCCAAGTTGCAATGCCCCTATATAGTACTTGGACAGTGGATGTTCCAGCCACATGACTGGAACAAAGGGGCTATTTAAGGAGTACACATCTATCAAGGATGAGCCTAAAGTAATCTTTGGTGGATCTGAAAGAGGAATCATCAAAGGATTTAGTAACATCTCTTCCAACCAAATTACCATCACTCAATTGGCTTATGTAAAAGGTTTGAAACACAACCTGATAAGCATAAGTCAGCTGAGTGATCTAGAATATGACATTTCATTTGTTAAAAATGGATGCCATATCAAAAGGTCAAGTGATCAAAAGGTCATATTGACTGGGTATAGAAAGAGAAATGTTTATTGTCTTGATTTTGGGTGTGAGAACAAATGTTCTCCTATTTGTCTTTAAGCTGATGATAAATCATCTTATTGTGTCAAATGGCACAAGAGGCTGACTCATCTTAACTACAAGACAATTGGCCAACTCTTTAGTAAAGAGTTAGTGAGGAATGGTCCTCAAGTTAAGTGTATAAAGGAAGGGATATGTTCAGCTTGTCAAAAGGGCAAGCAGACAAAATCCTCATTTCATAGACTTGAAAACAAGAATTCAGTGAGGTGTCTATACCTCTTACATATGGATCTTTTTGGTCTTATGCCAGTAAATAGTCTAGGTAGGAAGGTTTATACTTTTGTGGTTGTAGATGACTATTCTAGATATTCCTGGGTGTTCTTTCTAAGACAGAAATCTGAAACCCCAAGTGTTTTACATAGTTTTGTCAGACAAATTTAGAATGAACTGGACAGTATAGTGGTCAAAATCAGAAGTGACCACGACACTGAATTTCAATCTGAAATTATGACAAGATTATGTGAAAATTTTTGGATTTTCTAAGAATTCTCCTCACCTAGAACACCTCAGCAAAATGGTATTGCTGAAAGAAAGAATAGGACATTGATTGAAGCTGGTAGAACTCTATTGAGTGACACTTCTCTCCCAGAATATTTCTGGGCTGAGGCAGTAAATACTGCATGTCATGTACTCAACAGGGCTTCTATTATTAAGTGCCACAAAAAGACTCCCTATGAGATTATGAAAGGTAGAAAACCAAATTTATCCTATTTTAGGATCTTTGGTTGCAAGTGTTATATCCTTAACAATGGCAAGCCTTATTAAACTAAGTTTGCTGCCAAATCCAAAGATGGGATATTTGTTGGGTACAACAACAATAGTAAGGCTTATAGAGTCTATAACTTGATTACTCAGGTTATAGAAGAATCTGTACATGCTGTATTTGATGAAACAAGATTAATCAACAGTGAGTTGCCTTGTAGTTCATGCAGTCCAACAGGTATAAGTAATTGGATGGACATGCTTTCCATTGCAGAAGGCTCAACTACAGATGAAGTATTGGAAAATGTTGGCTACTGTCCAGGGGGAGTACAAGACTCTCTAGAAGCTGATGACAACCAAGAGGTGCAGCACAATTAAGAAACTAGAGGTGATCAGCTAGAAGGAAGTCTACCTCCAGCTGTAAGACATCTAAAAGATCATCCAGCAGATCAGATAATTGGTGATCCAAGACATGGAGTGCAAACCAGAAGTAGAAATATGAATGCAGTCCTGCACTCAAGTTTTCTATATCAACTGGAGCCAAAGAAATTTGAAGAAGCTATCCAAGACCAACACGGGATTAATGCTATGCAAGAGGAGCTTAATCAGTTTAGAAGATGCAAGGTCTGGGAGTTGGTTCCTAAACCAAAAGACCACAACATCATTGGTACAAAGTTGATTTTTAGGAACAAGTTGGATGAGAATGGAGTTATTGTGAAGAATAAAGCAAGATTGGTTGCAAAAGGATACAGGTAGGAAGAGGGAATAGACTTTGATCAAACATTTGCCCCAGTAGCAAGACTGGAAGCAATCACAATGTTCCTTGCCTATGCAGCATATCAAGGCTTCAAGGTATATCAAATGGATGTGAAATCAACATTTCTGAATGGTGATCTAAAAGAAGAAGTCTATGTAGAGCAGCCATCAGGTTTTGTAGATTCACTTAAACCTAGTTATGTCTATAGACTTAGGAAAGCATTGTATGGGTTAAAGCAAGCCCCAAGGGCTTGTTATGAAACCCTGTCTACTTTCCTTATTGAGAACAAATTCTCAAGAGGTAAAATAGACAAAACTCTATTCCTAAGGGAATCTAAAGGTAAGATAATCTTAGTTCAGATCTATGTAGATGAAATAATCTTTGGATCTACAGAGAACAACCTTTGGAAGAAGTTTGCAAAACTTATGCAAGAGAAGTTTGAAATGAGCAGTATGGGGGAACTTAAGTTCTTCTTGGAACTCCAAGTAAGACAGACTGATGATGGCTTGTCCATATCCCAGTCTAAGTTCACAAATGAGTTAATTAAGAAGTATGGTATGGAATCATCCTCCACCATGAGAACTCCTATTGTAACAAGTATGTCTATATGCAAAGATGATGTAGGTAAACCTGTATATGAGTTTTTGTATAGTGGAATAATTGGCTCTCTATTATATCTAACTGCTAGTAGACAAGACATTATGTATGCAAGATGTGTCTGTGCTAGGTAGCAAGCATGCCCTATAGAATCACATTATACTGCAGTCAAGAGGATTTTGAGATATCTAAAGGGCACACCTAATCAAGGCCTTTGGTACCCTAGGAATGGAGATTTTCTACTAATAGGTTATTCAGATGCAGATTTTGCAGGCTGTAGAGAAGATAGAAAAAGTACTAAAGGTACATGCCAATTCCTGGGAGGAAGATTGATATCTTGGAGCAGTAAGAAGCAGACTAGTGTGGCAATATCCACAACTGAGTCTGAATATGTTGCAGCTGGAAGTGGTTGTGCACAACTATCGTGGATTCAGCATCAGCTAAGGGATTATGGTATTCAGGTAAGTAGAACACCTTTATTGTGTGATTCTAAAAGTGCTATTTCTATTGCAAATAATCCTGTTTCACATAGTAGGACTAAGAATATAGAGATAAAATACCATTTTCTTAGAGAACATGTAGAAAAAGGAGACATCTCATTAGAATTTGTTAAAACTGATTTTCAAATTGTAGATGTATTTACTAAGCCTCTGGATGAAACTAAATTCAATAGATTTAAAATTGAATTAAGAATGCTGACCATAGGTTAGTTTACCAAAAATTGGCTAAGTAAAATTGTGTCGACACATTCAGTGATAAGGTGTCGACACAGAGAATTCATGTCGACAATTCAGGGAAATTTTGTCGACACAGAGAAAATGTGTCGACACCTAAGGGACAAAGAGTCGACACATCATGAAATATAGTGTCGACACAACCAGAGTAATGGTGTCGACACTTACAGATTTTGTGTCGACACTTATAATAAGAGTCGACACAGAATTTCTGATGAACTATTAAATATCTCCTGTGTCGACATATTATCAATTGGTGTCAACACATAGTAGTCAGCGTCGTGGTCGAGACAATAGAAGTTTGTGTCGACACATTCCAGTAGTGTTGACACTTTTAGACAGTTTTTCCCGCCTTTTGATCTGCTTTGATTAGAAGGGTATAAATAGGTCAAGAACTTATTTTGTCGACACGCTCACCAGTGTTCGAGACAAAAACCTTGTGTCGACAATCTCTCTCCTCTCCAATCAAGATTTCTCTTCATTCCAATGGCGCCCAAGGTTGAAGACAACGTCAATGAAGGATATGAGTTGGTTAGGCATGCATTCAACGATGCCGAATCGGAGATCAAACAGATCATTTCTCTTCTTGTAGACAATGAATTAGAATATCTTGTCTCTGAACCTAGAAAGATATGGAAGAAGGAAGTATTCGAGTTCTGTACTGCTGCATTAATGGACTCATCAGGCTTCAAGATCAAATCTACTGTTCATGGAGAAAGAGTCAAGCTATCTGAAAAGAGGTTGAGCAAGATTCTCCATCTTCCTAGAATACAAGATGAGGAAGAGGTACCAGCCTCAAGGACCAGGGAGCCACTTCAATGGTGTGGATTGGATCTAACCATAAAGATAGGATCTGAAATCAACAGGAAGGGCATGAATCCTCAAGGGAAATTCCTGTCTGAAATTATAGGAAAAGTGATCTTATGCAAAACAGGTGGCCATGATAGGATATCAGCCTATATGTTCAGCTTGATTACTAGGGTGATCTTTAAGATTCAAACAAATTGGTCTACTGTACTGTTTGATAAGATTAAAGAAGGAATCAAGAAGCCAAACTTGGCTAGGATCATGAGTCTGTACCTGGCTGGAATGATTCCAGAGGTAATGCAACAGATTCCTGGATCAAAGATAAACCATATGAGGAGAATGGACATGAGGTTATTCTCAAGATGGGATAGAGTTCTTTCAAAAGAGATGCCTGAGGATGGTCATGAAGATGCACAAGACCAGGAAGAGCAAGTAAGAGCACAAGTTCAGGATCTGACTGTGACTACCCAAGTCCAGGAAGAGACTATAATTGCACAAGTGCAGGGGGAGCTAGAAAATATACAAGTCCAGGACAAAGCTGAGAATGCACATTTGCAGGGGGAGCCAGAGTCTGCACAAGTACAAGAGGAAGAAAGAATAAACTTATACGAAGATTTGTACACTGCTGGAATTGATGATTCTGCTAGAGGAAACACTGTATCATCTCCTGCTCAAGCACAAAAGGAATACACTCTGGAAGAGTTGTTTCCTGAAATTAGAGAGGAACCTGATAAGGTTGAAACCCTTAGGGTTGAGGGGGAGCAAGGTGCTATTGAGGGGGAGCAAGGTGCTGTTGAGGGGAACACGCACATGTTGAGGGGGAGCAATATGGTGCTGAGAAATAAATTCCTACCACTCCTCCAGAAAGAGTTCATATTGAAAGTACTTCAGAGTCTGAAAATGCAGAGGTCAGGGAGGCTAAGAAAAGAAAGCTAATGGTCTTCAAGAGGAGAAGTCACAGCTATAAGAAAACTCTCCAGACAACAACTCACCAAGCTACTACTAATTTTGATTACACTAAATTTATGATAAATTTACAGGTCAAAATGGATGAGCAGAGATTGCTTCTTGAAAAGTATGTGGATGAAAGCCAAAAGGCTCTTCAATTTGATCTGGCACAAGATATAAAATCTATAAGATTTGAAGTTAATCAGAATAAGAGAGAGATGACAGATTGCTTCCACAAGGGAGGTAATGCTGTGGTATTTCTGTCCAAGCAACAAGAAGAAATAAAGAAGCAAGTGGATGAGATGGCTGTCAAACAAGGCTATGTCCTTGAGAATCAAATAAGAATGAATGAAAATCTGACTGAATCACATAATGTGATAGTCACTGAGTTCACAAACACTGTTGTTGTAATGACTGCTGCAAGGGCTAAAGAAACAGAAGAATATGATCAGAAGGTACAAGCTGCCCTAGATGCAGTTAAAACTGCCATCACTTCATCTGAGAAGTTGATTAGTGACAAGATTCAAAAATTAAAGCAATTCTTTAAAGATGGAATAACCTATCTGGATGAACAAATCAGATTTCAGAAAGATGACTTAAGAGAGCATGTTGCTAGAGAAGTCATAAAGGGGGAGAGGATGTTAGTCTATGCTAGGTCTGATCATGCCAAATCGGTAACTAACAGCATAAGATCCACTCTTGGATATCCACCCCTGTGTGATGATGATAATATGGCTGAGTAAGTGGTGCAACCAATTCTACTTGAAGGTGATCAACCTGAGGTTGCCCAAGTTATTTACCATCCTGCAAATCTTGAGATGATACATGAGCAGGTTCAGTCAATGTACAGCCCTCCACAACCAATTACAAATGTGATTCTTGAAAAGGTTGATATGCCAGATACTGCTATCAAAGCTCAGCAAGATGCTCTATTATCAAAGAAAAGATTTAGAGAGTGATGACTAGTTTTAGTCATCATTTTTGGGGTAATTTAGTAGCTTAAATTCCTAAGTATTATTATAATTTTATGTTTTTGTATGCTTGTTTGTTGTTGTTGTGTTATTTTATATAAATCTATAGTTTTATTTTATGTTTTGTTGTTATTTTATGTTATGTTTATGTTATTGTTATGTCTAGTTTTATTTTTAAATATTATTATCTTTGTTATAGTTTAGGTTTACATGACTAATGTAATGTTATAATGATTAATGTTATGTTTTATGTTTAGTTTTATTTAAATTTATATCATGATATGTTATTATAATAAGTGTCTAATGTTTTATTTTATTTTGTAGGTTGGCCGACCCCTCCCTCAAGTGCAGCTCAGGCCCAAGTTCATCAACTTGCAGCCCCCTACATGAATCAATTTGGAGCAGCCACCTTGCCCAAGCCGAGCCTTTGGAGCAGCCTACAAGCCCAACCCGAACTCCTACCTTGGTGCAGCCGGCCCTCCACATGGTGCAGCCCACCCTTGAAGGCCGAGCCCACTACATGCTACCCGAGAACCTCAAGAAGCCCAAACCCGAGCCCTTGCATGGCCCTCTTCATTGAAGCAGCCCCCCCTTTCATTTATTGCCATGCATGAATATTTTCATGCATGGCCGACCACCTTTCAATGTCATACATGCATTTTGCCATCCCTCTCTCTCTCTCCATTTAATGAAATGCATGAATCCCCATACATGTGGCCGGCCCCCACTCTCTTTCGCCTTCTACACACTTCCATTCATCCCCCTCCTCTTTATTTTATATTTTTATTTTCACTTCCATTAAATCAAATACAATGCATTCATACCTTCTCTCTCCCCTCATTTAAAGCCATGCATGAATCCTCCCCATGTATGTGGCCGGCCACCCCTTTGTCCCCCCTAATCTAGAAGCTTCCCTTCCCATCTATAAAAGGAGCCCATGGTCTCATATTTTGGAGGTTGGCTTTTGGAGAGAGCTTTTGGAGAGTACAAGTCAAGAGAATTTTTCATTGTAATTTTCATTTCTATTTTCCTTTTTTGTAATCTCATTTTGTTTAAGTAATATCATTTTGTTTCAAGATATTGTGCACTTTCTTTCCTTTTAGTATAAAAAATATGAAATCTTCTTCTCTTATCATTGTCATTTTCTTTTCCATCATGCGTAGCTAATTTTCTTTTAGCATTTGATCATGAGGATCCATGATTTGAGATGAGAGTTATTTTTATTTCATAGTTTTATTTTTGCTTAATTCTACCGGTCCTTCTTTGATTTTTATTTCGTCGACTCCGTATTTCCGGTATACGGTAGTAGGCTTAGGATCTCATATTTGAGTAGCCGAGAGGCTCGTGAATGTGAAAGATCACCTAAAGAAGGAAGGAGTTGAACGCAACCCTATAGTTAGGACGGCGTAAATCTTCCGGATTGGAGTCAAATCAAATAGTGCGGATCACATCGATAATGCAACTTTAGGCTTCTTTGGTTTGTAAAGAGATTTCGATCAAAGAGTCTATAAGTTAGGAGACCTAATGCTCTAGCAAGATTTTGTCTCATTTTCGGATTCGTCACGGCCGAGTATGATTTGCAAATTTAAAACTATACCTTTTATCTCTCTCGTCTCATTTTATGGTGAATCAATGATCGAATGCTAGCTTTTTAATATAAGTTATTCGTCTCGCAAATTATCGTTTATTTCACTTTTAAAAATTCTCAAAATCCAACAATTTTCCGGTAGGATAATAGTTCAAGCGTGAGTAGCAGTACTTGATAACCCCGTGTTTAAATATGACTTTGATATATTTTTATCACTATACTATAAAACGATAGGTACACTTGCCTATTCAGATTATAGTCCGTGAGACGATTTTTACGCATCATGTTTTTGGCGCCGTTGCCGGGTATTTTTCTTCGTCAATATTTTGAAAACGCTTACGCTATTACTTCTGCAAAAAAAAATCAAAAAAAAATATATTTACTTAAGTATTTATAATCAACCCACTTCATCTTATTTTCTACCCAACCTAAAATCTCTCGAAAAGGGTAAGGGGCTTTAAGCGCCATCATTTTACCTAGTACCTTGCGAACCCTTCACCGGGTAGCCCTTGGGAAGTTCGAGACCCAAACCGTAAAAAAATCTATTTTCAAAAAAAATATCCTTTCTTCTCTTTTTCTTTCTTTTTCAAGTTTTCATTTTCATTCTCTTTCGTCTTCTTTGCTAGTGCATGACCCGAGCGAATCCGTCGCTACTTGTTGATTTGGACCCAGAAATCGAACGCTCCTTTCAGAGACAACTATGATTCGAGGCTTCCACTTCTCAAATAGCGGTTGAGGATTCCTTCGGGGATTGCAATTTCAATTCTAAAATGGGAGACCCTAACCCAGGAGTGGCTCAGCAAAGGACCATATCCGATTATGCTTGACCCAACTTGGAAGGGACAGAGACATTATTGTTCGACCTGCGATTGTGAACAATAACTTCGAGCTTAAGCCTAGCATCATTCAAATGGTGCAGCAATATGTACAGTTCGACGGATTACAAGATGAAGATCTGAACTTGCATATTGCTAATTTTCTTGAAATCTATGACACCTTTAAGATTAATGGTGTTTCAGACGATGCTATAAGGCTAAGACTCTTCCCATTTTCCTTAAGAACTAAAGCCAAATAGTGGTTGAGTTCTCTTCCAAGAGGATCAATCACTACTTAGAACATTTTAACTGAAAAATTTCTTTCTCGTTATCCCCCCCCGCCAAAACTGCTAATCTACGAAATGATATAACTTCATATTCTCAAATTGATTCTGAGACCCTCTATGACACTTGGGAGAGGTTCAAAGAACTTTTGAGAAGATGCCCACATCATGCTCTGCCTGTATGGTTGCAGGTCCAGACATTCTACAATGGGCTAAACCAAGAAACTAAGCAGATGATAGATGCCGCTTCCGCTGGTTCTTTGGACCGCAAAACTCCGGAAGCCACTCTTGAGCTTATCGAGGACATGGCGATGAACACCTATCAGTGGAATTCATTTAGGACTCGCCCATCTAAACCTGCAGGTATATATGAAGTGGATTCAGTGACACAACTGGCGATGCAAGTGGAAATGCTGAACAAGAAGATTATGGAGATGACTGCTCCCTCCGCCGCTAAGGTATATGAAAATGCTGCTACTGCCAAGCAGGTGGATTATCTGGGGAACATACCCAGGCCTGCTTAAAATAATTCTGCCAATAATTTTTCTGCTTTTTCGAATTTTTCTTCTCCTCCTGGTTTTTCTTCTTCTTCGAACACTTATCATTCTGGATGGCGTAACCATCCTAATTTTTCTTGGAGTAATAACGCTAATGTTGTACGCCCACCGCAATATTTTACACCACCACCACCACCACCACCATAACAAAATTTTCAAAAACCTTCCCCTTTGGAAGAGATCCTCGCTAAGTATATAAGCTCAAACGATACTGTTATTAGAAACTTAACAGGATCAATGAAAAATTTAGAAAATCAGGTCGGCCAACTCGCCAAGGCCTTTTCCGAGAGACCACCTGGAACTCTTCCCTCGAACACTGAGCCTAACCCAAGGGAGCACGCAAATGCGATTTCCCTTCGGAGCGGTAAGGTTATAAACGAGCCCACCATAAGGGAAGAGCCAATGGTGATTGTTCCTCCTATTTTTATCCCCACGAAAAATGATAAATCAAATCTTTAAAATGAAAAATCTATTTTTGACAAAGAAAAAGATATTTCTGTTCTTTCTTATTTTCAAAATGATGCTCCTGTTATTATAAAGGAATCTCTGCCACCTCCTTATCCGGCTCGACTTAGGAAGGAAAAACTAGACGATCAGTACAAACGCTTCCTTGAAATGTTCAAACAAATTCACATTAATTTGCCATTTCATGAAGCGATTTGTCAAATGCCTAAGTATGCGAAGTACCTTAAGGATCTATTAACAAACAAGACGAAATTGGAAAATTTATCACATGTAACATTAAATGAAGAATTCTCGGCGGTCGTTAAAAACTCTAATCTTCCTAAATAGATAAACGATCCGGGTAGTTTTTCCATTCCTTGCGTCTTTGGTGATTTATTTGTTAAACATGCGTTAGCAGATCTAGGAGCGAGCATCAATTTGATGCCTTTTTCTTTATTCAAGAAACTAGGATTGGGCACTCTTAGCCCTACAAGAATGAGTATCCAATTAGCTGATAGGTCCATTAAGTACCCATTAGGTATCATTGAGGACGTGCTAGTGAAGGTCAACAAATTCATCTTCCCGGTGGATTTTGTCATTCTTGATATTGAAGAGGACTTCGAGGTCCCTCTTATCCTTGGCCGACCCTTCCTAGCCACCTCTCGAGCGATCATCGATGTTAGTAACGAAAAGTTGTTCTTGCGCGTGGGAGATGATGAGGTCACATTTTCTATTAATCAATCAATGAAAAATTCTTTAAAAAATGATGACTAATGCTTCTTTATTGATGTTTTAGATGAAGATTCTTCCCTTTCTCTTTCTAACATCTCTTCTAACGAATTTTCCTCTTCTTTTTCTGAAATTTCTTCAAATGATTTTGAAAACACGGTGATGTCAATACAAGAAAATTTTGAAAATAATTCCGTCTTTGGTAGAAAAAAGTATGAAAATATCATTTTTGAAAAAGAAAAGAATTTAAAAAACTCTTATGACGAACCACCTCATCTTGATTTAAAACCACTTCCTGAGCATCTCAAATATGCCTTTCTTGCAAAAGATTCTAAATTACCCATTATAATCTCGGCCTATCATTCTAAATCCGAAAACGATCAGTTGATCGAAGTACAATAAAACATCGCCGAGCTATAGCGTGGCAAATTTCTGATATTCCTGGCATAAGCCCCTCCTTCTGCACCCACAAAATATTTTTTGAAAATAATTCTAAGGGTGTAGTCCAACCTCAACGTCATCTTAATCCTAACATGAAAGAGGTTGTGAAGGGTGAGGTTCTTAAGTTATTAGATGCGGGAATAATATATCCTATTTCGGATAGTCAGTGGGTAAGTCCGGTCCAGGTTGTTCCTAAAAAGGGTGGAGTCACGGTAGTATCGAATGAAAATAACGACCTAATTCCCACTAGGACGGTGACGGGAAGGAGGATGTGCATCAATGTAACACCTCCCCTGTAAAGACCATATAATATGGGTCTGGCTGGGGCCCCACAACATACGGACGTCGCAGCTTTAGTATTAAAAGATGATATGAAAACTACCCAATCTCAAAATTCCAGACAAACACAGCGGAAATAGAACAAACCGACAGAAGTTATCCACTAACGATAGAGTATCAAATGGCCTTAAGGCCTTACACAATAATAGTCCAAAACATATAAATGTGCCAAGAACTCCTAGGCTACCTCGGCATGCAAGCCGGACATAAACATAACAAAAGTAGCAAACACAAAAGGAGAAACCAAGCACAGCAACACTTCATGAGGCTTAGGGCTTTTTGCCCGGCGCGCTAGCTCCTTCATGCGATTCTTGCCCTATAAGGTTTTGAAGTAACGTGGGTCAGCAAAGGCTGACCTCTACTGTGTAACAACCACATCTCCTCCCATCCGTCCCTAACGGACCCCGGGGTACCACTCCACCTGTAAGTTAGCACTTCGTATACCAAAAGAGTATATGTAATAAAGCGGTAAAACAGGCTTGGATGTCTCATACAACATACATGTTCTCTATGTTTTGTACAAAGTGAAAGGGGCCTACTATACAGCATGAATGCAACCCGGGTTTCACCCAAGGCACCCTAGTTCGTATGCATCTAGCACAACATCAAACACTGGGTACTTCCATTTCCCCATTGGCTTAAAGCCGCAAACATAAGGGAACCACCATATCCTTAACGGCACACACGCCGTCACACGGAACCTTGCAAAGGCCCCACCCGCACAGGGGTCATATACCCCGGGGCTTGCCCGCACATTCTGACTTCGTACGTCAGGGTTCCGTCTCACACTGACCGATTCTAAGAAGCCTTGCTGGACCCCACCCGCTCATGGCCACATTGCCTGGGCTTGTCCTCCGCTCGACATTCTCGTCAGTCCACAAAAGGGGCTAGTCTCGCCGGGACACTTCCCCCACATGACTTGCGCGCCACGGGATAGCCAGCCGACCACGGAGACATAGCCGCACCTTAGCACAGCACAAACAAAGGTTTCCCCACCCCAATCGCCACTCGCACCGTGTCTTTCCCGTGCTCCAAGGAAACCATCTACTGCACAAAGCGGAGCTAACCACGTCCGGTTCCGACTACGAGTACTCACTCAAATATGAGGGGGAAAACGCATACATACAACGGCGTATTGCCGCTGTGGATTTCTATCGAAACCCCGAAACTCGCTATGCAACATCACCGGGTCGGACCAACAATCGCGACCATGGCTTCACCCACAATGCCTAATCCGCTAACAGAGCGGATCTCTAATGCAAAGCATGCCGGGATGAGCCTACTCAACCCGGAGGTCCTCTTGAACCTAGGCTACACGAATCCCTCTCATTTGAGAGATTCGGTGCTCATAATACGAAAGGAAGGGGAAGCTATTCATGCATCCTAAATCCTATAAACCAAGAGGAGAAGCGTCGTTACCTTCCGTCCCCTCTTCCTAGCCATGGAGAAGATTTGCTCGGTTGAAAACCACCGCAACGCTCCCACCTTCGCGGATCTGAACTCCGCTCGCGAAACGGACCTCCGAAGCTTCGCCGGCGGCCGGAACTTGGCCTCCTTGCTCTCCCTTCTCTCTAGACCTTAGAGAGATAAAAGAAAGTGGGGAATGAGGGTTTGGAACTCTATTCCCAGCCTTAAACCGCCCAGGGAGGCCCCCCCACCGTTGGATCTTCCAAAGAAAAGAACGAACGGCTACGATTGGAACCCAAATTAGAAAATCTGGACCGAACACGGGTTGCAACACGGCCGTGTGCCTGGCCATGTCACCCATTCGCCGTCTCGATCGAGTCGAAAAACCAGCACACGGCCTTTGACACGGCCTCCGACACGCTTGTGTCACCTGCGACACGCCCGTGTCGGGACCCGTGTCACGCCCCCCATGTGCACTCGACCACCATTTACAGTCAGAGAGGTACACGGCCTTGTGACACGGCATCATACATGCCCGTGTCAAATTTGACACGCTCGTGTTTGTGCCCGTGTCACGGCCTGTGTACCACACTTGCACAATCCCTGGAGTGACACGGCCTGGGACACGCCCGTGTCCTAGGCCGTGTTCTACAACTCGACTAGCGTCGACCGCACGGCCTGAGGCCGAACACGCCTGTGTCATGCCCGTGACACGCCCGTGACACGCCTGTGACACGCCCGTGATACGCCCGTGACACGCCCATGACACCTGCTCCAAAAACCAAACTGGGCTTAAAACATCACCCGTCCCTCTTTTGAGTTTCGGGGTGTTACAACTCTCTCCCCCTTAAAAGAATTTCGTCCCGAAATTTAAAACATGGAAGGGTAAACAAAACTAAACAGTACCTGAGGAGAAAAGCTCGGGGTACTCCTCTAGCATGGCCTGCTCTCGCTCCCATGAGAGCTCCTCGCAACCACAGTTGTCCCAACGGACCCTTACGAGTCTGACCTCCTTGTTCCGCAATTGCCGAACCTCTGAGTCTTCTATCCCGACTGGACGAACTCGCGTCCCCAAGTCTTCGTCTACCGGCACCGTCGTCGGCTCAATCACCACGCTGGCTTCTAACAATGCTTTCCTCAGGACGGAGACGTGAAAAACGTCATGCAATCCACTTAGCTCTGTGGACAACGCCAACCGGTACGCTGCCTCTCCCACTCGCTCGATGACCTTGAATGGTCCCAAAAATCTCGGACTCAGCTTATTGATTCGGCGAATTCGCGAAACGCCTTTGAACGACTTGATCTTAAGATACACCCAGTCGCCCACAGCGAATTCCACATGCCTGTGGCAAGCATTGAAATACTTCGACTGCCGATCTTGAGCTACCTTCATGCGCTCTTGGATGGTCCACACTAGCTCACTAGCGTCGGCTACCACTTCTTTCCCCAAAAGCTTGGTGTCTCCCGCCTCTGTCCAAGACATCGGTGTTCGACACCGCCTCCCATACAGAGCTTCGTATGGCGCCATCTTGATACTAGCTTGGTAACTATTGTTATACGCAAACTCCACCATGAAGAGGTGATCCTCCCACTTCTTGCCGAAGTCGAGAGTACACATCCTTAGCATATCTTCCAAAGTACGGTTCGTTCTCTCAGTTTGCCCATCGGTTTGAGGATGAAAAGCTCTACTGAACTTGAGTTTTGTGCCCAAGCTCTTCTGCACCAACCGCCAATCCTTAGACGTGAAACGTCCATCCCGGTCGCTGACTATACTCTTCGGAATCCCATGGAGTCGTACAATATTACGGACGTACAATTCCACCAACTTTTCCACACCGTCCTCCTTCCGGTTTGGGATGAAGTGTGCCACTTTGGTCAAGCGGTCCACAATCACCCAAATGGCATCATTACCCTGCTGCGATCTAGGGAACCCATGCACAAAATCCATGGGGATGTCATCAAATTTCCATTCGGGGATTGGAAGAGGCTTCAAGAACCCGCCCGGCTTCTGACATTCGGCCTTCACCAAGGCACATGTTTGGCACCGACTCACACACAAAGCTACGTCCCGCTTCATCCCAGGCCACCAATAGGACTTCTTCAAGTCCATGTACATCTTTGTACCACCCGGGTGAATGGAGTACTTCGTGAAGTGGGCCTCAAACATCAACTCCTCGCGGAGCTTGCCGAACTGCGGTACACAAATCCTTCCTCCCTTCCTCAGAATCCCATCAACCATCTCCCAGGCGCTACCCTCGCCCTTTAGAGCTTCCTCCACGAAAGGTTGGAACTCCGCATCTACACGGGTCACTTCCCGAATACGATCGCATAAGTCACTCTGCATCTCAATCCAATTTAGTCGAGCCACGCTAGACTCGCCTCTTGCCACACATTCCAAACCAAGGGACTCCCAGTCTCGCCTTAACCGCTCATCGTGAGCTTCAATCCAATTTCCTTGCCCCGAGTATTTCCTACTCAAAGAATCTACCACCACATTGGCTTTCCCTGGCATGTACTGAATCGCCACCTCGTAGTCCCCCAGGAACTCGACCCACCTACGCTGCCGCATATTTAGGTCCTTCTGATCTAGGAGATACTTCAGACTCTTGTGGTCCGTGAAGATCTCCACCTTTGCACCATAAACGTAGTGCCTCCACAACTTCAACGCAAAAATTACCGCCGCCAACTCCAAATCATGGACGGGGTAATTTCTCTCATGAGGCTTCAGCTGCCTCGACCCAAAAGCTATCACACTACCATGCTGCACCAGCACGCACCCTAAACCGCATCCAGATGCGTCGCTGAAAATCTGGAACCCTTCAGTCCCCTTTGGCAGACTTAGGATCGGCGTCGTCATTAGCCTTTCCTTCAGGGTTTCAAACGCCTCGTTGCACTCTTGAGTCCATACAAATTTCTGATCCTTGCGAGTTAGTGAAGTGAGGGGTAGAGCTATCCACGAAAAGTTTTCCACAAACCTTCGGTAGTACCCGGCTAGTACAAGAAAACTTCAGACTTCCGCCACGGTCCCCAAAACTGGCCACTCTCTGATGGCTTCTACTTTCGTTGGATCCAACGCCACCCCATCCCCACTAATCACATGGCCTAGAAATGCCACTTTCTCCAACCAGAACTCGCACTTGGAGAACTTCGCATAAAGCTTGTTCTCTCTCAATACTTGCAACACTGTCCGCAAGTGCGACTCGTGCTCTGCTTCCGACTTGGAATACACCAAAATGTCATCGATAAAGATGACTACGAACCAGTCCAAATATTCGCGAAACACTCGGTTCATCAAGTCCATGAACACGGACGGCGCGTTCTTTAGCCCGAACGGCATCACCGAGAACTCAAAATGACCATACCTCATACCAAACACGGTCTTGGGTATGTCCTCGTCACGAATCCGCAACTGATAATATCTGGACTTCAGGTCCAACTTGGAGTACACCACCGACCCCACCAACTGGTCGAAGAGATCATCTATCCGAGGGATCGGATACTTATTCTTGACAGTCAACTTGTTCAACTATCGGTAGTCTATGCATAGACGCATACTACCGTCCTTCTTCTTTACGAATAACACCGGCGCACTCCACGGTGAAGAGCTGGGCCTGATATACCCTTGCTCCAAAAGCTCCTGCAACTGAACCTTAAGCTCGGCCAACTCCTTTGGTGTCATCCTGAAGGGTGTGTTGGTACCCTAGATGTGATTTGGCTTATGTAATCCCTTTCCAGCCCCTCTTGATCCATATAACTATATATGATCATGTTTAGACTTTGTTTAGTCTCCCTAGGGCAGTTTATATCTGACCTAGAGTTTAGAATAGAAGTTGTAGAATGAATTTTTAGTTAAGGTTCTTTTTTTCCGTTCGACCATCGTCGAACGAGGCCTCGCGATCGTCGATCAGTGGTCGACGATAGCAGGGCTATAGAATCGTTGAAGTCAAGACAATTATCGTCGACCGATGGTCGACGATCTCAGAGCAAGCTTATTATACTCTGAAGGATGGTCGACGATCTGCTATCAGCAGTTCGACGATCGTGGTCTTGTTTCACGATTTCTGTCTCGACAGATCTTTGCCTTAATCGTCGACATCATGAGATGGTCGACGATATCTGTCTCGACAGATCTCTGCCTTAGTCGTCGACATCATGAGATGTTCGACGATTTCTGTGTTAACAGATTTTCTGCTTTAGTCGACGATATCTTGAGCTGGTCGACGATTGCCGTTCGACGATTTCTGTTTCGACAGATTTCTGTTTTCAGTCGACGATCTGTTAGCTAGGTCGACGATCATCGAACCCCTGTTCGACGATTTCTGTCTGCCTTTAACAGTTTGTATTTATTTTATTCCTTGGTTTATTTCCAAGTGTTTTAGCGTGTGGTTAGAAAGATTTTCTGAAGAATGTTTTGCTAATTTATGGCTTAAATTCAAATGATTTACTTACCAAATATGTCAAGCATAAATTACGGGATTTCGTATTTTGATAAAGCATTTTTGTCTTATTATACAAAATATATTGCCAGGCTGTATTCTAGCCGTTGGCGGTGTATGCTATTTCCAAGAACGATAAATCTTTATGCTGAGATATTTTCCTATTCATTTATTTCCTTATTGGGACTGACAGAGAGCTAATAGGTCATTCTATTCCTATTGCTATATTCTATTTTGAGATAATCTGTTGCAGGGCTCGAGAATTCAAATCAATAGAGTCGTTCCAAAAGATAAACGAGAAGACATATTTAAGAGAGATTTTTTTCTCAGAATAACAAGAAGTTACAGTAACAGAGAGATTTTAGTGTGCTGCATTCTTTCAAGCTTCTCCAGAGCAACTCTTCACAATCTCACAATCAGAAGAAGAAAAGCTTTCCTGAAGTAAAAGTCCAAAGCAATCTATTTCATTCTCAAGTCTCCTGAGCATCTGCTTAGAGTTTTTCAAGACTTCAGAAAGAGCTCCAGATCTGCTTCACGTGCTCCAGAATCTGAAGACCTGATAAAAATCAGTTTACAGATCTCTAAGGATTTAGTTTCAGTTTATCTGAAACTCCTTCATCCTGAAGCAAAGGCTTTCCCTGGACTTTCACTGAGCCAGGGGGAGACTTTGATTCTTTAGAGAATCCACAAGCCTTCTCTAATCTGTATTAACAACAGAGAAGACAATCTAACCCTCTCAACCCCTTTGTAAAAAGAGTTTGTTCACATCTCTTCAAAAGTGAACGTTGGTGACAGGGCACCTTATCAACAACCTGTGGTTGAGCATCCTTATCAAAAGCTCAAAGGGTCTGTTTGATCTACCTGAATCAGATCATTGGTGGCAGGGCACCTTAGCAAAAACCTGTAGTGGATTCCTACCAGGGTGGTAGAAGAGTGGAGTACCTATTAAGAGGGAACCACTATATATCCTGTGTCTCTGGCTGTTTTGTTTAAATTGCTTATTCTGTGGCTGTGATAGAACTACCTAGGATTGCTAGTTGCTGTGATAGGTTTATAGTTAATCTGAAATTTCAGTTAACTCTCTTACTTGTGCACTTCACTGTGTTAGGCTCTTAGGGTTCAAGTATCAGATTATTTTATTCCGCAAATCAACTCCAAGGGAGCTGACTAGTTATTCATAAAATTTGAATACTCTATTCACCCCCCCTCTAGAGTAGTTTACAACTTATCCCCTCACTTTCAATTGGTATCAGAGGGAGGTTAGCTGTTCATACAGGCTAACACCTGAGTTAAAAGATCCTGTGATAAGTTGTTTCCTGATACCATTCACAAACACTTTCACACATGGCCCAGTCTAAGGATTATTCAAGCACCAGACCTCCTGTATGCAACTTGTCCAAGTTTGGCATATGGAAGGCCAGGATAAGGCTATACATGAATTCTATTGATGAAGATATCTTTTCTTCTATTTTGACAGGACCACCTGCTAGGCCTGCTGCTGCCTCCACTTCTGCTGATCTCAGTGCTGTGCCACCACCTGACTACAATGAAACTTACAAGAAGGCAAAAGCAGCTGATGCTAAAGCAATGAATATCCTAGCTCAGACAATGTCTGATGAGATATTCCAGAAGCTTGCTGAATGTACCTCAGCCAAAGCTATGTGGGATTCCCTCAACCACATAGTTGCTGGCTCACCTGATGAGAGGAAGGACAGGAGATCCAATCTCACCTCTTAGTATGAAAATTTCAAGAAGGATGATGCTGAAGACATTGACACAATGTACACAAGACTCAGTTCAATAATAAGTGAACTGAGGTCTTTGGACAAGGAGATAACTTTGTCAGAAGTAAATGACAAGATCCTGATGTGCCTTCCCATCTCTTGGGACTCAAGGATATGGCCCATCAAGGATGGAAGAAACACTGTGGAACTCTCCACAGAAGCTCTGTTGGGAAAGCTCAAGTCATATGAGCAAACTCTAAAGAGCAGAGCTGCTGCAATTGAAGTAAAAACTCCTACACCTACAAAGAAAGAGCACTCTCTAGCTCTTAAGGCGGCTGAGACTTCTGAAGGAAGTCAATCAAATGAGGAGTTACTGGCACTCATTGCCAAGAGGTTCTTCAACATGGGAAGAAGAGACCTCAGAAAGAAGTTCTCCAAGCATGAGGACAAACCAAGGTATGACAAGACTCCATCTAAAGAAATCATTTGTTATGTTTGCAGCAAGCCTGGACACATTGCCCCAGATTGTCCAGAGAAGAAACACAAGGAGAAGAAACATGAGAAAGAGTACAGGAAGCACCACTCCAATTCCTCATCACACAAATACAAGAAGAAGGACAAGGGATTTGTGGCTGCTACCTGGAGTGAAACAGAAGAGGATACCTGCTCCTCTAGCTCCAGTGATTCAGAAGAAGAAGAAGAGAAGAAAGCCAAAGAGGTCTGCCTCATGGCTATTGATGCCTGCAGCTCTCTGTCAGCTGCAGAGAATTCTGAAGAAGAAGGAGACAATGAAGAAGATTCCTTTATGGAAGACCAGGTAATCGACTCATTTGATTTCTCATCTCCTGAGTTCAAACTAAAATTTAAAACTCTATGTTTAGATTTACTATTATCTGAAAAAGAAATTAAGTCACTTAGATTAAAAATAATGGAACTAGACATGGAAGGTACTGAAATAATCAGATTAGAAAAGGAATTAGAAAGATTAAGAGAAGAAGTAACATTCTTAAAATTAGAACTAGCTAAATCTAAGAGGTTAGAAGAACAATTAAATGGCAGAAGCCTTAAATTATCTGAAATAACCTGTATAGCAAACACTAGGGTTGGTAATGATAAACTAGGCTTAGGTGCTACACCTAGTGAACCCATCCTCCTCACAAAGGAGAGATTTAGCACTCCAGTAAAATTTGTTTCTGAATCAGGAATAAAAAATACTGAGGAAATTGAAAAATGCAAGAAAATTCAGAATAAGATTAAGAAAGAGAATAGGAAGAAAAAATTTCTAGCTTTACAAAAATCGTCGAACATTAATCGACGATCGTCAAACCAATCGTCGAACGTCTATCGACGATCGCTGAACACCTTCACCAAGTATGATATCTTTGGTGAAGGAGATCGACGATCTCATCTTGAGTCGTCGACCAGTGATCGACGATCGTGGAATCCAGAACATAGCACTACTACAAATGGTCGACGATCTGGCTTGCGATCGTCGACCGTGGATCGACGATCTGGACTTAAGCTGGAAAATAAATTTCAAACTTCCAGATGTGCAAATCCCAATCACTACCCTAGGATGTTTAATCCTTCAACTGAATGGATTATCCCACCTAGGAGATCACACCCTTTAGGATATAAATCTAAGCCTGCAAAATCTTTTATATCTAGTTTTTCTTTTGTGAAGAATACTGGACCCAAGGTAACCTGGGTCCACAATGTATAATTGATATCTTTGCAGGTGAAGACCTATCCAGTCATACATGACAAATGGTATCTGGATAGTGGATGCTCAAAGCATATGACAGGAAAGAAGAAGAATCTGTCAGGGTTCAAAGCCAAGCTGGGACAAAAAGTTGTATTTGGGGATTCCAGCTGTGGACAGACTGAAGGGTATGGCAGCATCACCATAGGAGCTGTAACATTCAAGAAGGTTGCGTATGTCTCCGGACTAAAGCACAACCTAATCTCTGTAAATCAAATGTGTGATGCTGGGTACAAGGTATGGTTTACTGACACTGCTTGTAATATTGCTTTAAATAATACTGTTGTGTTAGTAGGTATTAGAATTGGTAATGTTTATGTTGTAGACTTTAACTCATCCAAATCTGAAATATGCTTATTTAATGAAGTAACCAGTAATAATACCCTTTGGCATAAGAGACTTAGTCATGTAAATTTGAAAAACATTTCTAGGTTGGCTAAATAAAATCTTGTAAGAGGCTTACCTTCTTGCCCCTACAAGAAGGAAGGCCTTTGCAAAGCTTGTCAATTAGGTAAGCAAACAAGAAATAGCTTTAAATCAGTTAATAAAAGTGATTCTCCCAGGATCCTGTACTTGCTACATTTGGATTTGTTTGGTCCTATTGCTGTACAGAGTCTTGGAGGAAAGTTTTACACTCTAGTAATTGTAGATGACTTCTCTAGGTTCACTTGGGTATTCTTCTTGAGAACTAAGGCTGATAACTTCAAGGTTCTTATAGATTTTCTAAAGTGTATACAGAGTGAGTATTCTACTCAGATTGCCTTGATCAGAAGTGATCATGGTACTGAGTTTGAGTCTCTTCTTATGCAAGAATTCTGTGAGAAGGAAGGTATCAAACATAGCTTTTCTGCTCCTAGAACTCCTCAACAAAATGGGGTAGTTGAAAGGAAAAACAGAACCCTAATTGAAGCTGCAAGTACATTGTTGGCAGATGCTAACATGCCTCTGTCCTTTTGGGCTGAAGCAGTTAGCACAGCTAACTATGTATTGAACAGAAGTCTGATACATAAACTTAAGGGTAAGACTCCCTATGAATTACTTAAGCAAGTGAAACCTAAAATAGACTATTTTAGAGTGTTTGGCTGTGTTGCTTTTGTTCACAACAATAACAAAGAATACCATAGAAAATTTGAGGCAAAAGCTTCAATGGGAGTTTTTCTAGGATACTCTCAAGTAAGCAAAGCCTATAGGGTCCTCAATAAATCCTCTCTTAAGATAGAAGAGTCTGCACATGTCTCTTTTGATGAGACAGTCATGTATTATAAGGAGAAGGACTCTTCCTCTAATAGTACAGTGCAAGTCCTAGGAGTAAGTAAGGATTTGGAAGGTTTGAGACTCACACAGGAGAATCATCCCCAACAAACTCCTCAGGTTGCTTCTTCAGATTCTGAATCTGATGTAGAACTTCTTCAAGTTAAAGCACCTGCTCCAACAGTTGATCAAATTCCACATGAGGAATCAAATCCTGAAACTGTTGAAGATCAGATCATTGTTGAACCTATTAATCTTGTCACACTTAGAGATCATCCTGTATCTCAAGTGATTGGAGACATTTCAGTAGGAGTCCAGACAAGACATCAACTCAACAAAGATGTGATGTTTGCTTGTTTCCTTTCTCAGGTTGAGCCCCTAACCATTAAAGATGCTGAGCTTGATCCACACTGGATTATAGCCATGCAAGAGGAACTTAACCAGTTTGAAAGATGTAAAGTTTGGACCTTGGTTCCAAGACCAAGAGGCCAACGGATCATAGGCACCAAGTGGGTGTTTAGAAACAAGCTTGATGCCCAAGGCATAGTAGTTAGAAATAAGGCTAGGCTAGTAGCTCAAGGCTATAGACAGGAGGAAGGCATAGATTATGATCAGACTTTTGCCCCTGTAGCTAGACTAGAAGCCATTAGGATTTTCCTAGCCTATGCTGCCTATAAAAGATTTAAGGTCTTCCAAATGGATGTGAAGAGTGCCTTCCTCAATGGAGATTTAAAGGAAGAAGTGTTTGTTGAACAACCACCAGGGTTTGTTTCATCAACCTTACCCACTCATGTGTTCAAACTCCAAAAGGCTCTATATGGACTTAAGCAAGCTCCTAGAGCTTGGTATGAGACCTTAGCAAATTTCCTTCTAGAACACAAGTTTGTGAGAGGTGTAGTAGATAGAACCCTATTTATTAGACATCATAAGGACTCACAACTGTTAGTTCAAATCTATGTAGATGACATTATATTTGGCTCCACTGATCCCAAACTATGCAAGAGGTTCTCTGAACTAATGCACTCTAAGTTTGAGATGAGCAGCATGGGTGAGTTATCCTATTTCCTTGGTCTCCAAGTGAAACAGTGTGTTGATGGTATCTTCATTTCTCAATCAAAATATGCCAGAGAGCTGGTTAAAAGATTTGGAATGTCTGATGCCTCATCAATGAGCACACCTATGGCCTCAAATGCAGTTATTGATTCTGATGTAAATGGCAAGTCTGTTGATCAAAAGAACTATAGAGCCATTGTTGGTTCCCTGCTGTATTTGACTGCAAGTAGGCCTGACATAATGTTTGCTACATGCCTATGTGCTAGGTTTCAGGTCAACCCAAAGGAATCTCACTTAACTCTCCTCAAGAGGATCTTGAGATACCTTAAGGGATGCCCTAACATAGGACTGTGGTACCCAGCTGAGTCAGGATTTGAATTAATTGGATATTCAGATGCTGATTATGCTGGATGTAGAGTTGACAGGAAAAGCACCTCAGGGACCTGTCAGTTCCTGGGAGAGAGACTTGTCTCTTGGTTTTGTAAGAAACAGGCATCTGTGTCTACTTCAACTGCTGAGGCTGAATATATTGCAGCAGCTAGTTGTTGTTCACAGATCCTGTGGATTCAAAATCAGCTAGTGGATTATGGGTATACACACTCAAAAACAAAAATTCTGTGTGACAGTACAAGTGCAATATCAATTGCTCAAAATCCTGTGCACCATTCCAGGACCAAGCACATTGAGATTAGACATCATTTTCTGAGAGATAATGTGGAAAAGAACAAGATAGCAATGGAATTTATATCCACAGACCTGCAGAGAGGAGATATTTTCACTAAGCCCCTTGATGAACAAAGGCATTTGTTCTTCCTGAACCAGCTTGGTATGATTAATGGTTCAGAGTAGTGAAAATTTGGATAGTTTTGTTTTCTGTCTAAAATCGTCGAACGACTGCTCGACGATCTTCGACCAGGTCAGAACTATCGTCGACCAACGGTCGACGACAGCTCATTCGGTAGTAAGGCAGAAATCGTCGATCAACCGGTCAACGATCTCTCCTTAGGTATCTATCGTCGACCAATGGTCGACGACAGATTTTCTGTGCTGTGTGGAGAATCGTCGACCAACATACATTGATCGACGATCGTGGTGATTGCTTGTAGTCGGTCGATATTTGACGATTAGTCAAACATTGACTATCGTCGATCATTATTCGACGACCGATTTTATTCCGGGATCGACGATCGCAGATTTGTATCTAATAGTCGATTTAGGTCTGGAGATCGTCGTCCTTCCGCTCCGTCTTTTCATATTCCATCTTCTGGCTTAGAATTCGCTCTCGAACTCTAATCCCGCGCGATTCTCTTCTCCCCTGCTTTGCTTCTCGATTCGCCATTTTCTCTCAAATCCTATGGCGATTCCTTCTGCAGTTCTCTTTGGGATGAAGTTCGACACTGGCTTCTGTGTCGACTTCGATTCTTTCAGTCGATGTGATCAACCCATGCAAGCCATTCTGCAGCTATGTGAAGATCAAGGCCTAAAGACATTTATGTCATTCTCACCAAAGATTAATATACCAGAGATTCGAGAATGGGTATATACCTCGTCCTCCAGCGACGAAGCGATGACTGGAAAGATAAATGGAGAGGAGGTCATTCTGACTCCTGAAGTTTTGACTGAGCTGTTTGGACTGCCAACCAGAACTGAGGACTATGAGCAAAATTCAGAAGAATATGGCCGCATGCTAACTGTGATGGGCCATGCTGAGGGTATTCCAGCTAAGCTGCTAAAGATAAACCTGTCTCCAGAGTACAAGTTTCTGGCCGACCTGGTGGGCAAGGTCGTTTTGGGAAAACATTCTGCTCACGACAACATCAACAGGCAACAATTTGCCCTGATGTCAGCTTTGGTGAATAAGGCGCAGATTGCCTGGGGAAAAGTTCTGTTTGAACTAATAAGGAGAAAGAACAATCAGAAAGAAGTAAACCTTGCCAGGGTGTTGGGTGTGTTTCTATATGTGAAAGCACCCCTGCTGGTTGTTTCTGCACCCTCCGCAGTCAACGCCAGCAAGAGGTTGGACCCCTCTCTCTTCAAGAAATCTCAGAGAGTTATCAAGAAGTCAGCCAGGGTTGATCCTAACCCTCCATCAGACACAAGGGCTGATTCAGCCACTCTCCAGCTTGCTGGGGAAGGCTCAGAAATTCCTTCATCCTCCCTCTTTACCCCTGCATCCTCATCTCCTGCATTACCTTCCACACACCCTGCAGTGCCACCACAATATGCATCTCTCATTCCACCTGCATCTCCACCCCAGTCACCAACACCACAACATCTGGCAGCTTCAGCCAGTATTGACATGGTGACTGCTACCATCCTCACGCACCTCCCTCAACATGAATCCCACACTCATGTTGATGTTCACCCATCTCCACATGATTCCTTTGATCATGTGGTAGATCATACTGCTTCCATTCCATCCACCTCTACATCATCAGCATTTCAGATAACTCCTGAATTGCTTGCACATGTTGTAGAGCTCATCACTCCATCCATCCAAAAAATGATTGAGGCTGCCAATGCCCCTCTCATTGCATCCATCAAAGCCCTTACTGAAGCCATCAAATCATTTCCACCCTCTGCTGAGCCCTCTTCAGTAAGATGCATGACTCCAGTTCCCACTGAAGTCATGCAGGGGGAGATGTCTGTTGAAGTGGTCTCAGGTGATGCCTTGGCCCTTCAGGACAACTCTTCTCTTCCCCTTACAGCAATTATAGAAGAATCTCAAGAGCTTCCAAAGCATCCAGAAGGTAAATCACTTCCTCTAAAGGTTATAATCAGGATTTTAAATTGATATCTTTATCTAACAAGGACATTCACTCCCTAGTGAATCAAGCTTCTGATGAAGAAATCCCTGAGAAAGATAATGAAGTAGTCCCCATGGACATTGGTGAAAAATCTCCATTGAACACTACTGATACAGAAGTAGTGGTTCAACAATTTGAGAATGTTGCTGCTCAATCTGATGGTATAATGTTATTTAAGATTCTAATTAACTCACTCCAACTTGGAGTTAATTTCTTATTCCTTCCTATCCCATCTCAGCTGCTGATGATCCTGCATCAGTATTGCAAGATGTTGCTGCAAATTCCATTGAAGATTTGGAATCCTATCTTAACCTAGACTGTGAGTCCTCACTCACATCTACTCCTCTTGTTCCTTCTTTTCAAGAGAAAATGGTCTCTTATAGACCTGAGTACCTTGATGACCCCTTGGTCAAGGACTCTCTCTTCTTTTCCTGTATAGCACTCCTCGTGTGTCTTGCAGAGGTGTCTATCCCTAATGTCGCTAAACATCTAGAAGGAATTATAACCTCCTTCCTAGATGCAAAGTGGTATCCTGTGTAGATCTTCAGGTAACTCTATCAATTACCTGTTGTTGCTCACCTTGGGGGGAATATTTTATTCCCACTTGGTTGTTAACCTATCTTTCTTTGTATGCAGGCACAATCAACACTGCTGCTGCTGCTGCTGAAGAAGCTGAGGCCGTGCTAGATTTACCAGAAAAAGCCTCCAAGATGACTGAAAAGGAATCAAGCTCAGGTACTCTAAACCTAGAACAATTTATAGCCTTTGTGGCTGAGAATATTGCCTCTGAGTACATTGAAGGGTTGGCTAATTATCATCTGGATTCCCTAGCCATCTCTCTAGAAAAAGCATCTGCCCCTGCAGATATTGTCATCTTTTCTCCTCCTATCCTTACCTATCCTCTATCCATTCCTTCTACTGCAGAACTGGTCCCCAGGATAGTTCCTGACTTGTATCCTAAATCAGATCTCTGGAAGAGCACTCCAAATGTTGATCTTGATGCCCTCCTTGAGCAAGATGCCATTGAGGAAGCAAGAGAAAGAGAAGATAGAGAGAAGCAGAAGGCTGAACATGCTATAGCTGCCAAGGATATCCCAAATCTAGACTTTGATGATTATGCCGGCAGAACCTCATCTCACTCCTCTGATGATGATGACTCTGAGGATTCTGATAGCTCCCAGAAAAAGAAAAAGGCTGTATCCAAGAAAAGGAAAGCATCTGCTCCTCCTACTGCCAATCCAGACAAGGATGTTCTATATTTCATTCTGAAGGGAATTGATCCCAAGAGCAAAGAATTTCGACCCTGGATGAGGCTCTCAAAGAATCAAACAAGAGAGAAAAAGAGATCAAAAAGATATGACACCCCTATTCAGAAATTCCCCCCCAGAGGTCCTCCTCCACCTCCTGGTGCTGGAGCCTCTGGAAGTCTCTCTTCTGCCCCATCTGCAAGATCAGCCAGCTCTAACATCTTTCAGTCCTACCAGAGAAGGAGTAACCAAAGCCAGGGAGGCCAAGATGTATCAGGACAAGGAAGAAAAAAAAATGAAAATGTTCTCATGGAACAAATAAAGGAGATGACTTTTCAGCAACCTACCTTCTCTCCTCCTCCTTCTCCTAAAAAGAAAGTTCCAGAATGGAAACCTTCTCCTCCCAGGAGAGGTCCATCCTCCTCATCAAGGAAACCTGCTGCTGCTGAGACAATTGAAACAAAAGGAAAAAGAGTGGTCTTTTCAGAGAAATCCCACAAGAAGTTCATTGAACTTGCTCCTCCAAGATCTCTTTATGCTGAAACTAATCCTAAGAAGGCTGCACAAATTCCTTCTGACTCAAGCAAAATAGCCACAGCTCTTCAAAGGAACATGGAGATTGCAGCTCAAGCTGACTCTGACAGACCACCCTCTCCATCAGATATGACTGAATCTGAAAGAATTGCCTCTATGGCAAGATTTAAGGAATCTATTGCACTAAGCATGATGGAGAGAGCCAAAGCTTAAGGACTAGACCCTACAGCATATACAACTATGTCCGAATTCAGAGAAAAGGAACTCAGCAAAATTCAAGTAAACTCTGAAATTTTCAATACTGAAGAATACATGAAATTGCACCCTACTGCAGTTCTACCAAGCTATGCTGAAAAGAAAATTATTGGTGAACACGATCTAATGCTATCCAAAAGACAAGCAGCAAATCCAAACAGAGAAATTATCTTCAAACCAGCTGTAATCCCTAAGAAATCATCTGATGCTAAAACCTCTGATAAATCTGCTTGATACTTTAGTTCTGCTGATTTATGGTTTTTTTTTGTTTTCCTGTGGATTGCCTGTGATTTAAATTTTTGGTTAATATCTGCTTTTGTTATTGTGTGCATTACTTTTTAGATCGAATTGGATAACATAACCCAAATAGGGGGAGATTGTTGGTACCCTAGATGTGATTTGGCTTATGTAATCCCTTTCCAGCCCCTCTTGATCCATATAACTATATATGATCATGTTTAGACTTTGTTTAGTCTCCCTAGGGCAGTTTATATCTGACCTAGAGTTTAGAATAGAAGTTGTAGAATGAATTTTTAGTTAAGGTTCTTTTTTTCCGTTCGACCATCGTCGAACGAGGCCTCGCGATCGTCGATCAGTGGTCGACGATAGCAGGGCTATAGAATCGTTGAAGTCAAGACAATTATCGTCGACCGATGGTCGACGATCTCAGAGCAAGCTTATTATGCTCTGAAGGATGGTCGACGATCTGCTATCAGCAGTTCGACGATCGTGTTCTTGTTTCACGATTTCTGTCTCGACAGATCTTTGCCTTAATCGTCGACATCATGAGATGGTCGACGATATCTGTCTCGACAGATCTCTGCCTTAGTCATCGACATCATGAGATGTTCGACGATTTCTGTGTTAATAGATTTTCTACTTTAGTCGACGATATCTTGAGCTGGTCGACGATTGCCGTTCGACGATTTCTGTTTCGACATATTTCTGTTTTCAATCGACGATCTGTTAGCTAGGTCGACGATCATCGAACCCCTGTTCGACGATTTCTGTCTGCCTTTAACAGTTTGTATTTATTTTATTCCTTGGTTTATTTCCAAGTGTTTTAGCGTGTGGTTAGAAAGATTTTCTGAAGAATGTTTTTGCTAATTTATGGCTTAAATTCAAATGAATTACTTACCAAATATTGTCAAGCATAAATTACGGGATTTCGTATTTTGATAAAGCATTTTTGTCTTATTATACAAAATATATTGCCAGGCTGTATTCTAGCCGTTGGCGGTGTATGCTATTTCCAAGAACGATAAATCTTTATGCTGAGATATTTTCCTATTCATTTATTTCCTTATTGGGACTGACAGAGAGCTAATAGGTCATTCTATTCCTATTGCTATATTCTATTTTGAGATAATCTGTTGCAGGGCTCGAGAATTCAAATCAATAGAGCCGTTCCAAAAGATAAACGAGAAGACATATTTAAGAGAGATTTTTTTCTCAGAATAACAAGAAGTTACAGTAACAGAGAGATTTTAGTGTGCTGCATTCTTTCAAGCTTCTCCAGTGCAACTCTTCACAATCTCACAATCAGAAGAAGAAAAGCTTTCCTGAAGCAAAAGTCCAAAGCAATCTATTTCATTCTCAAGTCTCCTGAGCATCTGCTTAGAGTTTTTCAAGACTTCAGAAAGAGCTCCAGATCTGCTTCACGTGCTCCAGAATCTGAAGACCTGATAAAATCAGTCTACAGATCTCTGAGGATTTAGTTTCAGTTTATCTGAAACTCCTTCATCCTGAAGCAAAGGCTTTCCCTGGACTTTCACTGAGCCAGGGGGAGACTTTGATTCTTTAGAGAATCCACAAGCCTTCTCTAATCTGTATTAACAACAGAGAAGACAATCTAACCCTCTCAACCCCTTTGTAAAAAGAGTTTGTTCACATCTCTTCAAAAGTGAACGTTGGTGACAGGGCACCTTATCAACAACCTGTGGTTGAGCATCCTTATCAAAAGCTCAAAGGGTCTGTTTGATCTACCTGAATCAGATCATTGGTGGCAGGGCACCTTAGCAAAAACCTGTAGTGGATTCCTACCAGGGTGGTAGAAGAGTGGAGTACCTATTAAGAGGGAACCACTATATATCCTGTGTCTCTGGCTGTTTTGTTTAAATTGCTTATTCTGTGGCTGTGATAGAACTACCTAGGATTGCTAGTTGCTGTGATAGGTTTATAGTTAATCTGAAATTTCAGTTAACTCTCTCACTTGTGCACTTCACTGTGTTAGGCTCTTAGGGTTCAAGTATCAGATTATTTTATTCCGCAAATCAACTCCAAGGGAGCTGACTAGTTATTCATAAAATTTGAATACTCTATTCACCCCCCTCTAGAGTAGTTTACAACTTATCCCCTCACTTTCAGGGTGGATGCGACACTGGTCTAGCCTCGGGCACCAACTCGATGGAAAAATCGATCTCCCGCTGAGGAGGTGCTCCCGGTAACTCCTCGGGAAAAACATCTCCAAACTCTGCCACCACGGGCACTTCTCCTAGAGACAGCCTGGAGAGGCTAACCTCCAACAATGCTACTAGAGCTACACCTTCCTGGTTAACAGCTCGCACTAACTGAAGTGCCGAAACTAGGGAACATGCCACTCCATGCAGGCCTTCAAACTTGACTTCCGCTTGCCCCACGCCCCTCAGGGTTACCACCTTGGACAAACAGTCGATACTGGCACGCTGCTCCGCTAGCCAATCCATCCCCAAAATCACATCGAACTCGGACAACGGCAAGATCGCCGCTACCAATAAGAAGTCGACTCCCTCAAGACTCCAACAAATCCGGCCTCTAGCCCTGGTAGTCATAGATGACCCATTGGGCATGCGCACTTTCAACTCGGAGTCCGTCAAGAAAGACTCCACTCCGATCCTCCGGATAAAGCCTTCCGCAAGGAAGGAGTGCGACGCTCCCGTATCAAAGAGTACCCTAGCGGGGTACCCAGATACCATTACAAAGCCTACACACATGCAACAAACATAAAGGCTTGAAAGACAGGAATCTAAGGTGCAGGTTGAACTCTCATACCTGTCACCACATCGGGTTGACGGATTGCTTCTTGTTGCCCAAGGTTGTAGGCCCTTGGTTGCACTGGTTGAAACCGAGAAGCACTCGACTACGCCATCTTCCCTTTCTCTGCGGCACTGGGGCCGGAGCGCACAGTTTCTCCTGCCTTGGCTCTTGCTCAGTGCCCCCTTGGGTACAAAATCTTGCTATGTGGCCCGGCTTGCCACAACTATAGCACGTCTGAGGGCCCTTAGAGCGTGACCCTCCCGACGTCCAATTACTTTTCTCGCCTGACTTATATGGGGAAGGCTTCTTCTTCCATCGGCTCCCTTCTGCCTTTCCATGTGACTGGGCAGGATTCTTCTACTCCCCCTGTTTGGGTGTGAAACCTTTGCGACGCTGGGATCGCTCCATGTCACTCTCCAAAATTCGGGCCGCCTCCACCAATTCGTTGAAACCCGCACGTTTCATCGATATGAGGGGTTGTCTTAGGTTCTCCCTCAATCCATGGTAGAAGAGATTGTCCCTCTCTTCATCGTCTGCCATGGTCGTCCCTGCATAACGACCCAAGCGAGTAAATTCCTGAACATACTCATCCACTGACTTGTCTCGCTACACCAGATGTAGGAACTGCCTCTGGAGGGCTAACCTCGTTGAGGCGGGTATGTACTTCTTCAGGAAGGCATTCCCAAACTCCTCGATGGACGGTGTGTGTCTAAGAAACTGCCGGCCACTGTGGCTCACCCACCATAACTTGGCATCTCCCTCCAATATAAAGGCTGTGAACTCTGCCTTTTTCTCATCTGGCACCTCAGCCGCCCTCAAAAGCTCCTGAATTCTAGCCCACCAATCCTCTGCATCTATGGGTGTGTCGATTCCCTTGAAGGTTGGAGGGTGGAAACTCAGAAAGTACTTCATTTGCCAGTCCCCATGCCCGACAACCACTCTCTCGGCCTGCGGCTCTGCCCGCCTGGCTTCCTCAACCTGCACGGTCGCTGCCGTGTCCGGGGTAGCAGGAGTTGCTACCTGAGCAACGGGAGCTGCTACCTGTGCTGTCGCTGCAGCTTGGGCCGCCACCATCGCTTCTGCAAGCATACGACAGAAGTCGGCCAGTGTGACCCCCATCCCTAGAGGACCTTGCGCAGTCGCACTACTTGCCGAGAGCTCTTCTCTTGGCCTCGGGGTTCCAGCCTCGTTGCTTGCACTCTAAACATAAGCAAGAAAACGCAAATCAGTTTCTAATTGCAAGACTCAAACACAAGGACACTCATGGTCCTGCGATACTCCTATGTGGATAACTTCTAATATGCGACTCGACTTATACTTTCGACCGCGAAACTCCTCACTGGAACGCGAACCTGCCTCTGATACCAAATTGTAACACCTCCCCTGTAAAGACCATATAATATGGGTCCGGCCGGGGCCCCACAACATACGGACGCCACAGCTTTAGTATTAAAAGATGATATGAAAACTACCCAATCTCAAAATTCCAGACAAACACAGCGGAAACAGAACAAACCGACAGAAGTTATCCACTAACGATAGAGTATCAAATTGCCTTAAGGCCTTACACAATAATAATCCAAAACATATAAATGTGTCAAGCACTCCTAGGCTACCTCGGCATGCAAGCCGGACATAAACATAACAAAAGTAGCAAACACAAAAGGAGAAACCAAGCACAGCAACACTTCATGAGGCTTAGGGCTTTTCGCCCGGCGCGCTAGCTCCTGCATGCGATCCTTGCCCTGTAAGGTTTTGAAGTAACGTGGGTCAGCAAAGGCTGACCTCTACTGTGTAACAACCACATCTCCTTCCGGCCGTCCCTAACGGACCCCGGGGTACCACTCCACCTGCAAGTTAGCACTTCGTATACCAAAAGAGTATATGTAATAAAGCGGTAAAACAGGCTTGGATGTCTCATACAACATACATGTTCTCTATGTTTTGTACAAAGTGAAAGGGGCCTACTATGCAGCATGAATGCAACCCGGGTTTCACCCAAGGCACCCTAGTTCGTATGCATCTAGCACAACATCAAACATTGGGTACTTCCGTTTCCCCATTGGCTTAAAGCCGCAAACACAAGGGAACCACCATGTCCCTAACGACACACACGCCGTCACACGGAACCTTGCAAAGGCCCCACCCGCACAAGGGTCATATACCCCGGGGCTTGCCCGCACATTCTGACTTCGCACGTCAGGGTTCCGTCTCACACTAACCGATTCTAAGAAGCCTTGCTGGACCCCACCCGCTCATGGCCACATTGCCCGGGCTTGTCCTCCGCTCGATATTCTCGTCAGTCCACAAAAGGGGCTAGTCTTGCCGGGACACTTCCCCCACATGACTTGCGCGCCACGGGATAGCCAGCCGACCATGGAGATATAACCGCACCTTAGCACAGCACAAACAAAGGTTTCCCCACCCGAATCGCCACTCGTACCATGTCTTTCCCGTGCTCCAAGGAAACCATCTACCGCACAAAGCGGAGCTAACCTCGTCCGGTTCCGACTACGAGTACTCACTCAAATATGAGAGGGAAAACGCATACATACAACGGCGTATTGCCGCTGCGGATTTCTATCGAAACCCCGAAACTCGCTATGCAACATCACCGGGTCGGACCAACAATCGCGACCATGGCTTCACCCACAATGCCTAATCCGCTAACGGAGCGGATCTCTAATGCAAAGCATGCTGGGATGAGCCTACTCAACTCGGAGGTCCTCTTGAACCTAGGCTACACGAATCCCTCTCATTTGAGAGATTCGGTGCTCATAATACGAAAGGAAGGGGATGTTATTCATGCATCCTAAATCCTAAAAACCGATAGGAGAAGCGTCGTTACCTTCCGTCCCCTCTTCCTATCCATGGAGAAGATTTGCTCGGTTGAAAACCACCGCAACGCTCCCACCTTCGCGGATCTGAACTCCGCTCGCGAAACGGACCTCAAAAGCTTCGCCGGCAGCCGTAACTTGGCCTCCTTGCTCTCCCATCTCTCTAGAACTTAGAGAGATAAAAGAAAGTGGGGAATGAGGGTTTGGAACCCTATTCCTGGCCTTAAACCGCCCAGGGAGGCCCCCCCACCGTTGGATCTTCCAAAGAAAAGAACGAACGGCCATGATCGGAACCCAAATTAAAAAATCTGGACCGAACACGGGTTGCAACACGGCCGTGTGCCTGGCCGTGTCACCCATTCGCCGTCTCGATCGAGTCGAAAAACCAGCACACGGACTTTGACACAGCCTCCAACACGCCCGTGTCACCTGCGACACGCCCATGTCGGGACCCGTATCACGCCCCCCGTGTGCACTCGACCACCATTTTGCAGTCAGACAGGTACACGGCCTTGTGACACGGCATCAGACACGCCCGTGTCAAATTTGACACTCCCGTGTTGTGCCCGTATCACGGCCCGTTTACCACACTTGCAGAATCCCTGGAGTGACACGGCCTGGGACACGCCCGTGTCCGAGGCCGTGTTCTACAACTCGACTAGCGTCGACCGCCATAGCGTCGACCACACGGCCCGAGGCCGAACACGCCTGTGTCACGCCCGTGACACGCCCGTGACACGCCCGTGACACCTGCTCCAAAAACCAAACTGGACTTAAAAAATCACTTGCCCCACTTTTGAGTTTCGGGGTGTTACAATCAATTACCGTAAATTAAATGATGCCACTCGTAAAGATCACTTCCCCCTCCCCTTTATCGATCAAATCTTAGAACGCCTATCCGGGCATAGTTTTTATTGTTTTCTTGACAGTCTTTCGGGATATTTCCAAGTCCCTATTGCACCCGAAGACCAAGAGAAGACAACATTCACTTGCCCCTTTGGATCCTTTGCCTACCGTAGGATGCCTTTTGGGCTATGCAACGCACCAGCTACCTTTCAGCAGTGTATACTAGCCATCTTCGATAAATATGTAGAAAATATAATGGAAGTTTTTATGGACGACTTTTCAGTTTTTGGCGACTCGTTTGAATTGTGTTTAAATAATCTAGGAAAAGTTTTAAAACACTGCGAAGAAACGAATCTCGTTTTAAATTGGGAGAAGTGCCACTTTATGGTACGTGAAGGTTTAGTCCTTGGCCACAAAATTTCCGCTAAGGGAATTGAAGTGGACAAGGCAAAAATTGAAATAATTGAAAAGTTACTGCCACCTACAACTGTTAAAGCGATTAAAAGTATTTTAGGGCACGCGGGTTTTTATCGTAGATTTATTAAAGACTTTTCAAAAATCACTAAGCCTCTCACCCACCTTCTCGAAAAAGACACTCCTTTCGTTTTTGATGAATCTTGTCTCGAGGCATTTGAATTAATAAAATCAAAACTTATAAATGCTCCTATTATGATCGCCCCAGTTTGGGGTTCACCATTCGAAATTATGTGCGATGCGAGTAATCATGCGGTAGGTGCGGTTCTAGGTCAGCGAATTGCGAAGAACTTTCATCCGATTTTCTATGCTAGTAAAACTCTAACTTCTACTCAAGAAAATTACACCACGACGGAGAAAGAACTCTTAGCGGTTATTTTTGCTTTTGATAAATTCTGACCGTATGTTATTCTTTCTAAATTTATTGTTTTCACGGATCATTCCGCTTTGAAGTATGTCCTTTCTAAACCGGATGCGAAGCCGCGTCTTATCCGTTGGATCCTCTTACTTCAAGAATTCGAGTTGGAGATTTGGGATAAGAAAGGAGCGGAAAACTTAGCAGCTGATCATCTTTCGCGTCTTGAAAATCTCAATCTTGATATTTTAAATGAAACTTTTATTAATGACTCTTTTCTGGATGAGCGTCTTTTAAATATTTATTATTCTACCCCCTGGTTTGCCGATCTGGCCAATTATCTTATGGCCCGGGTCCTTCCAAAAGAATACTCAACTCACCAAAAGAAGAAATTCTTTTCTGAGTTGAAGTATTATTTTTGGGAAGACCCATTTATATTTCGCATTTGTGCGGATCAGGTGGTAAGGAGATGTGTCAACAAATTTTAAAACATGTTCATGAAGGTCCGACTGGCGGGCACTTTCAAACAAACCGCACCGCACAAAAAGTATTAGTGCTGGATTTTATTGGCCAAGCATATTTAAAGATGCACAAATCTTTGTGGGCGGATGCGATCGATTCCAGCGGACTGGTAATATCTCTAATAAAAATGAAATGGAACAAAACTATTTTCTCGAGTGTGAAGTGTTTGATCTGTGGGGCATAGACTTCGTCGGCCCATTCCCCTCCAGTTTAGGTAATAAATATATTTTAGTCGCATTTGATTACGTTTCCAGGTGGGCGGAAGCCCAAGCTTTACCAAATAATGATGCTCGCGTTGTTGTTGCTTTTATTAAAAAATTATTTTCTCATTTTGGTTTTCCTCGAGCGATCGTTAGTGATAGGGGAAGTCATTTTTGCAACGCCCAACTCGCTAAAGCTTTAACTAAATATGGCGTTATGCATAAACTTTCGACTGCTTATCACCCCCAAACTAACGGTCAGGTCGAGGTAGTCAATTGAGAACTTAAACGAATTTTGGAAAAAACCGTTTCTACTTCTCGTAAGGATTGGTCTTTAAAATTAGACGATGCTCTTTGGGCCTATCGGACAACGTACAAGACCGCCATCAATTGTACTCCTTTTCGATTAGTCTATGGAATATCGTGTCATCTTCCGGTAGAAGTAGAACACCGTGCATATTGGGCGTTAAATTTTTTTAATTTCGATCCGCACTCGGTCGGCGAGCATAGAAAACACCAACTAAATGAGCTTGACGAGTGGCGAGCGTACGCATATGAAAATAATAAAATTTATAAAGAACGCAGGAAATTGTATCACGATAAGAACCTGCGCCATCCTAAAACATTTAAATCAGGCGATCAGGTTCTTCTTTTTAATTTGCGTTTACGTCTTTTCCCTGGAAAACTTAAATCTAGATGGTCTGGACCATTTACGGTCAAGGATGTTTTTTATTACGGCACTGTGTTACTTTCGCACCCCGATAAGGGGGATTTTAAAGTGAATGGCCATAGACTTAAACTTTATTTTTTTAATGATTCCGTGTCTCCTGCAAAGGATAATCTTATTCTGAACTCTTAGATTGTTATTTTATTATGGACATTTTTATTTTTGGACTACTTATTATTATTATTATTATTATGAAACTCTTTTATTTGGATTATTGTATTAAAGAACACTATTGGGCATCTGCCCATGGACTCTATTATTTTTCTGCTTTTATTTTGCTCTTCCCACCAAAGGCCAATCAATTACAAGTTCGTAGTCGCCGCTCCGCCGCTGCTGATATCAAATGGATCAAGTCAAACCTGCTGACGAACAAGTGCACTAAAAAGCAAGCATGGGGGAGCGACATCCCCTTCATCTCATAACCCCGGGGAAGTCCTGTTCTTTTTTTTTTATTTACTTTACTTTCTGCATTTTTTTCTTTTTCTCTTCTTCTCAGTCCCCTTCTCTTTTTCTTTTTTTTCCTTCATTGAGGGAAATGAAGAGTTTAAGCATGGGGGAGGGTTTATTTTCCTTCTTTCTTCTTTCTTTTTTTTTTAAAAAAATTATGTTCTAAATTAGTATAGTACTTCATTTTAACTTCAAAAAATAAAAAAAAATCCAAAAAATTATAAACTATAAAACCCAAAAAAATATTAGAAAAACAAAAATAAAAAAAATGTGTGCTAAAATCTATTTGAAAAAGAAAATCTAAAATTATTTGTATCTTTCTTTTTATGTTTCTTCTAGTGATGTGTAGGCCCGTGCGATTTTTGTAGTTCTATATAAATTACTTTGAAAATGTTCTCTAAACTTATCATTTTAACATAGTTTAGTTCTACTAGTTTCTCTTTCTTAAATATAGTCATCCGCTTTTTTACGTTATAAGTTAGCAATTTGTAGTTATGTCTTTTTATTCAGTTAGTTGCTTACGAATGGTTACTAGGTATGATTAGCTCTTTTTCATTTGCGGGGTAGTCTTTCTTGGTGTCTAGAACTTGTCCCAAGCTACTCTCGAAGCATTTGCGTCGTTTTTATGTTCTTTAGAAATGATGTAGGCCACCATTTGAATAGTTTGAGCTTTTCTTGCCCACCAAAAACATTACCATTGCAAAAACAATTTTGGGCCTTTTTCATGTTTTCTTTGTTTTTAGCTCCACCTTTCATTTCATTATGTTCACCAAAGCCAAATGCCTTTCCTATTTTTCACACTATAACCTTGAGCTTAAAAATTATTTTGTGAGGGGGTATTATCTTTGAAATGAATAGGAAATTCTCAAGCCTATTTTTGGAGCTTTCTTATCCAAATGTTATTAAAAAAAATGTTGAAAAAATCAAGATGAAAAAATCAAAATCAAAAAAATGAATGAATGAATGAAAGAAAAAGTTTTTGTTTGGCCAAGTTTATAAAAGAAAATTTCATTGCCTTATTTTGTAGTATAAATTGGAGAAATGACTTTCTTATCATTTCTCATTTTGTTATCATGTTTTTTATTATTTTTGAGCTCACCTTGGTTTAGTGTTTAAGACCTCATGTTTATCCTTGTTTTCACTTCCTAACTTTTTACCTAAGCCAAGTCTTAACGCCTATTAGAAGTCCTATTGATCTTAGAACGTAAATTCGCATAGTGGAGAAAGTGTGAACGTACAAGCCTATGGCCACCATCATTGATGGATTTCTTTGGAGGTTACCTTGGAGTGTTTTAGGGTTAATGTTTATCTAGCAACCTAGTAGTTTGTTAATGCGCCGTTTACTTAGAACCTCTACTTTTGTTTTCCTTATTTTCATTTATTTTGGATGCCTTGTTTTAAGATTTAGAAATGTGTAGACTTTTCTTATGTTTTAATGAAATTTTTAGGGTTCCACTTTCAAATTTTCTATTGTGCACTTCTCACCCCACTAGTTGATAACATGGAAATTAGGATAGTTTAATTTTTCATGTTTTGCTTTTCTTAACAATGGAACCTAAAATAAAATATATGTCTTTTGTTTTTCCCTAGTTCTTTATTTCAATTTGCATGAGGGCAAGCAAATGTCTAAGCATGGGGGAATTTGATGACTAGTTTTAGTCATCGTTTTTGGGGTAATTTAGTAGCTTAAATTCCTAAGTATTATTATAATTTTATGTTTTTGTATGCTTGTTTGTTGTTGTTGTGTTATTTTATATAAATCTATAGTTTTATTTTATGTTTTGTTGTTATTTTTTGTTATGTTTATGTTATTGTTATGTCTAGTTTTATTTTTAAATATTATTATCTTTGTTATAGTTTAGGTTTACATGACTAATGTAATGTTATAATGATTAATGTTATGTTTTATGTTTAGTTTTATTTAAATTTATATCATGATATGTTATTATAATAAGTGTCTAATGTTTTATTTTATTTTGTAGGTTGGCCGGCCCCTCCCTCAAGTGCAGCTCAGGCCCAAGTTCATCAACTTGCAGCCCCCTACATGAATCAATTTGGAGCAGCCACCTTGCCCAAGCTGAGCCTTTGGAGCAGCCTACAAGCCCAACCCGAGCTCCTACCTTGGTGCAGCCGACCCTCCACATGGTGCAGCCCACACTTGAAGGCCGAGCCCACTACATGCTACCCGAGAACCTCAAGAAGCCCAAACCCGAGCCCTTGCATGGCCCTCTTCATTGAAGCAGCCCCCCTTTCATTTATTGCCATGCATGAATATTTTCATGCATGGCCGGCCACCTTTCAATGTCATACATGCATTTTGCCATCCCTCTCTCTCTCCATTTAATGAAATCCATGAATCCCCATACATGTGGCCGGCCCCACTCTCTTTCCCCTTCTACACACTTCCATTCATCCCCCTCCTCTTTATTTTATATTTTTATTTTCACTTCCATTAAATCAAATACAATGCATTCATACCTTCTCTCTCCCCTCATTTAAAGCCATGCATGAATCCTCCCCATGTATGTGGCCGGCCACCCCTTTGTCTCCCCCTAATCTAGAAGCTTCCCTTCCCATCTATAAAAGGAGCCCATGGTCTCATATTTTGGAGGTTGGCTTTTGGAGAGAGCTTTTGGAGAGTACAAGTCAAGAGAATTTTTTATTGTAATTTTCATTTCTATTTTCCTTTTTTGTAATCTCATTTTGTTTATGTAATATCATTTTGTTTCAAGCTATTGTGCACTTTCTTTCCTTTTAGTATAAAAAATATGAAATCTTCTTCTCTTATCATTGTCGTTTTCTTTTCCACCATGCGTAGCTAATTTTCTTTTAGCATTTGATCATGAGGATCCATGATTTGAGATGAGAGTTATTTTTATTTCATAGTTTTTTTGCTTAATTCTACTCGGTCCTTCTTTGATTTTTATTTCGTCGACTCCGTATTTCCGGTATACGGTAGTAGGCTTAGGATCTCATATTTGAGTAGCCTAGAGGCTCGTGAATGTGAAAGATCACTCAAAGAAGGAAGGAGTTGAACGCAACCCTGGAGTTAGGACGACGTAAATCTTCCGGATTGGAGTCAAATCAAATAGTGCGGATCACATCGATAATGCAACTTTAGGCTTCTTTGGTTTGTAAAGAGATTTCGATCAAAGTGTCTATAAGTTAGGAGACCTAATGCTCTAGCGAGATTTTGTCTCATTTTCGGATCCGTCACGGCCGAGTATGATTTGCAAATTTAAAACTATACCTTTTATCTCTCTCGTTTCATTTTATGGTGAATCAATGATCGAATGCTAGCTTTTTAATATAAGTTTTTCGTCTCGCAAATTATCATTTATTTCACTTTTTAAATTCTTAAAATCCAACAATTTTCTGGTAGGATAATAGTTCAAGCGTGAGTAGCAGTACTTGACAACCCCATGTTTAAATACGACCTTGATATATTTTTATCACTATACTATAAAACGATAGGTACACTTGCCTATTCGGATTGTTGTCCGTGAGATGATTTTTACGCATCTAAGAGCAAGCAGAATTAACGCCAGACTTTGAGCAGTGGAGCCCCACTTCAAGGAATATCATTTTAACTGCATGGAAGGTTGTAAAAGATCAAGTACATGAAAGAGGAAAATTGTAAAATGAGCATGAATGGCAAAAGTATGAAGCCAGGAAGGAAGCCATAGTTCAACACAGGAGAAAGGCTAAGATGGAGAAGCTACCTCCCAATACTCAGGAACCTTACAAGTATTTCCCCAAGCACTTTCATTATTTTGAAAGACAAAGGATCAAGACTGCAGCACAGAAGAAAGTTGATTTGAAAGGCAAGAAGCCCATGGAAGATAAAGAATCTCCCGCTCAGGCTCATATAATATCTGGAAAAGGGATAGTAATCAAGGAGCCTGCCCAGCCTTAGTCTTAGCTTTACTAGTTTTTGTCCAAGAACTATGTAAATTGTTAGTTTGTTAAAGAAATCAATGTAAACATTTTGTAACAAACTTTTTGAGTTGATATACAAAATATTGTTCTGTGATCATTTGCTTTTACATCTTTATTCTGTGATGTAACTATGATATGTGTTTTGTTTATATAGTACCCTGTCATATAATGCATATATACATCATCATGTTTATTTTATAAGTGGTGTATATCATTGGCTAAAGGGTTATGACTTCTCCAAAAAGGGGGAGATTGTTGGGTATATTGGAAAATGTGTACCTGATTTGGAGAAGCCACACTTAGCTCAATGAATTACATCAAGGTGTATTTGATGTTATTTTGAGTTTATATGTGCAGGTTTAGAATGTGCTAGAATGCAGGAAAAATATTCTAAGTCCATGTGTCAACACCTGAGGAAGCTGTGTCGACACTTCAGTTAGATTGTGTCGACCCTTGGAAATTGCTATGTCGACACTTCAGATAATTTGTGTCGACACCGGGAGGCAGTGTCGAAACACAGAAGATTATAGTCGACATCGACTGTGTCGACACCGGGAGGCACTGTCGACACACAGAGGCAGAGTCGACAACAACTGTGTCGACACCTGGAGGCAGTGTCGACACACACTATGTTCTTAGTCTACATAAACTGTGTCGATACACAGGACTTGTGTCGACACACAGCTGAGTCTAGACAAAGTTGATTGCTGATGAATGGTGAAGTGTTTATGTCGACACAAATAATCAGTGTCGACACATTCTCAAGATGCAGTATCAAGAAGCCGTGTCGACATAAAGGCAGCTTTGTCGACATCACCAAAGGCTGTGTCGACACTTAAATCACTTGTGTCGACGCGTATTGACAGATGGTCTCGACACTTTATGATAGACAGACTCGACGTTTTGCTGACAGAATCAAAGGCTCAAGAACTGTTTGAAGACTTGACAGCTGTGAGTTACAACAGGTTTTCTGAAGCTATCAGACTTGTCAGAAGTTAGTTATAAACTGGATCAGTCGGTTACCAAGGATGAAGTCTATAAATAGATGGATTCAAAAGAAGAAAAAAATATACATAGAGAAGACAAGTATTGTCACAACTAACAAAATTAGAGATTGATCTCTGGTCAAGAAAGTACAAGTAACAAAAAAGAAGATCTTCGTGAGAAGATCTAAGAAGACGTTCTGAAGTAGTTTTCTATTAAGATTCTGTCTAAGTGGAATTCAATCAAGAATTCAGAAGTATCTTCAAGAGGTTTAGATAGAGAGAGATCCGGCTATTTGAAGATAAGGAGGAGACATTCACAGGTCTCTCAAGAAGCAGATACTGAACTAATCTATCAAGAAGATTCAGATCTATTTCTTAAGTCTAAGAAGGAAGCTGCCAATCAGTTTTATTATAAGGAAATCAACCCAACTAAGTTCAGATTCAAGAAGCTTTGAAGAAAGCTAAGATCAAGTTGATTTCACCCATCAGCCTCTTCAAGAAGCTGATCAAGAAAGTTCTTATCCCTTCTCTCTCAACAGGGGTAAGAGATTACAAAATTCCTTATCAAATTCTGTAGGATCTATTCATAGATCTGAGTTGTAAGCCTATTTTATAAAGGCTGAGTGTAGGAGATTTATTCTCTGAGTTGTAGGGCTGTTTATGCCTGAGTTGTAGGAGAAGATATTCTCTGAGCTGTAGGTCTTGAGGCAAGGCTTAGGTAGGGCTTGTTAGCCTGAGTTGTAGGAGAAGGTATTCTCATAGTTGTAGGCCTTTTGGCAAGGCTGAGGTAGGGCTTGTTAGCCTGAGTTGTAGGAATCCTTCTGGATTATGAGCTATAGGATCTGAGGATCTGAGTTAAAGGAAGAAGTTAGGCCGACTATAGCATACTGCTAGATAGGTGAAGGGGTAAAGTGGATGTACCCAGACCTTGGGGAACCACTATAAATCTGTGTGCAATCTGTGATGTGTGTATGTTTGTGATTGATGTGCTGTGTTAGCTTAGATATATCTGATTTATTCAAAGAACTGTAGTTATATTCTGCCTTAAGTTAAATCAAGGAAATGTACCTATTCACCCCCCTCTAGGTGTTTAGGTAGTCTTGAAAGTAAAACTATCAGTTTCCCTAAGTTCAAGCTAAGCTAGTGTCACACTAGGGTCTTCATGCATCACTTAAGCCCTAACCCTAACTTTAGGGGGCCTAGAAGGGTGGGGGATTTTATACTTTCAATTCATATTAGAGGGGCATTTTGTTCGATATAAGGTTAACACCTTGAACAAGATCCCTGTTCTAGCGTCAAGAGATTCTGTCTAGTAACCATGGATTGAAGTAAAGACATGTCTTCTATGATGCTACCAGTATGCACACAAGAAAACTTTCCCATGTGGAAAGAAAGAGTATGTTTCTTCATGGAAGCTACTGATCCCAGAATATTCCAGATTATGGAAGAAGGACCCCATATATTAATTCAACCATCATCTCTGAATCCTGCTATCATGTTCCCCAAGAAGGTGATGGACTTTACTAAGGATGAAATTGCCTTAGTCTCTCTTGATAAGAAGGAAAAGAACAACATTGCAAGCGTAGTGGACGACTCATTGTTTTAGAATCTATTCCACTACAAATCTACCAAAGAAATATGGGACTGCCTAGTTGTGCAGATGGAAGGGACAGAAGAAGTAAGAGACGACCGCAGATCGTTTCTGAATTAAGAATACGAAGCATTCAAGCAAGGAACAAGTCATAGTATTGCTGACAGCTTCGAGAAATTCTTTAAGATTGTAAACGGCCTCATGAACTATGGTCGTAATTTCACTAATGGCGAGCTCAATGACAAATTTCTAAGATCCCTGATAAAGGACTGGGACACCAAAGTCGTAGCCATTAGAGAATTTGGATAGTTGTCTAAAATTGACCCTTAGAACCTCTTTGGGAAATTGCTCTGCTATGATCTACAAATGAACACTAGAAAGAAGGAGGAACAAATCAGCTAGACTTCTAGTAAAGAGAAGTAGGTGTCCCTTAAGGCGGGAGGGTCAAGAAAGTCCAAAGCTATTTCACCAGTAAGGACTCGTGCTCCTAACACCCCAGAAGACTCCGAGCCTAGCACATCTGGCCCTGAGCTATCAGATGGAGAGTTCTCTTTAATATTTAAGCAGTTCAAGAATTGTTCATCCTCATTTGATTTCAGAAAATCACATCGTGATGGTGATCGCTCTAGAAAAAGATACAACCAAGAGGACATGTATAGATCTAAACCGAATAAACACTCTTCCTCTGACGTTGTGTACTACTGTTGCAATAAGACAGGTCACATGATTGTTGAATGCCCATACAAGAAGAAGGAGTGCTCCAAGAAAGAGGATGAAAGATCCTTCAAGGGAAAAAGAAAAGAATAAAAGGGCTTCGTCACCAAGAAGTCCAAGACTCTCAGCGATAGTGACTCAAGTGATTCGAGCTCAGAGAATTAGGAATCCTACTTCGGGCTCATAGCTAAATTAGTCAAGGAAGTTGGTGACTCTGAGTATCACGGGAAGGTAAACTCCCACACAGAATTGGAAACGTCCATTAATTGTCATGTAGGCTATTCTTCTGAAGAGGAAAAGTCAGAGTTAATGGTTCAGCAAGAGAACCTTTTAAAGGATTTTGACAAAGGCCGAAAGGTAGTCAAAAAGCAAGCAAAAGAGACTGCCTCTCTCAAGGTAGTGGAATCAGGCCTGAGGGAGAAAATTGCAGAATTAACTCCTCTCAGAAGTGAGGTTCACTCCTTGCAAATGGAATTGAAAAGCTCGGCTGAAATATTAAGTCTAAAAGAGAAATATCTTGATGAGCTAGAAGAAAAGATCTTGGTGGAGAGAAAACTTGTTGAGAGTTACTCCAAGCCGAAGACTATTCTCCCTCTCATTGATGAGTTTTCAGCTCCGAAGAAGGGTAGTGGTCTTGGCCACCTAGTGAGAAAAGGTAAGGCTGCCAAGAAAGCCAGTGCCAAAGAAAAGGAGAATGCACCTCTAGGTCAACCTTTGTTTAGGAAGGTAATCTTCCCGTCAAACATGTTTGACCTCGAGTCATCCTTCGGTCATCTGGCTAGAACAACTTATGTAGAGCCCAAGAAGCGATATGAGGGATGGAACTGCCCCCAAGACTATGGTGCCAAAGTCTTCAAAGCACCTTACGAAGAGATTGAACTTAAGAGTTATGATCCTTATGTTCATGGACATAACCATAAGAGGGCACCAAAAACCAAAACTTTTGTACCTAAGGCAAAGGAGATGGAGAAGCCCTATGTATGCTGTAATTAGGAGTCTTCCACCTCCAAGTATGTTGCCCCTACTAGACCTCACATTCAAAAGGTAAAACAAGAGTACAAGAGAAGGTACAATAGGTTTGACTGTTGTTACTGCAGCAAAATTGGTCATTTGGTCCAGATTATTGGTTTAACCCTACTAATTTTGTAACTCCACGAGTTAACCATGCGAGACCGACCACTCACAGAGTTAATGTTCTTAGTGGTGTTAAGCTGACTAAGAATTAAGGACCCAAATCTATTTGGGTTCCTAAGGTAAAACGATTTATGATTGCAGGCATATCAAAGGCCAGCAAAAATCCAATCTGGTATTTGGAAAGTGGATGCTCTTTGCATATGATCGGGACAAGAAGCCTATTTCTTGATTTCACCCTAGTCAAAGACGGACCAAAAGTCATCTTTAGAGAGTCAGGCCGGGGAACTACAAAAGGCTATGGTATGATCTCAAATGGAGTAGTGTCTTTCATAGACATGGCTTATATTGAAGGACTACACCATAATCTTATAAGCATAAGTCAGCTATGTGATAAAGGCTACATTGGTTAGTTCTACAAGGACAAGTGTTTGATAAAGTTGTCTGCAAATTTGGATGCGGTATTAACAAACACTCGGAGAAGAAATATTTTTTGTTTAAATTTTCTTTGCTTAGAAAATTCTACACCAGTCTGTTTTCTTGCAAAAGATAGTACGTCTCTTTGTGATTAATGACATAAGAGATTAGCACATATTAATTTCAAAATAATAAATATGTTATTTTCTTACAACTTAGTGCGCGATGCCCAATCATTAAGTGCCTTAAATGTTGAAAATCATGAAGTGAAAGTGGTGGACTGGGCGACCTGGACGACCTGTCCGCGCGGCTTGTGCGGACAAGACTAGTGGCTTGTCAGGTCGACAATGGTGTTGCAGTCAGCTTTTGCTCTAGCAGCCTGGGCTGTCTGTTCGCGTTGTATGTGCGGACAAAGGAGGCGGCATGCCAGGCCAGGTTGTGTTCAGCTAGTAGTTTGTTCCTAGAAAGTAACCAGGCAGATATGATTGCTATCCGCGGAGCTTGCCGACACTGGCGAGGTGCGTACTCGGTTGAAGTTTGCGAAGTCTGGGCTGCGGACTGGACTAGAGCTCGGGAGATCGGCATGGCGTGTGCCATGGTCTAGATCTCGTTGCAGGGCTGGTGGAAACCGCGGAGTTCACCGGTTAGAGCTTACCGGTGCCGGGGTTTGCCGGGTTATGCGGGATGGCTCAGTGCGGGAGGTTGTGTGGTCTGCACGGACTGATGCCTATGTTTGCCGAGTTTGGTAGTTGTCAGTCTTGTGTGCTTTTGCTGCGGGCTCAAGTATGTGGACTGGAGGACTGTCCGCTAGCACATGCGGACTGGATCTATTCACAGGTGGGCTACCTGGGGAAGTATTCGCAGAGTCTGCCTTTTTGGTGAAGTTTGGATGGGCCTTAGTGATAAGGCATATTAGCTCTATGTCCGGCCTTGGTGGTGCAATCTAGGCAAGCTGGCTATCTTGTATAGTCACGACGGTCTGGTTGTGTATACACGGCTTAGCAGATACACTTGTTGCTCGCCGCAAGATGGGGACAGTTATCCTATAAGCTAGGGAGGTGATCACACTCCACTCCACGCCAATAAATAGGACCGCCCTACACATCAATTGATATCCAATTGAACAGTAAGTGAACTCGCGGATAGTTGCTACGGTTAGCATTTTGTATCCATGTTGATTGAGGAGGTTGACCAGTTTGCTGTGCAGGTTGTGCGGGTAGTGCTGGAAAGCCAGGGACTTGGTTTTGATTGCAGTTAGGGACAATGCTGACTCTGCGGATATCAACTAACGGTTAACAATAGGTTGCGGTTTTGTGAGTAGGCGGCCTCTCTTCTGCAACTAGTTTCCCAGTTCAATAAGTTGTCCGCATCTGGCGGCTTGGTTAAGTTCAGCAGCAGTTCATGCGATCTGGCGGCTAGCAAACTTTCGGTTAGGCGGCTTGGAGATCGGCAGTTAGAGTTCAACATTAGAATAACAGGCATGCAACACGACTAGATTGCGGTTTAGCGATCTGTCGGTTTGAGCGGACTCCGTAGCGGTTAACAGCAGGGTCGACGGTTACTTGAAGTATCTAGTTTCCTACCTAAATCACCTAGAGGGGGTGAATAGGTGAGTTCTGCGTCTTTTATAGAATAAAAATTTGAGAGTAATCAATACAGAAAATAACTAAGCCTAACTCATATGACACAAGGAAATTATAGTGGTTCCCTAATCTTGGGTACACTTACTTACTACCTTGACTATCTGGCACCACGACTAGCCTTGGCTACTTCACTAAATCTCGGATTTCAACAATCCTACATCTCGGTACAACGCTCCTAAAACTCGGAGATAACACACTCCTACAAACTTGGAGAACAACGCTCATACAAACTAAGAGAATAATGCTCCTACAAAATTGAAGACAAAGCTCCTACAAGAGTTGAAATTATTGTTACAACAATAATAAAAACTTTATACTTTCAGATCTGGAATCTTCTAGGTTCTTCCTTCTTGAACATTGAAAATCTCTGTTAATAAGTTGAGGAAGAAAGCCCGAGAAAACTTTGATCTGAAATGCTTAGGACCCGACACAATCAAGTGGATGTTTGAAGAACTTGAATCTATAATCTATCGAATCTTTTCTTCTTGGAATCGCTGGATAGAGAGATGAGTGACAGTGAAAAATGACGATGACGGCACGACTTCTCCCGATTTGAAAATTGCGATGCGATTCTGAATAAAGTTATTAAGGTTAGCGATTCCTCTGAAAGGACTTCTTATAAAACCTTGTCTAACGGACTGAAATCATTAAGAAAAGATCCACGTATATAATTCATGAGGAACTTAGGTTATATCGAAATCCCGTCAGAGTTTAAAAGAAATTTTTCTGCAACTTTATTTCTCAAGAAGACATATGATTTCTCGAGAAGGATTTGCTTTCTCGAGAAATTACATAGCCTTCTCGAGAAAATAATAAACACAAATTCTTTGAACTTCAGAACTAATTCTCTAGAAGAAACTTGACGTCTCGAGAAAAATACTTAGCTTTTCAAGAAACAATTTTTGACTTCTCGAAAACTGCTTTGCTTTCTCGAGAACTATACTTGACTTCTCGAGAATTCTTCAGGGCTTTCTCAAGAAAAAGACTTAAAGATTGTTTCTGAGAATTTTTCAAGAAGTCTTAAGGTTTCTCGAGAATAGCTTTGCTTTCTCGAGAACTATACTTAGACTTCTCGAGAAATTCACTTCATCTTCTCGGAAAAGTACTTAGAATATTTTCTATGATAAAACTAATTCTTCTTTGTTGAAAACCAGCAACCCTTCCTTTCGTCCATTGCTTTAGTACTTGAAAATGAAGTGTATCCCAATAAAGAGGTTACATATGAGTCAACACCATAGGTCACACAATGAGGGATTACATTGCATGGTCCTGTGTTTAATGACTCATTGTAAACTGACATTGGTCTACACTTAGCGATAATGACCTGCAAGCACTCAACTAAAGAATAACATCAAATATATAATTAATTAAACTTAGTTCAAGAGTGACTTCACGCAAATTTAGGTTATTGTGGATACAAAACCCAACAATCTCCCCCTATTTGTAGACGTCAGAACCCTCTACACTAAGGTGATTTATATCAAGATAATCAAAGAATTAACTAACAAATAAAATAATATATGCAAGACAGTTAAGAGATAATTAGATCATCAAAATTCAAAATTTTATATATATAGAGAATTTGTCCATAGAAATGTCCAGGTCCACATAATTCCATAACACTGACAATCATAAATCATTTGTACTGTTGCTGGTGTTGCCGTTCCTTCTTCTCTTATTGCCTTTTCTGGTAGCTGAAGGGCTTGGGATAGTATTTTGGAGGATGAGGAGGAGCATTAAGATTATTGTGGCCATATTCACGATCATGAATCCTTCTTTTTGTCATAGATTTCTCATATAGATCCCACTCCTTAAGACTGTAATGATCATCCTTATTATCATGAAGTTCCACAACTAACTTTAGAGTGTCTAGAATTAAAGACTTGGAGGTTGGACTCCAAATTTCAGCAAATTCCCTTTCTTTCCTTTTGACAGCTTCTTGACTTGGGAAAGATCGGCTGGATGAAGCACTATCACCATATTTTCTTTTCTTAGGCACTAATACTTCAAGAGGTAGGTCCTGAGGTATCTCTAGCTGATCAGAAGTCTAGACTTGAGAATAATTCACAGGAGGAACTCCATGCTGCTCAGGATTGGGAGAAAATGTATGCTTACAGACATTTAGATCAAGATGAGGAGGTGGAGCCTCATTTGGATAACCTTAATACTCTAGAAAAATTTGATTGTGCATCCACACAGCAGTATAATAAGTATAAATGTTTACACCCTTAATCTGTGTTTCTACATTTGTTCTAATCTCATTCAATTGATTATCCTACCGAGTCTTCATTTCTTGAACATTGCATTCTAGATTTTCTTTCATCTTATCCTCCCCCTTTCGGACTTCTATGGCTAGATCATTTATGACATCTTCCTTGAATTTCCCGACCTCTTCACAGGTTCTGAAGTTCTATTCTTCAGTTTTCTTCAGCAAGAGTATCTGATTGTTAGCTACAGTAACTGTCTGATTCATGACTTCACGAACACTAGTGATAGTGTGGTCCAAAGCCTTGCCACCAATATTGAGCAGTTTTTTTAATTCATTTATATTATTCTGAATCAAAGCAAATCCTCTGCTCATTTCTTTCTCAAGAGCATGATGCAGCGCCGCCGCTAATTGATGATGACCCGGTTGCCGAGGCGCTACGACATAAAGATCTGAGACGCCGTGATGACGCTGAAGGAAGTTAACGTTACAACCTCCGCCCGCAACGTGCTAATCCGCCATGAAGAATTAGCCTTAATTATCTTATTTCATGAACTCTATTTTATATTTTTGGAATATAAAATTATCCTATGTTAAGTGATAATTTTATATTCATGGCATGCTTTTATTTGTTTTAATTTGAATAATTTTTATTTTCGGTGTGCACTTAGCCATTCGGATGGATGAGATTACATCTCCATCATTGAGGGTTAAGGCTTGTTGTAAACTCCTATTTAAGGAGATGATTAGGAGGAATAAAGCATCGAAAGTTGAAACCTAAAATTCCCTCTCCATAGAGATTTCGGCCAAGAGGAGAGCCTCCTTGCCGCCGCCCCCTTGGTTGTGGTGTGAAGCTGCCGCCCCCATTCTCCCTCCATCCGTTTCGGTGCGAATCTGGCGCGGCTTCCTTTGGTGCGACTCCTTGGAAGAAGGCTGCAAACCCCTCGGTGTGATGCCGGCGGATCTGTGGAGAGAGTGATTCTCCCACCTTATCTCGTGTGAACTTTAATCCCGGTTGGGTAACCTCTTCCCCCTTGTATGATTCATGCTTTAGTTTGTGGAGGTTTTTCACGCAGCATTTTCTCCATGGTTTTTAAATTCATCGCTTGCAAAATCTGAAATCGAATTTGTTGTTATTGAATCTCTTGTTATCCGGAATAGGTAGATCTGTCTCGGGAGCGCAACTTGGCCTAGTCTTGATTTGCTCTTCCGATCGGTGCACTTTATGTGCCAACAAGGGAATAAACGACGAATCGAATTTTGATCGCTCTTGAAAGTTTTCCGCCGCTCCAAAATAAAATTATTGCTGCGTTTGAAACGGCTTATATTGAAATGAATAGAGGCTTGTGTAGGTACAGTGAGTTGTGTGCTTGTTGGAGAGGTAGGTCTTAAGGACGTTGTATCGAGTCCGGCTTACGATGAGTTGTGTGCTTGTTGGAGAGGTAGGTCCTAAGGACGTGGTATCGAGTCCCGGATTTTTGGGAGCCAACCGACCCCTTTTCGTTCGCTTTTGGTCGGAGCTCTCTTTTTTTTCTTATTCTGTAAGGGTTAGGTGTCCATTAGTGCACGCACGTCTGTGTCACATTCACACCCCACATCAGAGCAGTTACTCGCTCAGTTACATCTTTGATAGACTTGTCAAAGTACTCCCTCTGCTTTATCAAAATAGAATCAATCTTACCCAATAGGGTATCATCCGAAATGACTGTAACTGGAGGAAGTGGAGGTGGTAGTGCTGGAGCTGTCAAGATTGGTAGTTATTTAATAATAAGTGAGCTTTTGCCTCTTTGGGAAGATGCCATCACATCCCCTTCCTCACCAAGAATGATAGGTAGAGATAATTCTAAATTCTTGAGAGGAGGTTCTACAGGTTCTGGGATAACCACATTCTCCCCCTCAATTTGTGCGATGGGCTGAGAATCTTTTGGAATCTCTTCATGAGAGATGAAAAGGGGATCACCTAAGCCACCATCACACATAGAGGTTCTCTTCTCATCATCATACTGAGCTTTATTTCCTTTTCCACCACCACATCATCAACAAGATCTTTATTTGTAACTTGATCTGTAAGAACATCTGAATGAAACTCTGTGTCTAGAACCTTTGCTTGCTAATATTCCTTATGAACTAAAGGAGCAGGCTCCCCCTCAAGAGCTACAACAGATGTGCCAACTATATCAATATATAGGGGAGATTGAGTCCTGTCCTAATTAATATAGTCCTTGGAACTGCTGGAGCTTGGCCTAGCTCTTGAATTTTGATTTCCCATCTATTGATGGATGAGAGTGAGACTTTCTTCATGTGGTGATTGGAAACACCTTTGGACAAGTAAAAAACTTCAGGGTGCACTTGATTTAGATATAGAGAGATTATCCTTGCAAAATTAGGTGCTTTCATGTTTTCCATAATCTTTTCAAATAACATGATTCCCCATTCAAACTTCTTACGACACACTACAACAGTCATCATGCAAAAGAAGTCTGAGGATATATATATCCAATTGAACATGTCTTGGAGAGGAGAACTTTTCCAAGAATGTCGGCAAAAAGCTTGCTTTCATCATTCATGTGCTGTCTGTGAATAGAGGTAGTGGATTTGGAGAGGCCACAAAATGAAAGAGCTCTGGAGTAATCAGGTTCTTCCAAATAATCTTCCTCATCAATGGAGGGTAACCTACGAAATTTTTTAAGGAGGACAACTTCATTTTGATCTTCACATCTTTGATAGAGCTTTTCAACAATTTCCCACACCTATTAAGCTTTGCATTTCTAAAGAACTCTTTAACTTCTGGAACAAGGACTTTGTAAGGATGCTTTAGAATGAAAGAGAGGCTGGCAGTTTCAAGAAGTAGAACGACATTGTGGAAATCGTCGGAGATTTCTTCAATACCTGTGCGAACAAACTCACTATCGATGCCAATCTTTGCAATGGGAGCCATCGATTGAAGAAGATGAGTTATTTCAAACTTTTCCAAGAAGAAGCGATAGATTTTGCGAGAAGAGCGGCGGAGGCCTTCGGCGGAACTCAAGGGTTTTTCTCGGGAATAGCTTTTTCGAAAGTGTTGATTTGGACATTCTATGGAGTTTTCTATTTATCTGAATGTTGCTGAGTAAGAATTCTCTAGGAATTTTCTAAGTGACTGATTTCAGAATCTTCTCTTGACTTTAAATGTGACTTTTCAGGACTCCTTGTTAAGCATACAAAAATCTGTGTTGAAGAAGGAGAACTTTGCTTTGTCTAGCGGCTTCGTGAAGATATCTGCAACTTGCCTATCTGTTGGAAAATACTGGAGGTTGATGTCCCCATTCTCCACATGCTCTCAGATAAAATTATATCTCAATTTGATGTGCTTTCTCCGATTGTGAGAAACTGGATTGTTGGCAATTGCTATAGCACTAGAGGAGTCACAAAACAAGGGGATGTATTTGAACTTCAAGTTGTAGTCTTCAAATTGATTCTTTATCCAGAGAAGTTGTGCACAACAATTGGCTGTGGAAATATATTCTGATTCGACGGTTGAGATTGTAACACAATTTTATTTCTTGCTGCTCTAAGATATGAGCCTTCTTCCTAGGAAACGACAAGTCCCGGAAGTGCTCTTACTGTCGGCTTTGCTACTTGCAAAGTCTGCATTTGAAAATCCAATTAGTTCTCTATCATTACATCTTGGGTACCATAATCCAAGATTTGGTGTTCCCTTAAGGTATCTCAGAATCCAGTTTACAGCTGTGTAGTGAGATTAATTAGAGTTCACCTGATATCTAGCATACACATATGTTGAAAACATTATATCAGGCCTGCTAGCAGTAGGATAGAGCAAGGATCCAATTATGCTTTTGTACTTGGTTTCATCAAAATGTTTCCCTTTCTCATTCCTGTCCAGAGACATAGCTGAACCCATTGGAGTTCTCATAGAGGTTGCATTCTCCATTTCGAATTTCTTTAGCAACTCCTTGGTGAACTTCGTTTGAGAGATGAAAATTCCATTTTCAGATTGCTTCACCTGAAGTCCTAAGAAATACTTCAGCTCACCCATACTGCTCATTTCAAACTTCCCTTGCATAAGTATGGATGACTTCTTGCAAAGGTTGTTATCAGTAGAGCCAAAGATAATATCGTCGAAATAGATTTGTAGTAGCAAAATCTTGCCTTTTACTTCCCTAAGAAATAATGTCTTTTCTATCTTTCCCCTTATGAACTTGTTCTCAAGAAGAAAGTTAGATAGTGTTTCATACCAAGCTCGTGGATCTTGTTTTAAACCATATAATGCTTTAAATAATAAATAAACATAATCAAGATTGTTAGGATTAATAGAACGTAGGGGTTGTTCCACATACACTTCTTCCTTTATTTTACCATTAAGGAAGGCTGACTTCACATCCGTTTGATAGACAATGAAACCCATGAGAGAAGAAAATGCAAGGAACAACTTGGTTGCTTCGAGTCTTGCCACTGGAGCATAGGTGTGATTAAAATTGATCCCTTCTTCTTGTCTATATCCCTTAGCTACAAGTCTGGCTTTGTTTTTTATGATGGTTCCATCTTCATCCAACTTGTTCTTGTAGACCCACTTTGTTCCAATTACATTTTTGCCTTTAGGTCTTGGCACAAGCTTCTAGACTTGGCAGCGCTTGAACTGATTGAGTTCTTCTTCCATTGTAACTATCCAAGATGCGTCTCTATTTGCTTCTACAAATTTCTTTGGTTCAACCTGCGAGAGAAAACTCAAATGCATATTTTTATTAGTAGTACCTCTTCGAGTTCTTACACCATCACGAGGATATCCTATGATTTGATCAACTAGGTGATCCCTCAAGTGTTTGAACTTTAGGGTCCTTGCATCGGGAGCTTCTTCTATTAATGTAGTGTCTTCCTCAACTTGGATAACTTCTTCATCTTGGTGATCTCCCTGTACAATTGAGGTTGGAGGAGTGATCTTGATAAACTTTTGAGCATTTTCTTCAATTGTCTCATCCAAGCTTAACTCTTTCAGCCTTGAACCTGCATCTTTAAAGAAAATATTGGAAGAGCTGCTTTGTAGTATGCTCGTCTCATAAAATACAACGTTAATAGATTCTTTTACAATTAGGGTTTTCTTACTATAAATTCTACAAGCCTTACTATGCCTACTATAGCCTACTAAAATACCTTCAAAACACTTTTCACTAAACTTTGTTCGGTAATACTTTCCATTATTAAGTACGAAGCATTTACTTCCAAAGATTCTAAAGTAGGACACAGTTGGTTTTCTTCCCTTCAATAGCTTATAGTGGGTCTTACGATAGCTTTTGTAGATGAGTGCTTTGTTTTGCACCTGACAAGCCGTGTTGACTGCTTCAGCCCAGAAGTACTCCGGAAGTGAAGCGTCGTTCAACATGGTTGTGCATGCTTCAATTAGGGTTATATTCCTTTTCTCAACAACTCCATTTTGCTGTGGAGTGTGCGGGGAGAAAAACTCATGAAAGATACCTTGACTTCCACAGAATTATGTCATGGCACCAGAATCAAATTCTGTTCCGTGATCACTTCTGATTTTGACCACTGAATAGTTCAATTTGTTCTAAATTTGTGGGATAAAATTAGTGAAAGAATTGAAGGTGCCTGACTTGTGTTTCAGAAAGAACACCCACGTAAAATGCGAGTAGTCATCAACAATTACTAACGTATAGACATTACCTCGTAAGCTGTGAATAGGCATATGACCGAATAAGTCCATATGAAGCAAGTATAAGCTTCGTGAAGAATCTTTTTTAGCAATACCCATGACGGTAGCCCATGTATGCTTACCCATTTGACAGGAGTGACATGGACTTTCTTTAAGGCACTTAATGCTTGGGGTATCACGCATTAAGTTGTGAGAAAATAGTATATTAATAGTTTTGAAATTAATGTGTGCTAGTCTCTTGTGCCATTGGTCACAAAGAGATGCACTATCTTTTGCAACAAAACACACTAGTGTAGAAGTGTCTAAACATAGAAAATTAAGATAAAAAATATTTTGACTCCTAGTGCCTGATAATACCGTCTCCATAGTAGAGGCCGATTTTATAAGGCACTGATCATTAGAGAAAATAATAATGAAGCCTTTATCATATAACTGACTTATGCTAATCAGATTATGTTCTAATCCTTTCACATAAGCCACATCAGTGAATGACACTACACCATTAGAAATCATACCGTAGCCTATTGTAATTCCCCGGTCAGAGCCACCAAAGATAACCTTTGGACTGTATTTGACTGGAGTATAATTTTGAAGTATGCTTCTTGTACCGGTCATATACCGAGATCATCCACTGTCCAAATACCCGATAGGAGTTTTGTTGGCCTTTGGACATACCTGCAATCATAGATCATTTTAACTTAGGAACCCAATAAGATTTGAGTCCTTGGTTCCTTATTAGCATACTCCCCCTATGAGTGTTAACACTACGAGTTGTCTGTCTCATATGATTAACTTGAGGAGTTTCAATATTTCATGGATTAAACCAGCAATCCACAACAAAGTGACCAACTTTTCTGTAGCACCAATAGTCAAACCTGTTGTATCTTTTCCAAGTCTCCTGCTTGACCTTTTGAACGTGTGGTCTAGCAGGAGCGGAAGACTTAGAGATACAACTTAGTTGGTGATGAGGGCTGTTGAAGGTGCCTTATGAAGGATGTCCGAGTTAAAAACCCTGCATCAACAACCTACTGTGTTGAGAAATAGGCAAGTGATGGGTTGGGGTGGCGCTGGGCTGCAGCCCTATAGCGGGCCACGTGGCGAGACACACTCTTCAGCCCATCGTATGGTGCAGCAGCCTCTAAGCTCTAAACCGGGCCGTTACAGGGCTTCTTTTGCTAATGCGAGATCCTCATCGGAGTCCCGCTTGTTCGATGATGCCGCTCCATTCCATCCCATGCCATTTTACTCAACGCCTTCTTTTGCCCATTCCCCGCCTCGTAAGATTTTCACGGAGGATTTTCCTTACTTCTACGCACGACATATGCAGATGGAGGAGCTGATGCGCAAGCAGCACGGGATGACAATGCGCATTATTGACTTTCTTCAGGTGCCACCTGCTGTCCCCGCTCGAGCTTCTACTTCGCGTGCCCATACTCCGCCTCCTCCACCTACAGATCAACCCAAGTGAATTTTGCTTCTTCCCCAGATGGGAGTTTCATGTTTTTCTTTATATTTACATTTTTTTAATTTACTGATGATGTAATTGATATTATTCGGTTGGGGCTTCATCCCTAGTGTGGTTTGAAGTATATTTTTCAGTACCCTTTTCCTTCGTGTGCTATGATTCATTTTTTTATTTGATTTGTTATGATTTTGTTTAGTTTAATAACTTGCAAGCATTGCTTAGTTTAAATTTGGTATAGCCATGTATATACAAGATTTTGCTGGAGCTCTTTTGCAGGTTGTCTTTCCCTTGCACGACAGAGTGAGTTAAATATTTGCAGGTTTGGCTTCATGTTTTCCCGCGTCTTCTGGTATGCTCATTTGCTGAGCATGGGGTAACCTCTCCCCCAACTTTTATTTCATTAATTTTATTGCAAATCTTGTGTTAGGTTGTTTAGATTAAGTCTAGTGGGGAAGTGATATGCGGTTACCTATGCACATGCATCACTTTCATTTGCATACCAAAAGCACATTTTGATTTTCTATTTAATGTATTCTCATCCGCATTGTGCACCTACACCCACATGAGCACGATCTTAACCACGTGTGCGGATCAAGTCAAATGCATTTATTTTGTGTAAACTTTAAAATAGCGGTGTTGGCTTGAGATTTTAGGATAGAGTAGTGCAAAATTCGTGCAGTTCTCCTAATCATGTACTCATGGTCTGTGTAGAAATAATATAGATTTAATTTTTCTTTATTCTCGTAGATTTATACTTTTTCTGCAATTGTAAATATTGTTTGTACTACTCAAAAATGTTGAATTTGGAGTAATTGAACAGTAGTGTAGGGATATGTGTAGCTGTCACTAAACTCGTTTTGCTCGAGTCGGGAGGAAGCATCATCTTTCTCATTGGCTAATAACTTTACCTAAGCTACTCTCAAAGTATTGGTGCATGGTTAGTCAAGCGTGAGCGTGATGTAGGCCATCACTTTGGCCCGGTTGAGCTTTGTACCCCATACTAACGTTAATCCTTGTTAGCCTATGTTGTGCCTATCCCTCCTGTTGATTCAGGCCTACTCCGCGATCACCAATAACTAATAGCCTTTCCCAGTAGCACGCCTTATCTTGAGCTATTAGTATGTTACTTCTTGCATTTGGTGTTGTTGATATGGTACTATTTTGTGATTGTGAGTTGGAGTTCTCATGATAATATGTGTTGAATGTGGTTTTTAAAGAAAAACGTTTTTTTGGACGAAGAAAAGAAATGTAAAAAAAGGAAGAAAAAAAGAGAAAAATGTTGTTTGATACGAAATAAGATAGTGAAAAGAAAATTACATTTGCATTATTGATGTGGTGGTTGGCGTTGCACACATACTTATAGTCAAGTTTAAGTATGGTGGTGTGGTGCACATATAATTTTTGTTGGTTTGAGGATAATTTTTGTATGAGCTCATTTGGGTTATGCATATCCATCGTTTTTTTATCCTTGTGCATCCTTACCTATATATCCACCCAAGCCCCATGATTATCCTAAAGTCCTACGGATTCATGCTTGAGTCGAACTAGTACCGTGTAGAGAGTGTGAACGAACAGGTGTATGTTCCCCGACATTGATGGATTTCTTTGGAGGTGATCATGAGCCCCGGTCTTTGTCAATGCTCACCTGAGTGGCCAGCCGACTTTCTTCCTACGCATGACCGAACGATTCTCCAGAATTCTAATTTTGAGTAGATACAATTTTTATTTACGCCTGCTGAAAAGTATAAATTCAGTAATATAATTTAAAATTTTGTCTATTATATTTTCTATGCCCATGATGTATTTGATTTCTCTTAATACTTAATTTGGAAATTACTAAGCCAGCTAACTATTTTCTAGCCCATGGAGTGATGATTTGCTCGGGACGAGCAAATGTTTAATTCTGGTGGTGTGATGAGTCCGATTTATATATGGTTTTTCGGACTCATCGGGGCCTGTATTCTCACTCTTGCACTGTTTTTTTACCCGAAATCAGTTATATTTGCTTCGATCGATCATGGACCAATTTGTGCACCGCTTTTGCCCAAGGGTGTGCAATTGCACATTCTGTAGTCGGGGGTAAGTACTGGGGTACTCCCCATGTGGATTTGTTAGTTTTTATGATATGTATTGCTGCTGGGAGCTGGTGCTCCAGTTTTGGTTTTTGCTGTGCAGGTGGTGTGTTTTCCCCAAGACAGGAATTCTGATTTGTGGAAAATGCACGGTCGTGCATTTCCTTTGCGCACATTTTCTTCCAGATCATGTGTTTTAATCGATGGAAGATAGTGTAGTGGAACTCGACGAATTTCGTTGAGCTGTGCTCGACAATCTTCACGCACGGTTAACGCACGGTTTCTTCTAAACCGTGCGTGAAGGAACACACTGTTTTCCTGCAGCTTCCTTGTTTTATTTTCTCTGTGGTTAATCGTGCGATTTGCTCATGCACGGGCGAAAGTGCCCGTGCGCGAGTAAAACGCACGGTTCCATCTACTTGTCGGAAAATTCTGCTCTTTGTTGTTACCCGTGTGATTTCCTTCATGCACGGGCGAAAGCGTCCGTGTGCGAGGTAACACACAGGTCAATGCTTATTCTTCTTTCGCAAGCTTGCTCTGTAATTTAATAACGCATAGTCGTGCTCCTAATCATGTGTAACCATTTTTCTGACCTGTTTCTATTTAAAGCGCAGATTTCCATCCATTTGAGAGGAGAACATTTTCAGCCATACCTTCGCCGTTTTAGGGCAAATCTCCACCATTTTAGGGCAAACCTCTGCCGTTCTACCTCCGCCCTTCATGTTCCACTAAGGAGAGAAGTTCCGGCCATGATCATGAAGCTTACCTCTCGTCGGTGCTTACCTCGTCCTTCTCCTTCATCTCTTAGCTCCACTGCAAGTTTGGGCGCCATAGACAACAAGCAAAGGGAAGCTTGCAACCTTCTTCCGTGTCATGACACGAAGAAGATGGGTTCATTGGAGGGTAGTGATGTAACATCCCATTTCCAGCTAGACCCCTGGAAGTTGTTTTGTCATAACAGAACCCTAGGAAACCCAGGAATTGAAGTTTATCGACCAAGATTTCGAGTCAGGGGGTGGTTACGCCCGTGACCGACCCGTCATGCCCGTGACCTAGGGCATGAACCCTTCGACGATCGTCGACCTCAGAAAGACGATCAGCGAGCTCAGAAATTTCAACATGGGCTTGGTATGCCCGTGACCAACCCGTCACGCCCGTGACCTTGGAATGGCGTTGAGTGAGCTGAGCTCACTCAACGCCGTAGTCTGGATGGCGTTGAGTGAGGTTAGCTCACTCAACTCCATAAGCTAGATGGCGTTGAGTGCACAGACTGCACTCAACGCCATCTGGTGTCGTCTGGATGGCATTTAGTGAGCTTAGCTCATTCAACGTCATAGACTGGATGGCGTTGAGTGATCTTAGCTCACTCAATGCCATAAACTAGACAGCGTTGAGTGCACGGACTGCACCTAACGCCGTCTGTTGGGGCCTGGAATGGCATTTAATCAGCTGAGCTCACTCAACGCCGTAGTTTGGATGGCGTTGAGTGAGCTTACCTCACTCAACGCCATAAGCTAGACGACATTGAGTGCATAGACTGCACTCAATGCCACATTGACTAGGCTGGATGGCGTTGAGTGAGCAGAGCTCACTCAACGCCATAATCTGGATGGCGTTGAGTGAGCTGAGCTCACTCAACGCCATAGTCTGGGAGGGCCATTCTAGATGGCGTTGAGTGAGCAGAGCTAACTCAACGCCGTATCCGGGATGGCGTTGAGTGCGCATAGCTCACTCAACGCTGCAGCATGGATGGTGTTGAGTGAGCAGAGCTCACTCAATGCCATAGCTTTGATGGAGTTGAGTGAGCTGAGCTCACTCAACGCCATTGTACTTAGAATTTTTTTTTCTGGCAGGATTTTTGGCAGTGTGCTGGTTCAGCTGAACCGGGCCGGTCTAGATGGTGGGCCCGAATGCATTATTAGGTCGTTTCTTTTAATAAGACCCAATTAAGTCTTATTCTAAAAAGTTTGACTGGTCAACTGAAGTTGTGCCACGTGGACCGTAGATTTTGCGAAAAGGAGCGGTTACGGCCATGGCCGAGAACCTGCTATCATGGCCATCAATGGCACTTGATGTCGTGGCCCCTTCCCCTCCTCTTTAAATGGCTGGATTCAAGTTCTCATAGGGAGAGGAGGAGTTTTAAGCCCTCCTCTAGCTGTTACAGAGACGTTTCTAGCCCCCACCACCATGGCCGAGCCAAGCTTTAATGGACCATTAATGGCCATTGAAGTTTTGGAATTTCCCCTCCTTAACCGAGCCCTTAAACAGCATCAGAGGCCCAAGAGGAAGGTTTCCCAGCCTTTACCCGAAGCTTTTGAGTCCTCCCACCGTGCAATTGAAGAATTCTTATGATGCCACCACAACGCTAATGGCTTTCCGTCAATCTGCACGCCTCCAGCCCACGAACATGGTCCTCCCCTCCTCTCTCTCTACGGGTAGATCTTAGCCTTCTTTAGGATTAAGAATCGGGCTCAACGGAGCCCGATCGAAAGAGATCCTCTTCCCATTTTTCCCGCAAAAAAAATAAGCTAGTCACGGGTTCGCCGGATTCCGCCTCCCTGGCGGCCGCGCCGCCGCTCGGCATTGGCCACCACCTCAACGGAGGTGGTGGTGGCGGTGGCCGGCCAGGGAGGAGGCTGGATGGCCAGAGGCAGCATCTAGAATGCACTCCAGGTCGGGCTAATCTCAGACCTTGGCTGGAGGAAGAAGATGACCCAGCTCTGTTGGATCTGCTTCAAGATCTGTGCTATTTAGTTAATCTTTTCTTTTATATGGATTTTCTGTATTCAAATAACAGCCACAGTAGAAAATTTATGAAAAATACCTAGAGGCTTTATATGAAAAAATGGTCAACAATAAAATTTGTAGCCCTATGGGTCTGTTTTATTTAAAAATTGTTTTGGATCAATTTGGTCAACTAGTTTGACCAGGGCACCTCTTTTGGTGGGATTTATACCTAGAGCAAGGCAGAGACAAAAAGGTGTGCCAACCCTTCATCCCTTGACCAAATGATCTGAAATTTGGGCAGGGATTCTACCCTAGCTATACCTAGGTCCTGTCCAAAAATGGGAATTTTTGGAGAATGTTTTTCTATAGTTTTTAGAAAAATTTAATAATCTTAGGGTAAATTAATTAGAAGGCTTAATGACTTCCAAACCCTCTCAAATTTTGGTGAGTGGTCCCTGGGTTCATCATGAGGCTCTGTATAATTTTTCATATCAGTTGTAGATGTTTTAGATTGGAAATGGACAAACCTAAGCTTTGCCATATTAAGGGGTTTTTAGGTCAAAAGTGCACTTTTTGTAACGGCCTCCCCAGCACCATGCTCGCAAGGATGGCCGCCGGCACCCCCAGCACCACGCTCGAAAGGGTTCAGCCTAATTAGGTCTGCATACCATGCACCCCAACCCATCTCCGCGCCTATTTTTCAGCAGCGGTAGGTTGATGCCACTGGGGATCGAACCCAGGACCTTGATAAGAGACTCTTTACCACAGCTCTCATCACCAACTGAGCGATAAAGAGTCTCTTATCAAGGTCCTGGGTTCTATCCCCAGTGGCAACAACCTACCACTGCTGAAAAACAGGCGCGGAGAGGGGTTGGGATGCATGGTCTACAAACCTGGTTAGGCTGAACCCTTTTGAGGGTGGTGCTGGGGGTGCCGGCGGCCGTCCTTGCCAGCATGGTGCTGGGAAGGCCATTATAAGTGACAACCTTCTTTACCCCGGACGTAGTTGAGGACCGAGCTAGGATGCGGATTGATAACCCGACGATTCCTTCTGTTACTCCTCGACGAGCCTTCAGATTTGTTTGATTTCTTGGCTTGTTCTTGCTTTGTTGTTGTATATGCATGGCTAAATCTTCATATGTAGATGTTGTTGTACTTTAGTAGTGAACGTTATTTTTTTCATGTCTATGTGATTCTATTTCGTTTTACTACTTTAGCTGCTTGAGTAGCGCTTGTGTTTCCACCCACCACCACTATTAGTATTGTCGCTCTAGCGATTTCTAGAGGCACGCATTGCGAAGAGGTGTTTGAGACCCTCAATCCGCTGTTCTTTTCATCCCCAACGCGTTCCTACTCTTTTATTCCACCGAGCGAAGCAGCGTATAACGGCTTGCATAGGAGTATATTTAATTAGCTTTTATTTTATTGCAGATAAAACCAAGCCTCTTAAGACTTCAATCTCAAGTACTCCTTAAAAGACAACTCCCCCTTGCGGTGTTCCTTGAGAGATTCGATACTTGGGAAAGCCTCCCCATTTTAAATTACTTATGCGAGCAGTAAACTTGCCATAAGAGCATCAGTGTCTGTGGAGGAAATTTCAGTTGTGCTCCAAGAAGTTTACTCTGGGGAATGTGGCAGCCATTCAGGAGCAAGAACCCTAGAAAGAACAATATTGTGACAAGGTTACTTCTAGCCCACAATGAAGAAAGAATCAGAATCCTATGCAAAGAAATGTGTCCAGTGTCAGAAGTTTGCTCCACTTTAACTCCAACCATCTCAACAACTTGGATCAATCACAACACCTTGGCCTTTTGTAGTTTGGGGGATGGATCTCCTCGGACAATTTCCTATGGCAAGCGGGCAATAGTGTTTTATCCTGGTTATGATAGATTATTTCAGCAAATGGATTGAAGCCAAGGCACTGGCAAAGACAATAACCCAGGTAGTAAAACATTTTTTGTGGGGAGAGATAATTTCCAGGCATGGAATCCCGATGGAAATAAATACAGACAATGGGCCACAGTTCAACAATGAAGAGATGATAAATTTTTGCAAACAAGTCGGCATAGAACTACGATTCTCGTCAGTTCATCATCCCAGAAGCAACGACCAGGTAGAAGCAGCAAATAAGCAAATACACAACTTGCTGAAAAAGAAGGTGCAAATTCTGAGAGGCAGCTGGGCAGATGAACTCCCTTCGGTTTTATGGACCCTCAGGATGACACCTTCATCAGCTACCGGGGAAACCCCTTTCAAACTTGCTCATGGCTCAGAGGCTCTCATCCCTGTATAATTTGAAGTCCTGACCCCCAGGGTCCTGCTGGCTAGGAAAAGTTGGGAAGATTGGCTTGAGATCAATAGCAAGAATATGAAACATAGCTTGGATCAGATTGAAGAAATGCAGGACAAAGCCGCAATCAGATAGGAGGAAGTAAGGCGAAGGGTGGCTAGATATTTTGACAGGAATATAATGGTCAAGCATTTTCTAGTAAACCTCGTTCTGAAGAAAGTAAATGCAGCCGCAAGAGCCGGTTCGGTAGGAAAGCTGACCAAGAACTGGGCCGGACCATTCATTGTTAAAAAAGTTCTAAAAAATGGGACATACCAACTACAAACCTACGACGGGGAAGACGTGACCAATACATGTAATGGGGATGATTTGAAGCGGTTTATTATTGAACGAATACCTTCCCATTATTTGTATTCACTTCAATGATTATATCAATGAGAATCTCTTACTAACACTTTTTCCTGTGCAAAACAATCACCTTTCCTCCCTATCTGCAACTCAAGATGAAAGATCGCTGGATCAAGAGATATCGCCGAGTCCAGCTCAGACCCCCCCCCCCCAGAATTGATGTCATTTGCATAACACCTTGAGAATCACGTGTTGCGGGGATATTTCACACCGTGTAGTGGGAGCTTGCAGATTCTCATGCGGTGGGTTACTGGATTGCGAATCCCAGCTGGTACCAGACTCCACCAGTGCTTTTTTCATAGGGACAGAGTTGTTGTTAGCTCTACCATGCTTTGTAAGGGATAGCATACGACCTTGATGATCTCTTTGTGGAAAGCAATGTCATCATTGGCACCTGTCCATAGATCATCCAAGTCTGTACCGTCGAACAGTCTTTGATAATCTCAAATGGTGCCTGCAGGGAACCCACAATCCAATTGATCCTTTGAGGAAAGCAATGCACCCCGCGTGTACCTGCCCAATTGATCATATCGGTCTGAATCCCAGGCAAGAGATCAGTGTATTCTTTTTCTCTTAGTTGGTCAAGATCACAGCTTCTATGACCTTGTGTGGAAAGCAATGTGCCTTGCACACCTTCCCACTTATCACATTAGTTGGGGATTTATCATGCAGTCCAGAATGACTTTTCTTCAAGGATGCAGTAGACAGCAGCCAAAAAAGTCTCTATAGCAAGATGCAGATAGAATTTTGGTATCGGCTCAGTCCGCAAATCTTGGCAAGTGGATTGCACTTTTGTGACCCTGTTTGGAAAGCAATTCTGCCTTACGCGGCACCTACCCGCTTGGTCACCTAAGTTAATCATCTCTCACCGCTCAAGTAGATCATACTTTATAGTCTGCTCAGTCCGCAGGTGTTTTTATTCGCCTCAGTCTGCAAGGTTTTAGCTATCAGGTTGCCAAGATATTTTCCTTGGGTGATGTGGTTTATAACTTTTGTGACCCTATGAGAAAAGCAATGCTGCCCTATGCGGACCTTCCTGCTTAGTTACCTAAGTTTGTAGCCCATCTTTCTTAGCTCGTAGAATTTCTATATCTTTCTCAGCCCGCAAAGTTTATCATATGAATGTTAATGAAAGTGCAGACTGGAATTGGTATTCGCCAAAGCCCGCGTCAACTTAATAAAATTCCTGAGATCTTCCTTACGAGCTGGAAAATCATATTCCTGGCATATCTTCTTTAAACCATATTCTTTGGCAAGCTGCAGTTAAGTCATTTTCCAAGTTATATTATCTTGGCGAGGTGAAAAATCAATGGGTGCGGCCTGAGTTATTAATTATTTTGCTTATCTTTAAGCTGTCTATGCATTGTCAAACTATAAGAAAGCGACCTGAATTCTAAATGGTGTAGACTGGTTTTAACTAAACTATAGTTGCGACCATTGATCAAGTATATAATTTTAGACAGCAGGTCTTAGTAAAAAACATTTAGGAACAAGAAATAAGCAATGAAAACAGCAGAAGACACGAGCTGAGCAAAAATATCTTATATATATTAAATCATGTCAAATTTACAACCTTTAGAATTGGTGGCCTCCAAATGAGTCCACCGCATCCTTTACAAAAGATAAAACAAAATACATCTTTTCAATTTGCCGAGCTCTTATGCTTTTTCGCAGAAGAAGACATGCCAGGACTGGTAGATCCATAAATATTAATAGGGGAGAATAACCCTTCAAGTTGCTTCTGCTACCGTTAGAGCTCTCACTATCCGCGAACTTGTTATGTGGGCTCCCATCGTAAGAACTGGAGGTTGAAGAGGCGGACTCGACGGACTTGTCTTCTCTCCTCTAGCTTGATCCGGCTTCTTTCGCGGCTTCCTCTTTAGCTGCGGCCTCCTCTTCAGCTTCTTCCTCTTAATCTTCCTTTTCATCCTCATCAAACACTTCTTTACCCTTCCCAGCTCGCTCCATCGCCGCGACCTGGCTCTCCAGCTTCGGAAAGAGCTCGACAAAGGGCACAACTTCCACCTTGTCTTTAGCGAAGCCTTGTTCGATGAATCGCCGAATGGATACCCCGATGATTTCGTTTACAAAAGGAAACATGGCGTCTTGGAAGCTATGATTCTCGATGTTATATACGGTCTGCAGAAAAACAAGTCAGGTCAGGTCGCCGTGGACACAAAACGGAGATCGTTGCGAATATAAATCTTACCGCTTCTTTTTTCCTTCAGAAGAGTGACCTTAGTCTCTTATTTCTTTCCATCAGCTACTTTACTTCTTCTTGAAGTCGCTCATTTTCCCTGAGTAGGTCTCTCATCAGGCAACCCATGTAATGGCTGGTCATGAAAGTCTCTAGTGTCGACTAAATCCACCTATGGGGGGGGGGGGGGGGGAATTGGTGTCGTGCATTCTTTTGCGGAATTAAATTTACCTGCACAAATTAACAAACAGAGCACAAAAAACAATCAAAGAATTATAGTGGTTCCCCGATTTGGGTACGTCCACTTTCCCCCTTCGACCTATCTCCCACCAAGGGACGACTCGGTCACTTCTCGAAACATATTGAAATCCAATCCTCACACTACGGAAGGAACCCTTCCAACAAAGGAGTCATAACTCCACCACAACGGGTTGCACCCAACCCTTACAACAAGGAATGAAAATTCCCTTACAACAAACCAAAATTGAATGTAAAAGAAAATACAAACAAAGCTTTTGGAGATTCTGATGTCCTTCTTCATTCGTTGTAGCTTGCACGAAAAATACGAAGAGTCCACACCCGGATTTTTCTCTTGGAATAGGTCTTCTCAAGATCGGCAGAGGAAAGTGATTGTGGCGGCGATACTTTGTAGATCCAACTTCTTGATGAAGCAAGCAAGGTCTACAAACGATCTCAGTCGGATCAGTCATCTCAACCAATTCAGAATGGAGAAAAAATCTCGTTCAACGAATCGGAAGACAAGAGATCTCAAGAGAGATGCATGAGACGCTCGGCTTGCCTCGGTACTGTCATCGGAAGATCAAAGAAGATCGGAGTTCAGCGGCGATGACGAGCTTGCGAGCGGCTACAGGCGATCGGCGGTTTCCGTGATCGACTAGGGCACGGCGTCGGCTACTTTCGTTTCTGCGTGAATGTATGTCTATAGAGGTTCAAAATATGCGTATATATATACCAGGAGTCAACCCTAATGACCGTTGTGGGGCCCATAAGGAGAAACCCTAGCCCCGGCCGAAACAGCGCACGACAAGTTGGTTCGGTCCAGGGAACGAGGAAATTTGCCAAAGGCAAAATCGGCGGGAATCGTTGGTGATTCCCGTCGATGTCGGCGGGAATCACTCACGATTCCCGTCGATTCTTCCTTGGCCAAATCCCTGTTTGAAAACTGTCAGCCGGAAGAAGTCGGCGGGAGATGCTAACTGATTCTCGGCGAATCGGCGGGAATTAATAACGATTCCCGTCGAAGTCGGCGGGAATCACTAGCGATTCCCGTCGAAGTTGGCGGGAATCACTAGCGATTCCCGTCGATTTTGACTTAGAATAATTTTATCTTCCTTTGATGACTTGTTCTTTGACCAATCTTTGCTCCTTCTTCTGCTCTTGATCTTCCTTGATCCTGTACTTGAAACTAAGTACACTCAAATAGTGAGAGCACACGTGAGTCAACACACTGATCTACTCAACGAGGGATTACGTTGCACAGACCCGTGTATATTGACCCACTGCACCCTGACATTGGTGTGTACTTAGCATGAAATAGCTGCAAGCACAACTTGATAGATGATCATTAAATACATTGTGAATCCATCTTAACTTGACTGGAGTCTTCTTCAAATTCGGGTAGTCGTGGATACTATTGGGTACATAGGAAAATGTGTACCTGATTTGAAGAAGCCTCGCTTAGCTCAATGATATACATCAAGGTGTATTTGATGTTATTTTGAGTTTATATGTGCAGGTTAAGAATTTGCTAAAATGCAGGAAAAGTTTCTATGTCCATGAGTCGACACTTAAGAAAGTCTGTGTCAACACTTGGAAAAGCAGTGTCGACACCAGAAGAAACTGTGTCAACACACAGAGATTTTAGTCGACATCAACTGTGTCGACACCTGGAGGCAGTGTCGATACATAGAAGTTTTAGTCGACATCAACTGTGTCGACACCTAAAGGCAGTGTCGACACATAGAATTCTTAGACTATATCAACTGTGTCGACACACAGGACTTGTGTCGACACACAGCAGAGTTTCAATAGATTTGATTGCTGTGAAGTGAAGAAGTGACTGTATCGACACAAAGAAGCAGTGTCGACACATTCTACAGATGCAGTGTCAAGAAGCTGAATCGACACCAAAGGAGCTGTGTCGACATCACCAAAGCTTGTGTCGACACTTAATCTACTTATGTCGACACATATTGAAGATCAGTCTTGACGCTTTGCTGACAAAGACAAAGGTTCAAGAAATGACTAAAGACTTAACAGCTGTGAATTCCAACAAGTTTGCTGAAGCCATCAGAACTGTCAAAAGTTGGTTAGAAACCGGATCAGCCGGTTACCATGGATGAGGTCTATATATAGACGGATTCAGTCAAATCAACAACACACGAACGAACAACTAATGAAGTATTGATCATTGATCAAGAAAGAGAACGTCACACAGAAGAAGATTTTCGTGAGAAGATCAAAGAAGACAGCCTGATGTGGAAATCTACTTAGAATTTGTCCAAGGAGAATTCAAATAAGAATTCAGAAGAAACTTCAGAAGATTTGGAGATTGAGAGAGAGCTCCAGCTGTTTGAAGTAAAGTATGAGACATTTACAAGTCTCTTAAGAAGCAGATCCTGAACAAATCTGCTAAGAAGAATTCAGATCTATTTCTGAATTCTAAGAAGGAAGCTGCCAGCCAGTCAACTTCAAAGAAGATCAACCCTACTGAGTTTAGATTCAAGAAGCTTTGAAAAAAGCTAAGAACAGGTTGATCTCAGAAATCAGTTTAATCAAGAACTGATCAAGAAACCTTTTATCCCTTCTCTCTAAATAAGGGTAAGAGTCAATCTATAAGATTTTTCAAATTCTGTAGGATCTTTCAAGATCTGAGTTGTAAGCCTATAATATAAAGGCTGAGTGTAGGAGATATAGATCTCTGAGTTGTAGGACTTATGACAAGGCTGAGGTAGGGCTGTTAGCCTGAGCTGTAGGAGTGTGAATATATTCTGAGTTGTAGGCCTTGTGACAAGGCTGAGGCAGGGCTGTAAGCCTTAGTTGTAGGAGTGTGGATACATTCTGAGTTGTAGGAACCTTTCAGGGTTCTGAGCTGTAAGATCTATGGATCTGAGAAGAAGAAAGAAGTTAGGCCGAATCTAGCACACTGCTGTATAAGCGTAGGGGGAAAGTGGATCTACCCAGTCCTTGGGGAACCACTATAAACTAGTGTGAAATCTGTGATGTGTGTATTCTGTGCTGTGGTTGCTGTGTTAGCTGTAGAAAAGTTAGATTCTATTTAAAGAACTGAATTCTTATTCTGCCTTAAGTGAAAAAGAGAAAGAACCTATTCACCCCCCCTCTAGGTGTTTGGGTTATCTTGAAATCAATTCTATCAAGTGGTATCAGAGGGAGGTTGCTCAAAGAAGGACTTAACAGTCTTAGTTAGATCCATAAGGCAGATTAATGATCAAGAAAATGGGTTCAGGAGAAAATCATAAGGAACTAGGTTCTATAAAATTACCCATATGCAGGAAAGAGATATTTGGAATATGGAAAGAAAGGGTTTTGCTTTTTATGGAGGCTTTTGATCCAAGGATCTACATTACAGTAAAGGAAGGTCCTTATATTCCAATTAAATTGTCAGTTCTTGATTCAAATCAAAGAATTCCCAAGGATTTTTCAAAGATGATTTAGGAAGAGATCATCCTGGCAACTATGGATAAAAGAGCCCAGAAAATCATAGTAAGTGTCATAGATGATTCAAACTTTCAAAATTTGATTCACTACAAGACCTCCAAGGAAATGTGGGACACTTTGATAGTCTACATGGAGGGTTCTGAAGAAGTCAGACAAGATAGAAAATCTATGCTGAACCAGGAATATGAGAGTTTCAGACAAGGAAAGTCAGATGGTATAACTGAGTGTTATAAAAAGTTCTATAAAATAGTAAATGAGCTGATGTCCTATGGAAGGATCTTAAGTACATATGAACTGAATGATAAATTCCTAAGATCCTTGACAAAGGAACTGGACACTAAGATTTGTGCCATTAGGGAAGTGGCCAAACATGCAGATATCTCTCCTCCAACTTTGTTTGGAAAATTGCTGTCATATGAGATGCAACTGATGGCTAGGAAAAAGGAAGAGAAAAGTGCAAAATGGGAGCATAGAGAAAAGTCGGTGGCCTTCAAGGTTGATGCCACTAGGAAGAATAGGAGGATGTCTCCATCACCTCCTATGATAGTTGCTGAAATTACTTCAGATAATTCAAACAACCAAAGTTCAGACACTAGTGACTCAGATAAAGACTTTGCTGCCTTCACAAGGCAGTTTTAGAGATTCCTGAAGAAGAAGCAGTGGAAGTCTAGGACCTCCACATCTCAGCCAGTGGATGACTATTATCAAAAGAGGAAGTTATCTAGGAAGGACAGGAGCAGGTCTAAGCCTAGAAAATCTACAACATCAAAGAAAGTATGCTACTGCTGTAATAGGCCTGCACATGTTGTGGCTGAGTGTCCATAAAAAAGAAAGGAGTCTCATGGTAAAAGGAAGACTCAATAAAAGTGTAAGAAGGAGAAATCCTTTGTTGTTAAGAAGGAGAAAAGCTTGACAGACCAATCATCTTCAGAGTCTGAATCTGAAGCTGAGTCATACATTAGTCTATATGCAGCAGATGAAGAAGATGAGTTTATGCAAGTGTTGAACTCTATCTATGAACAAGAAGACCATCAGTGCATGGGGCTGATGGCTGTGTCAGAAGAAGATAAGTGCCAGGATCAGCCTGGTCCTAGTAAGGTATAATGTTTTTCTAAGAATTAAGATTGTAGTACTGGTTCAGAGTCAGCTACATCTACATCAAGTGATGTGGATGGGTCTGAGTCTGAAGGTGATATTCATCAGCTGATAGATGAATATGGGGACTTTTTGTAGGCACTCAAGAAAAGCAAAAACTTGGCCAAAAATCAGGCTAAGGAAATTGCAGATCTTAAGATGGCTGCATCTGATTTAGAGAAAGTGTTGGATTAAAAATTGAATGAGATTTCCAAACTAAAAACTATAACTGTTATTCAGATGGGTAAAATCACATACAAAAATGATCTAATTAAAAGTATGGAAGCCAGACTTCAAAAGGAAAAAGATTTTGTGGCTAGTTATTTTAAGCCAAAATCAGTTTTACCCTTAATAGATGAGTTTGTGGCTCAAAAGGGTATGGCTGGAATAGGCTTTAAAGGTAACACCAGGGCTGTCCAATTTAAGAGAATGGGAAAAGCCTAAGTCCAGCCACTAAACTTTAAAGTCCCTTTTGTTTTAGAAAGGTACAAGTGCCTTCTAACAAGTATGACCTTGAGAATACTCATGGTCATAGTAAGACTAAAGTTCTGAATGACAAGGGTGTTTATGTCAATAAGGCAGCTCATGTCCATAAACCCCATATTCTTAAGAAAACAGTGGGTTTAGCTGCAGTAGTACCAGCATAAAACAAAAGATTTACTGTCAACCAGACTGCCAAGAATGTATCTAAAAATAGATACAACAAGTATGAATGCTGGTGTTATGGCAAGACAAGCCATTATGCCTTAGATTGCTGGCACAACATTAGTGTTAGGAAGAACAACAGTCTACCTGTTAGAAGAGCAACTGGTAGATTTGTTAAGTATGAAGCTAACTTGAACCAAGGACCCAAGACTTTCTTGGGCTCTAAGGTTGGGTAATTCTGTATTGTAGGTGAGACCAAGTTACCATGCCCCTATATGGTACTTGGACAGTGGATGTTCTAGGCACTTGACTGGAACAAGGGGATTGCTGAAGGAGTACTTACCTATCATAAATGGGCCTAAAGTATTCTTTGGTGGTTATGAAAAAGGAATCATTAAAGGATTTGGTAACATTTCTAATAACCAGATTACTATCACTCAAGTGGCCTATGTGAAGGGTTTGAAACATAACCTTATAAGCATAAGTCAGCTGAGTGATTTAGGATATGATATTTTATTTATTAAGAATGGATGTCATATCAAAATGTCAAGTGATCAAAAGGTCATATTGACAGGATATAGAAAAAGAAATATGTACTGTCTTAACTTTTTGTGTAAGAACAAAGATTCTCCTATTTGTCTTGTAGCTGATGAGAGAGCCTCTCATTATGTCAAATTGCACAAGAGGCTGGCCCATCTTAACTACAAAACAATTGGACAACTCTTTAGCAAAGAGTTAGTGAGGAATGGTCCTAAAGTTAAGTGTATAAAGGATGAGATATGCTCAGCTTGTCAAAAAGGCAAGCAGACAAAATCCTCCTTTCATAGCCTTGAAAACAAGGATTCAGTGAGGTGTCTATACCTCTTACATATGGATCTATTTGGTCCTATGCTAGTTCATAGTATAGGTAGGAAGGTCTACACTTTTGTGGTGAGAGATAACTATTCTAGATATTCCTGGGTGTTCTTTCTGAGACAAAAATAAGAAACCCCAAGTGTTTTATATAGTTTTGTCATGCAAATTCAGAATGAACTTGACAGTACAATGGTCAAAATCAGAAATGACCATGGCACTGAATTTCAATCTGAGAGTATTATAAGACTGTGTCAAGAATTTGGGATTTTTCAAGAATTCTCCTCACTTAGAACACCTCAGCAGAATGGTATTGCTGAAAGGAAGAATAGAACACTGATTGAGGCAGGTAGAACTCTATTGAGTGACACTTCTCTCCCAGAATATTTCTGGGCTGAGGCAGTAAATACTACATATCATGTGATCAATAGGGCTTCTATCACCAAAAGCCATAAAAGACTCCCTATGAGATCATGAAGGGTAGTAAACCAAACTTATCCTATTTTAGGATCTTTGGTTGCAAGTGATATGTCCTTAACAATGGGAAGTCTTATCTAACTATGTTTGCTGCCAAATCCCAAGATGAGATATTTGTTGGGTACAACAACAATAGTAAGGCTTATAGAGTCTACAACACTATTACTCAAGTTATAGAAGAGTCTATACATGTTGTCTTTGATGAAACAAGACTGATTAACAGTGAGTTGCATTGTAGCCTATGCAGTTCTACAGGTATAAATGAGAGAATGGACAAGCTTACCATTACAGAAGAGTCAACTGCAGAGCAGGAAGTGGAAAATTGTAGCTACTGTCCAGGGGGAGTACAGGACTCTCTAGATGCTGATGAAAACCAAGAGGTGCAACATATTGAAGATACTGGATGTGTTCAACCTAAAGATAGTCTACCTCTAGCTATTAGACACTTAAAGGATCATCCAGCAAATCAGATAATTTGTGATCCAAGACATGGAGTGCAAACCAGAAGTAGGAACTTGAAAACAGTTCTTTGCTCAAGCTTCCTATCTCAACTAGAGCCAAAGAGATTTGAAGAAGCTATTCTAGGCCCACATTGGATTGATGTCATACAAGAGGAGCTGAATCAGTTCAGAAGGTGCAAGGTTTGGGAGTTAGCTCCAAAACTAAAATACCACAACATCATTAGAACAAAGTGGATCTTTAGGAACAAACTGGATGAGAGTGGGATCATTGTGAAGAACAAAGCAAGACTTGTTGCAAAAGGATACAGGCAGGAAGAGGGTATTGACTTTGATTAAACCTTTGCCCCAGTAGCAAGACTGGAAGCAATTAGGATGTTCGTTGCCTATGTAGCATATCAAAACTTCAAGGTATTCCAAATGGATGTAAAATCAGCATTCCTGAATGGAAATCTAAAAGAAGAAGTCTATGTAGAGCAGCCCTCAGGTTTTGTTGATTCTATCAAAATTATTATGTTAATAGGCTTAGGAAAGCTTTGTTTGGGTTAAAGCAAGCCCCAAGGGCTTGGTATGAAACCCTGTCTACTTTCCTTATTGAGAACAAATTCTCAAGGGAGAAATAGACAATACTCTATTCCAAAGGGAGTCCAAAGGAAAGATAATCTTAGTCCAGATTTATGTAGATGACATAATATTTGGGTCTACAGAAAACAACCTTTGCAAGAAGTTTGCTAAACTTATGCAAGGGAAGTTTGAGATGAGCAGCATGGGGGAACTTAAGTTTTTCTTGGGACTCCAAGTAAGACAGACTGATGATGGCTTGTCCATATCCCAGTCTAAGTTCACCAAGGAGTTAATTAAGAAGTATGGTATGGAATCGTCCTCCACCATGATAAATCCTATGGGAACATGTATGCATATATGCAAAGATGATGCAGGTAAGCCAGTAGATGAGTCTTTGTATAGAAGAATAATTGGCTCTCTTCTATATCTGTCTGCTAGTAGACCAGACATTATGTATGCAACATCTGTCTGTGTTAGGTACCAATCATGCCCTAAAGAAACTCATTACATTACAGTAAAATGGATTTTGAGATATCTAAAGGGCATACCAAATGTAGGCCTTTGGTACCTTAGGAATGGAGATTTTCTACTGACAGCCTATTCAGATGCAGACTTTGCAGGTTGCAAAGAAGATAGAAGAAGCACAACATGCACCTGTCAATTTCTAGGAGGAAGATTGGTGTCTTGGGGCAGTAAGAAGTAGACTAGTGTGGTAATTTCCACAGCTGAGTCTGAATATGTGGCAGCAGGAAGTTGCTATGCACAGCTGTTGTGGATTCAGCACCAGCTAGAAGACTATGGTATTCAGGTAAGTAGATCACCTTTGTTTTGTGATTCTAAAAGTGCTATTTCTATTGCTAATAATCATGTTTCACATAGTAGGACTAAACATTTAGAAATTAGATACCATTTTCTTAGAGAACATGTAGAGAAAAAGGACATTTCACTAGAATTTGTCAAAACAGATTATAAAATTGCAGATGTGTTTACTAAGCCTCTAGATGAAACTAAATTAAATAAATTTTAAATTGAATTAGGTATATTGAACATAGATTAGTTTAACATATTTGACTAAGTAAATCAGTGTCGACACATCCAGAGAAGTGGTGTCGACACATCCAGAGTAGTGGTGTAGACACATCCAAAAATTGTGTCGACACTTACAATAAGAGTCGACACAGAATTTCTGTTGAACTACTAAGTATGTTCAGTGTCGACACATCATCAATTGGTGTCGACACATAGGAGTTAACACCTCTGTATAGACATTAGAAGTATGTGTCGACACATTTCAACAGTGTCAATACATTTAGACGGTTTTTGCCCGCCTTTTCACCTTCTTTGTTTAGAAGGGTATAAATAGGTCAAGAACAATCTCTGTCGACACACTCTCCAGGTTTTCGAGACCAAACCCTTGTGTCGAAAAATTCTCTCTTCTCTCAATCCAAGCTTTCTCACCATCCCAATGGCGCCAAAGGTAGAAGCTAACATCAACGAAGGATATGAGTTGGTTCATCATGCCTTTGATGATGCAGAATCTGAGATTAAAGGGGTAATTACCCTAATTGCTGAAAATAGTTTGGAGTTTCTGGTACCCAAACCAACCAAGATATGGAAGAAAGAGATACTTGAGTTTTATGGCGCAGCTACAGTAGATTCAACTGGCCTTAAGATTAAATCAACGATTTATGGCACTAGAGTCAAAGTGACCTTGAAGAGTTTGAGGAAAATTCTTAATCTTCCAAGGACTCAGGATGAAGAAGAAGTACCCGTCTCTAAGACAAGGGAAGCACTACAATGGTGTGGATTGGATCCCACCTTGAAGATTGGATCTGCTATAAACAAGAAAGGGATGAATAAGCAAGGGAAATTCCTCTCTGAAGTGGTTGGCAAAGGAATTCTATGTAAGCCAGGGGGATATGATAGGATTTCAGCCTATATGTTCAGCCTAATGACAAGGATTATTTTTAGACTAAACACAGATTGGTCTATAGTGATTTTTGAGCAGATTAAGGAAGGTATAAAGAAGCCTAATTTGGCTAGACTGATGAGCTTATACTTGGCTGGAGCAATTCCAAAAGTAATGCACCAGATTCCTGGTTCTAAAATCAACCAAATAAGAAAATGGACATCAGGATTATCTCCAGATGGGATAGGGTCCTAACAAAGGACGTACCTGATATAGAAAGACAAGTAGCTACTGAGAAATCACCTACACAGGACATTACAGATACTGCACAGGTGCAGGGAGAGCCAGATAATACACATGCACAGGACAATACTGATAATGCACAAGAACAGGGGGAGCTAAATAATGCACAGGTGCAGGAAGAAGATTCAACACACTTGGCAAGTGAAATGGCTTCACAAGCAATTCTTAAAAGACCTCATGTCAACATTCAAGCACAAGATGTTTTCATGGAGGATACATCTATAGTTGCTGATGCTCATGAGACAGAAGTACCACCAGTCCACACTCAACAAGGGTTTACTCTTGAAGAGTTGTTTCTTGATATTGCGGGAGCAACAAATAAGGGGGAGCAAATAAGGACTGAAGGGGAGAAGGCTGACTTTGAGGGGGAGCAGATTAGGACTGAAAAGGAGCTCCCTCCTAGTCCTAAGGAAAGAGTAGACATTGCCAGTACATCTGCTTCAGCAGATGAAGAAATCACTAGTGCCAAAAAGAGAAAACTGATGGTTTTTAAGAGAAGGATCCAAAGCTACAAGAAAGCATTGCAAACTGCTGCTCCATAACCTGCCCTAGAGACTGTCTACAGCTCATTATTGGTGGCCTTGCAAATGAAATTAGATGAGCAGAGAGTGGCTCTAGAGAAGTATGTGGATGAAAGCCATAAGTCACTTCAATTTGATCTGTCTCAGGAAATCAAATCCATCAGGTTTGAAGTGAATCTACATAAGAAAGAGATGACAGATTGCTTCCACAAAGGGGGCAATGCTGTAGTATTTCTGTCTAAGCAGCAAGCAGAAGTCAAGGCTAAAGTGGATGACATTGCTATTAAACAAGGATATGTCCTTGAGAATCAGATTAGGATGAATGACAATCTGACTGAATCTCACAATGAGATAGTAACTAACCTAAAGAATACAGTCACTGCAATGACTGAAGAAAGGGATAAAGAGAAAGAGGAGTTTAACAAGAAGCTGCAAGCTGCCTTAGACTCATTTCAGACAGAAATTACTACTTCTCAGAAATTAATCTCTGATAAGCTTCTCAAGTGAAAATCATTTTATAAAGATGATGTTAATTTTCTTGATGGACAAGTGAGATTTTAGAAAGATGACTTAAGAGATCATATTGAAAGAGAAGTCATAAAGGGGGAGAGAGTGTTAGTCAAAGCAGGCTCAGAACATGCCAAATGGATATCTAATAACATCAGAGCCACTCTAGGATATCCACCCCTTTGTGATGAAGATAATGTTTCCGAGTCAGGTGTGTAACCTGTTTATTTTGAAGGTGATCAACCCTAAGTTGCTAAGATCATCTACCCTCCAGCAGATTTTGATATGATACAGCAACAGGTTCAGTCAATGTACAGTCCTCCACAGGAAGTTGATAATGTTATTATTGAGAAAGTAGAGATGCCAGAAGCTGCCTTGAAAGCTCAGCAGGAAACTCAACTGTCAAAGAAAAGGTTCAGAGAACAGGCTGAGTTAAAGCCTGATTTTGAGCAGTGGAGCCTCACTTCTAGGAATATAATTTTGACTGCCTGGAAAGCTGTGAAAGAATAGGTCCATGAAAGGGGCAAATGGTATAATGAATAAGAATGGCAGAAATATGAAACAAGGCAAGAAGCCATTCTGCAATATAGAAAAAAAGGCTAAAATTGGTAAGCTACCTTCTAATGCTCAGGAGCCTGGCACATACTTTCCTAAGCCTTTTCATTATTTTGAAAGGCAGAGAATTAAGGCTGAAGCACAGAAGAAGGCAGAGTTGAAAGGAAAGAAGCCCATTGATGATGCAGAACCTACTATGCAGGCTCAGATTAAGCCAGGAAAAGGCATAATCATCAGGGAGCCTAATCAGCCTTAGTATAGATTTACTAGATTTTATAAGAACAATGTAATCTTTAGTTTTAGAAGAAATCTATGTAAACAATTGTTAAGAAACTTTTTGATAGTATAAACAAAATAATATTTCATGTTCATTAAGTTTGCATCATTATTCTGTAATGTCATTTTGGTATATGTTTTGTTTATAATTTACCATGTCATATAATGCTTATATACATCAAAATGTTTTGTTTATTATAAGTGGTATATATCATTGACTAAAGGGTTATGACTTCTCCAAATAGGGGGAGATTGTTGGGTACATAGGAAAATGTGTATTTGATTTGAAGAAGCCTCACTTAGCTCAATGATATACATTAAGGTGTATTTGATGTTATTTTGAGTTTATATGTGCAGGTTAAGAATTTGCTAAAATGCAGGAAATAGTTTCTAAGTCCATGAGTCGACACTTAAGAAAGCCTGTGTCGACTCTTAGAAAAGCAGTGTCGATACCAGAAGCAACTGTGTCAACACACAGAGATTTTAGTCAACATCAACTGTGTCGACACCTGGAGGCAGTGTCGACACACAGAAGTTTTAGTCGACATCAACTATGTCGACACTTGAAGGTAGTGTCAACACACAGAATTCTTAGACTATATCAACTGTGTCGACACACATGACTTGTGTCGACACACAATAGAGTTTCATAAGAGTTGATTGATGTGAAGTGAAGAAGTGACTATGTCGACACAAAGAAGCAGTGTCGATACATTCTACAGATGCAGTGTAAAGAAGCTGAGTCGACACCAAAGGAGCTGTGTCGACATCACCAAAGCTTGTGTCGACACTTAATCTACTTGTGTCGACACATAATGAAGATCAGTCTCGACGCTTTGCTGACAAAGACAAAGGTTCAAGAAATGACTGAAGACTTGACAGCTGTGAATTCCAACAAGTTTGCTGAAGCCATCTGAACTGTCAGAAGTTGGTTAGAAACCGGATCAGCCAGTTACCATGGATGAAGTTTATATATAGACGGATTCTGTAAAATCAACAACACACGAACGAACAACTAATGAAGTATTGATCATTGATCAAGAAAGAGCACATCAAATAGAAGAAGATTTTCGTGAGAAGATCTAAGAAGACAGTCTGAAGTGGAAATATACTCAGAATTTGTCTAAGGAGAATTCAAACAAGAATTCAAAAGAAACTTCAGAAGATTTGGAGATTGAGAGAGAGCTCCAGCTGTTTGAAGTAAAGTAGGAGACATTTACAAGTCTCTTAAGAAGCAAATCCTGAACAAATCTGCTAAGAAGAATTCAGATCTATTTCTGAAATCTAAGAAGGAAGCTGCAAGCCAGTAACCTTCAAAGAAGATCAACCCTACTGAGTTAAGATTCAAGAAGCTTTAAAGAAAGCTAAGAACAGGTTGATCTTAGCAATCAGTTTTATCAAGAACTGATCAAGAAACCTTTTATCCCTTCTCTCTCAATAAGGGTAAGAGTCAATCTATAAGATTTTTCAAATTCTGTAGGATCTTTCAAGATCTGAGTTGTAAGCCTATAATTTTAAGGATGAGTGTAGGAGATATAGATATCTGAGTTGTAGGCCTTGTGATAAGGCTGAGGTAGGGCTGTTAGCCTGAGCTGTAGGAGTGTGAATACATTCTGTGTTGTAGGCCTTATGACAAGGCCGAGGTAGGGCTGTTAGCCTAAGCTGTAGGAGTGTGGATACATTCTGAGTTGTAGGAACCATTCAGGGTTCTGAGCTATAAGATCTGTGGATCTTAGAAGAAGGAAGAAGTTAGGCCGAATCTAGCACACTGCTGGATAGGCGTAGGGGGAAAGTGGATATACCCAGACCTTGGGGAACCACTATAAACCAGTGTGCAATCTGTGATGTGTGTATTCTGTGCTGTGGTTGCTGTGTTAGCTATAGAATGGTTAGATTCTATTTAAAGAACTGAATTCTTATTCTGCCTTAAGTGAAAAAGAGAAAGAACCTATTCACCCCCCACCCCTCTAAGTGTTTGGGTTATCTTGAAATCAATTCTATCAGATAAAATACCCAACAATCTCCCCCTATTTTAAGAAGCCAAAATCCTACTAGCTAAGATGAATTACACCAACCAAAAAGAAATATATAAAAGTTTGCGAGACAAGAAATCAGAATAATAAGATTTCACACATTCAAACCAAAAATTGAATCAGTATATGATCATGTGTATATAAATCCAAAGTGATGTCCATTTTTAAATTACAAGAATAGAAGTAATAGAAGTACACGCATATTGAAAATTAAATATCTCGATTTCATGTCTATCCCTCCTTGGCCTCAGCATCTCTTATTTGTTTAGCCAGGAACTTCTTGCTTTGCCTTTCAAAATATTCCTTTGGCTTTGGATAGTACCTGGGGGGAGGAGCTTTGTTCTCAACTGTGTTTGACCTGAAGAATATGTTTCTTTTTGCCTCATATTCTTTATGCATTTCCCATTCATACTGACTATATACTTCATTTCTGTTCAGCTCTCCCCGCTGTTGTAGAATGAATGTATCAAGTATAATTCTCCTAGACACGACACTCCATCGTTCGTTCTTGACTTCACTTTCCTTCCTTCTTGATTTCCTCTTAGCTGGATTGTCTTTAGAAGTTCCTTCTTGAAGCAGCTATGGCAGCGGCTTTAGCAGTCTTTCTTGCATCAGCTTCACTTAAGGGAAATTCCTCAGCAATAGCAACCTCATCAACAGCAGCAGTAACATCATCAGTAGGATTAACAGGAATATGTATACCTGAAGCTTGCTGAACTAGCCAATGACAACTTTCAAATACATATTCGTTTGATTGTTTGAAGTTGTCAACCATGATTTGCTCTAACCCTACCATCTTAGATGCATATTCCTTCTCCCCCTTTTTGGCTTCTAGGGCATTGAGTTTACATAAGAGTGAAGTGACTCATCTATATGCTTTACATTCTGAGTTAAATCGGCCAGCAAGGTTTTCTGATTTGTGTTGAGCGTGACCATGTTGGCATCAAATAGTTTGATGTTGTGGCTACAACATGAGCATTTTGATTAACCACTGCAAGGTCAGCAGTGGCATTCTTTAGCCCTTGCTTCAGAAGATTGACGGCAGTGCCTGCCTCAACATACATAGCTTCAAATCTTTGTTCCATCTTATCCAGCTTTTGATTTATCTCCACAAAATTCTTTAGCATCAGATCCTCTGATTACTTAATTTGTTTAAGTACTCTGTTGTGAGATCGTTTAAAGGAGATCTTAAGTTCATCTACTATACCTTGAATGATATTTACAGTGTGATTTGCCAGGCTAGGTCCTAACGGATGATCTTGATGTAAAGCCTGGTCATGTTCTGGAGGGATAGGACTCTGTGAGTCAAGACTCTCCTCGTCAGATTCACTTGAGGAGCTCGATAAATTTATAGTCTCCTGTGGAGGGATAGAGGCAGCATCTGCCAAGTTTCCATATGTACTCATCACCCCCTTCAACATAGTATCATGTTGTTCCTGAGGCCGGGAGTTCTCCCCCTATACTGTTGCGCGAGATACATCAGGAACCTTTACCTGAATCTGTTCCTCAGAAGGGAGGTCAACATCAATCTCCCTCATGGCCATATCATTTCCAGCTTGCTCATCATCAAGATCCTCAGCGACATGCTGCTTAGGGGAATCCACATCATTCTCACTAGCAGCAACATTCTTCATATCATCCTCTACTTCCTCCTTGTCATTCTGATCAGTAGCGAGGGTTTCTACTGCATCCTTAGCGATGAGGGTAATATCAGTAACAACGTCTACTTGATCTGAGACTGAGGCTTCCATCCTGATGGCAGCAGAAGGACTGGGTAATGACTCCCCCTCAGTTCCTGTATTCAGCAGATCAGGAACTTCACAAGGCTGATCCGAAGGATTTGTGAACTCTAGTGCTCTGTCTTCTTCATCAACACGTGTTTCAGACGCACCCCCTTGGACAATTCTTCTTTGCCACCTATCGAAGACACTGGAGTCCATCTTCTTTAGATAGTGAAGGGGAACTCCCTTAGTCATATCAAACCAATCTTCATCCATCTAGTTCAGGTAGAGACTGATGATTCTCCCGAAGTTAGGAGTACGTAGGGTATCTTTTATTTTCTAAAATAACATGGCCCCCCAGTTCAATTTCTTTTTGCACACTATGGCTATCAGGATCATAAACATGTCACCTGAGATGTGATCATGGGAGCTAGGCTTGCAGATCAAAACCTTCCCTATGATATCTAAAAGAAGCTTTCCTTCTTCGTTCATGTCCTTGCGTTTAATAGTCATGGTCCCTCGAGCCAATCCACAGAAAATCAATGTCCTCGTACGATCATCTTCGCCTAGATAGTCCTCTTGTTCGAAGCTGGAGTGCTGAAGATGATGGGACAGTCTTGCAGCCGTCATCTTTATCCTTAGGCCTGCTATCTTACTCTTTATCAATGTGTCCTCGTGACGCAGCTTGGAGTTGGCAAAAAACTCAAGAACTTTCTTGTCGAGAACCTTGCATGGGTGCTCGAGAATGAAGGAGAGTCCGGCTTGTTCCAACATCAAGATGATGTTTCTGAATTTGTCTGAGGCAAAAGCAAAGCCTGTCCTCACCAATTCACTTCAAGTGAGGAGCCCGACCGTTGTTCGAGGAGCCATTATGAACCTAAGTGAGTTAAACCCAAGGAGTTAACTCTATCTAAATCTAGAATTTGTAGGAACTAAACTAGGAGGGATGATCCTTGAAAGTGGATCCGAATATGAATTTCAAGGAATCAACCGAAGTTACCTTTCACTCTCGAAGGGTGCATGGAAGGAGACGCGTAGCAGGCGGTGAGTAGGTCTAGCCCTAGGGTAGATGCAGACTGAGGCCGAAGAGAAGCTTGTGTCGGGGCTGAAGGGCTGGCGGAGGATCGGCGAGACACTTGCGTCGAGCTGATGCCGACGACGGGAACGCAGAGTCGACGGGAGACGATAGTTGGCTACAATCGACGGGAGCCAATGACGGGGGTCGACGAACGATGGTTGGAGAGCGACGGGAGGCAGAATCGTTTCCGCAAGTTCCGCAGGGAAGCTAAAGGGTTTCCGCAGGGATGCTGATTTCCGCAGGGTTGACGGGAATGTTAAGGGTCGGGAAATGGAGCGATTATAAATTAGCAATTTTCCGGTAGTTCCGTTCGATTATAACGATCGACGGGAATTCCTGCTAATTCGAAAATTTAAGGCGACTGGATTCCTGCTAATTTAACCTTGCCCTTTTAAATAATGGATTAAAATATTTTAGGTCAAAATAGCTAAGCCGAGTCGATGGAAGGTTAACACTAGAAATAATAACCAGCTATTTCTAGTGAGTCAAAATGTAATAATTGTAGTTGCAACTACTGGTACAAGTCCCTTGAGATTCATCGGACCAATTAACACCCACTTTCACACATTATCAAGATATATAAAAATTATCAGATTATAAAATAAGGATCATATGGTTATTAGCTTGCGTGTCCTTCCATTTAAGGTGTGTATATATATATATATCTTGAAAGTCTCTACATATAAGTTTGTATATATATGTATATCTATGTAATGCGATTCAATTTTCGAAATTGATGCGCGTACCTTGGATTACTAGGTTGATCATTTGGATCCACTATTTGATGTACGACGGGTATCATGTACAAGAAGGACACTGTAGTTAACATTATCTCTTTTTCCATATTTTTGTTCCATAGTAAGCCTGGAACAGCTCTTGTCTAGGTCCCATCATGTTCATGGGTACCTAGACTATCCTGCAAATAATAATTACCTTACCTTAGGAACCCAATAGGTATTGGATCCTAGGTTTTTGTCAGTAAAAAATGCAGCATGCCTTCCTACAGGATTTCTGTCAGGAAGGTTGTCTCTTGCCAAAGGATGTGGACATACCCTTGCCCTTGGAACAGGAGGATTGTGCCAACAATCTATAGCAAAGTGACCCACTCTGCCACAGCACCAACACTCATGAACATTGTACCTCCTTTTCTGACCAAATCTATTAACAGAATTAGTCATGACCCTAGGTCTGAAGGAGGCAAAGCTGGATCTGCTATCTGATTTACCCTTTCCACCGAGACACGAGGGGGGTCTGATGGTGAACATGTGGTGAGTGTCGAGAGGCCTGGGGTGGTGCTTTCTTTTCAGCCAGCACACATCTTGGTGCCCCAGTGATGCTTGCTACATGTTTGCCAGCTTCCTTATCCTTTGTCCTAGGGTGGGAAGATGATCTTTGAGAGCTGATTCCTGCAATGTCATGAAGTGTGGGAGGTGAGGCCGTAAATACAAACGGTTCATGATGAGCCGTGTGTATTTTATCATGGGTAGCAATAACAACACTTGCATTATGGGTGTTTCCACATGAGGGCCGATCATTCTTGCAGTGACCATAGTTGTTTTTATGGTCATACCTGAAAGAATGATGAGTGCCCCTTCTACTCAGTGTGGGGGGGGGTTAGTAAACAGTTTCCCCATTTCTCCACGATTTTATAATTCGCGAGATCCACCCGTTTTCTACCTTTCTCTTAATAGCATCTATCTTGGAAAAATTAGATACTATCCTCTTCTCGGTCTCTAGATGAAACTCTAGATTCGAAATCTTTGAGTCCTTCACCTTGATGGATTCCAATTGGAGGTCCATCATGGTCCTCAACTGAGCAATTTCCTTAGTTTGTTCCTCAACAAGCAAGTTGCTCTTCTGAAGGGCACTACGAAGGGAATCAAGAGTTTCAATCTTTTGATTGAAACTATCTATTTCCTTTGCATCAATTGATGGACAAACCTCCAAAATTCTCCTGTCTTCAGGAGATACAAGAGGAAATAAGCAAGAAGAGGAGGATACCTGATCCTGATTGGGCTGATCAGGGTTAGAGTTAAGGTCTGCAGAGACTGATGTTTCCGCTTCATCACAACTGCATTCCTCAATCTCTTCTTCAGTCTCAGATAGAGACACGGGAGCCCTAATATTTAGAGGTTGTTCTTGACTTTCATCTTCAGAGATGAGGACCCCCTACATATGCTTCATCATCTTGCTGGCATTCAGTCATGGCAGTCTTCGTTCTCTCCATGAAGTCAGAGATAGTTTGCCACATAGACTTTGCAGTCTTACACTTATCCAATCTTGTAAGAGATGATCCAGACCAAATATTAGAAATGATTTGTCGAACCAGCTTGTCCAAGTTGAATAGTGAGAGCTCAGTTTCTGACATCTCTCCGGGACTCTTTGGGATTTGAAGATCTTCTCCAGAGTCAGAAGCCTTCATGGGAATGAAGGGACTCTCTTCTACAAGGTATAAAGCACGAGGGTCAATGACTTTCAGATGAAACTGAACTCTCATTTTCCATATGGGAAAATACTCTTTTGTGCAGGCAGGCAGTCTCAGGGGAGAGACATCTGAGTATAGATCCATGCTTGAGTCTTGTAATCTTCTTGACACTAGACACAGGATCTTACTCAAGGTGTAAACCTTATTGATGAGTAACCTCCCTCTGATACCACTTGAAAGTCTCTAGTGTCGACTAAATCAACCTATGGGGGGGGGAATAGGTGTCGTGAAGTCTTTTGCGGAATTAAATTTAACTGCATAAATTAACAAACAGAGCACATAAAACACACAAAGAATTATAGTGGTTCCCCGATTTGGGTACGTCCACTTTCCCCCTTCGACCTATCTCCCACCAAGGGACGACTCGGTCACTTCTCCAAACGGATTGAAATCCAATCCTCACACTCCGGAAGGAACCCTTCCAACAAAGGAGTCACAACTCCACCACCACGGGTTGCACCCAACCCTTACAATAAGGAATGAAAATTCCTTTACAACAAACCAAAATTGAATGTAAAAAAAAATACAAACAAAGCTTTTGGAGATTCTGATATCCTTCTTTGTTCGTTGTAGCTTGCACGAAAAATACGAAGAGTCCACAATTGTATTTCTCTCTTGGAATGGGTCTTCTCAAGATCGGCGGCGGCAAGTGATTGCGGCGGCGATACTTTGTAGATCCAAACTTCTTGACGAAGTAAGCAAGGTCTACGAACGATCTCAGTCAGATCAGTCGTCTCAACCAATTCAGAATGGAGAACAAATCTCGTTCAATGAATCAGAAGATAAGAGATCTCAAGAGAGATGTGTGAGACGCTCGGCTTGCCTCGGTACTGTCGTCAGAAGATCAAAGAAGATCGGAGTTCAGCGGCGACGATGATCTTGTCAGCGGCTACAGACGATCGGCGGTTTCCGCGATCGGCTAGGGCACGACGTCGGCTGCTTTCATTTCTGCTTGAATGTCTATCTATAGAGGTTCAAAATATGCGTATATATATACCAGGAGCCAACCTTAATGACCATTGTGAATCCCACAAGGAGAAACCCTAGCTCCGGTCGAAACAGCGCACGACAAGTTAGTTCGGTCCAGCGAACGATGAAATTTGCCTAAGGCAAAATCGGCGGGAATCGTTGGTGATTCCCGTCGATGTCGGCGGGAATCACACACGATTCCCGTAGATTCTGCCTTGGCAGAATCCCTGTTTGAAAACTGTCAGCCGGAAGAAGTCGGCGGGAGAGGCTAACTGATTCTCGACGAATCGGCGGGAATCACTAACAATTCCCATCTAAGTCAGCGGGAATCACTAGCGATTCCCGTCGATTTTGACTTAGAAGAATTTTCTCTTCCTTCCCTTGATGACTTGGTCTTTGATCCATCTTTGCTCCTTCTTCTGCTCTTGATCTACATTGACCCTGTACTTGAAAATAAGTACACTCCAATAGAGAGAGCACACGTGAGTCAACACACTAATCTACTCAACGAGGGATTACGTTGCACAGACCCGTGTATATTAACCCACTACACCCTGACATTGGTGTGTACTTTGCATGGAATAGCTACAAGCACATCTTGATAGATGATCATTAAATACATTGTGAATCCATCTTAGCTTGATTGGAGTCTTCTTCAAATCCGGGTAGTTGTGGATACAATACCCAACAGGTCACCATGCTGTTCTCATTGGCTTGGGTGACCAGAAGAGGTAGATCAACATGAGGAATACCGTGGAGGTCATGCAAGTTGCGCTTCCCATAGAGCGTCGAGATCGCAATGTGGGCGTGGCGAGATATCTTTGGACTCTTCCAAGAGGGAAGTGCTTTGGAGAGGAAGATATGTTTGCTTTTGCAATGCCAGTGTATCATCGGGTTTCCCCGAAGATCCTTCTGGCTCCTTCCAAATTCTTGAAGATCAAAGCTTTCAGAAGAGGAGTAGTCAGCTACGGGATCGTCCTTTTCAATCCTTTTCCTTACAATTTCTTTTTTCCTTTCCCTTTGAGTATGGGTTAGGCCGCTAGGAGTTTGCGGCGGATTTGCAGGTACCGCCAAGACTGCTGCATGAAGAAAAAAAACTTAATTAACACTTCAGGCCACGTCGACTATGAAGCCGGTCTCTTGAAGCTCTTTTTGTCGTGGCCTTAATTGCAAGCTCGCAGCCCCAGTCTGCACCGAGACGTTCTTTTCCTTCATTGCCCGTAGCCTCTTCTCTACTCTCTCAGCAATAGAAGAGTTGTCCCTTTTCCTTTTCTTCTCAGAAGGGCCTTGTTTCTCCGCTGAGTCAATGGAGGCACGCTCAAAGCTCCGCAAATTCTCGCGGACTGCCTCTGGGTCGACGACGACCAGGTCCTGATAATGCGCTTTTTTCTCAACTTGTTCTTCTCTACTAGTTCGCTTATCTTGATCGAGATCATCCTTAGACCTATGAGCCTCAATTGATGAAACCTCGTTTTCCAGGTTTATGCTCAACTTTAGCGTTCCCGAAGAGGATGGGAACACGTCCATGTCAGCTTAGTCCGCGGGTTTCTGGTGTTCAATCATCGCTAGCGGAATCGGTCCTCCGTCTGTGCTTTTTGATTGGATCTCATTGTGGAAAGTGGAGGCATTCGCGGGCTTCTCGAAATCATGTTCATTGATTGTGCAGACTAGGTGTGCTACTGAATGACCCCGTTGAGGTTTCTCCTGCATGGCAGACAGGCGTTCCACCCCTTTGGACGACTTTCTTTATTCTGGTTTGCGGCCCGGGATTTCCCGGTCTTGAAGACATGTTGCCAATGAATTTCCCTAGCCCAGACATGACGGACTGGAAAGTTTTGACCGCTAGTGTCTACTAATCGTAAAGAAAATAAGAACCGAACTAGCAATCCATCTAGGCAAGTATATCTATTAAATTGTAGCTAGGGGACACAAGTGTCGTATTAAGATCCGGGAATTGTTGAGTAATCTTACTCACACGAAGACTATTATCTTATCGAAAGATTGTTTTAGGGTTTGTTAAAAGAAAACTAATTGCAATTAAGAAAAGAAATATTTGTGCTAAAAAGAGAACTACTTGCAATTAACTAAAGAGCTACTAAAAGCGATTACAACGAAGGGTTAAAATGATGAAATAAAAAAACACTCGATCGAGAATCACCTCGGCAAAAGTTGATTAAAAATGCGATAATAAACCCAAACTTAATAAGGTAAAGGTACTTGACTTTGGATGTTCCTTAAGCTTGAACACGCTTCTCTCGAAGTCATGCCCAACTGAGTTTAGGAAGGTCCGACTAAACTCTCGTCCAAATCGGAGACGTAAAGCTCGCTTTAAACGGTGAACCCCACTATTGGATTTCACTCAAATACAGGAGATTTAACGTCTTCCTCTCTCGAGTGGTGCGTACAACTCTGTTCACACTTGAGTGTTCACTTAAAACTACGAGCCTCTCGACTAGCTAAGAGTGAAAACAAAGATGGAAATTATATATCGATGATAAAACTCCAAACATGAATTTTCAAGAGTAAATCGAATGCCAAAACCCTAAAAAGAAAAAGTAAACTTAAAGCATCATAACTTAATCTACTCGAACCTCGGATCATCAAGATCGAGTACAATGAGGATTAGTTAATAATGGACAAGTGGAGGAAGAGAGATGGGTAGAAGAACATTATGAAAATAAAGTAAAAAAAGGGGCACTTTATATTAATGCTAAAAGAGAACTACAACTTTGAAATAAAAGATTACAACTGCATGGAAATGAAACCTAAGCTAGCATTAACATTAAGCTACTAAAACAATTACAAAAGCAATTACAAAAGGGTTACACTAAGCTTAGAATTAATAAAAGCTTAAAATGAGAAAGAGAGAGAGGAAGAACACTAAAAAAATTCAAGAAATAGAAGGGAAACACCTCCCCTCTCAACCTACTGCTTCTGGACACAAGGGGGAGCCACTAAATTTATAGAATTTTTCTCTGGGTCAGTCATGCCCCCCGGTCATGCTCAGGGAGGGAGTGGTAGGGGGCGTATCAAGTACGGGGTTGACATCGGGCGTTGGATTCTAGCGGGAATGATGATTGCTTCTGTACATTGGTGGACGTGCCCTGGGACATGCCTGTGTAGGTAGGGCGTGTAAGGCACGTCACGTCAAAATCATTGGTCAGAAATCCGTTAGTCATCGGAAAAGGTGCTACACGCCCCAGGGCCACGCCCGTGTAGGGGGGCGTGTAACATACGAGTTGACGTGCTGTAATAGAAAATCAATAATTGAGGCTACAGGCTTCAGGATCGGGGTGACATCCCCAGAGACACGCCCAGGGAGGGCATGTCTGGGGGCGTGTCAGGTGTTTTTCTTAGGATTTGGGCTCTGGCAGCAAACTTCCTCGGGATCGGGTTACACGCCCTGTGATACGCCTTGGAAAGGCATGTCAGGTGGGCGTGTCAGGTCATTTTGGCCGAAAGCTGTGAAAACCTAAAAAAAGAAGAGAACACATTAGTGGCAATAATTTGTACAAAAGGATGTAAATATATAAGCTTATAAGACATGATTTGTGTATTAAAAAATTGAAAATACCCTTATAGTTTAGACTACAAAACGTACTATTAACCGCAAGTGGTGAGAAATGACCTGTGATGGAGGGAACTTTTGGCAAACGATGAACTTCCGAGGATATTTATAGCGCTTGCAACATTAATGATAATTGCGGACTCGGCGGTTAAGCTAACATTTTCGAAGTTTTCAGAAACTTAAAAATATGCGTGGATTATGTTAACCCCAAAATCCGTAACTCATTTAGCAAGGTATGCAGGTCATCCTCCTTCGTCAACATACTCAATTCCCCAGTCCACCCAGGTCGGCAAGTCTCTGGAGATCAGCCCCCAGTTCTCCGTTTCCTCTCTAGGACGACTCCAACATCAGCCCGCACAGGTCACAAATCACCAGCCTGGATCGCGCCCTGCTTCAGCGGCAGATGTAAGCTCCAGATCGCGAGCTCAGTCCACCCCCTTTGAGCAGACTGACGTTTCTTTTATTCTTTGTATCCCATCACCGCTGCTCGGTTCTCCTATACCCCGGGCAGACGGTTATTTTAGTCCTTCCCGTTTGGGCAGGCCCCCGAGCTTATAAATAGGGGGAAGTCGTGCACCCAATGCGTGCGCCTCGAATCCAGGAGCCTACTTATTAAAGGATGCGTACTTGAATCTCGGGCTTTGCGGTCTCCAACTTGCTATCTTCCCATCTCTTTTCTTCCTTGCCTTGTAATCAACTCTTTACAATAAAAGGAAAGTCTGTCACAGGAGTGGCATTCAGGCCGTGAAGGGCGAAGTATGGTATCACCGCAATCCGCGGTCCTAACTGCCCCTTTCCTCACCCTCTAGTAAACGGTTACTTGCAGTTTCCCCTACCACCCTTTCCCTTTGCCAGAATTAGAGGGAGCATTTCGTGCATCAACAATAGAGGCTAAGTGTCAAAAGCCGGGCGGGTTCCTAAAGCCACTTCCTATCCCTAAGTGAAAATTTTACGACATCTCCATGGATTTTGTGCATGGTTTATGTAATGCCCCAAAACCAAATTAAGGTCACACGGCCTGGGACACGGGTGTGTCTAGGGCCGTGTCTTGCTCTGTGTTAGCCTGGCTGTGTCAAATGTGGTATACGGTTGGAAACACGGGTATGAACAGTGCTGACACGGGTGTGTCGATTGGGGAAACGGGCGTGTCAAGTACACGTGTCGTTCTTGGGTTGTGTCGGGCGATGCCGACTGACATACACGGCCTGGAGCACGGGCGTGTCAAAGTTGACACGACTGTGTTGGGGACAAATGTCCTTTTCAGGATTTGTTGGTCCTATATTGATTGAGGGACACACCCCTTAACACGGGCGTGTACTTGGTGACACGGGCTTGTCAAGACTTGACACGGGCGTGTCTAAGCCCGTGTCCTGTTCTGGTTTGAGTCGGTTGTTTGCTGCTTAAGGTATACGGACTGTGACACGGGTGTGTCACAATCCGTGTTAGCCTAGGGAAGATTCTTTTAAGATAAAATCTGAGCCATTTGTTTCCTTTGATGAAGATCTAACGGCCCTGGGTAATTCCTGAAGGGTTAAGTGCAGAAATGGATGAGTTAATTCTCATTCTATTCATACCATTCTATTTCTAAGAATAAGAGAGAGGGGAGAGCAAGGGAAGGAAGAAGAAGAGAAATCCGGCCGCTGGTGGGTCTACGGTGGTCCAAATCGCGAGCTGAGTTCAGATCTGCGGCGGCTAGAGCATTGCGGAGCTTTACAATCATTTAGTTTTCTCCATGGCACCAAAACGTCTTCCAAGGGTAATAATTTCCTTCTTGGACAAGTGAAGACCTTCTTTCCTGCATTTGCATAGGAATCCTCCACCAAAGGGTGGATGGCTAAGTGATTCCCTTGGGATCGGTGGTTCATCCTTTGTTTTATTGTATTAGAACCTAAAGTGTGTAGTATGGTTAGGCATACTGTGTGAAGCCCATCCGGACAAGTTGGTCTGGATTGGTGATGCTTTGTTTGCAAATCAGAGAAGACTCTGGATAAATTGGTTGTTTTTATGAAATCCGTGGTGGATACCTATAGCTTGGTATAGCAGGAAGTACTGGAGGAAGTCAAGGAAAATATGAGAGTTGGTACTTGGTGTTCAACTCGTGTGGTCGTGAGTGCCATTTTTCTGTGACGTTGAGCCGTTGGGTTGTAACTGTGGAATGCTTAGTGATGAACGGGAAAGGTGAAGTTGTACCCACGTCAGTACAGTCTTGAGTCTGACGAATTTGAGCAACGGTAAAGGTGGATCTGTACCCACATTATGGTTGTCTAACCTTGGGTGCTTAAGGCCCTGTTAGGATCACATAGAGAGAGAGTCTTAGGCCTGCGTGCAATAAAGAATAAATGCTCATAATAAACCGTCATGTTTGGGACGTCTGAACGGTGGTGGAACCTGAGTTTCGGTACACCAATAATGTGACCTGAGTGCACGAAACGTCATGCCGCAACGCCGGCGTTTGTGATATGTATTGACTTGTATGGCTATGCACGTCCTATATATATGCGGTGTGACTAAAATGCTTTGCAGGGAAGGAATTTCGATGCCCCGTGCCAGGAGAAGGGTCATTATACTTAGTCAGTGTAATGCTGACCGTTGCCTATTTGCCACCGCTTGGTGGATTGATTCTTTGTTGGTGGTGCTGGCCCAAGCGGGAAATAACGGGCTGAAGCGTAGATCGCACTGCTGCCCTCAAAGGCTATGTTTTGTTTACTCCTGTTCATGTGTGGCCAGCCTGCGTGCCGATGTTTATAAACCACACTTTTGTTAAGTGAAACTTGTAAGGCCATAAGGCCAAGTACCTTGTGTGTTTGGTTGTTTACATTCCTAATTGGTAGTAGTGGACATTTCTGTTCTTATTGAGTTCAAGTTTTAAAGCATGAAGCTTTCGCTAGAATGCTCAGTGTTAGGGTTCATTGGTATTTGATATTATTTAGTAACTTCTCCGCCTGTTTGTGGAGGCCATACCCTCTAGTATATCTTATTTGACGGGTAGAGGTGTTACAATTTGGTATCAACATGTTGGTCTATCTCTTCCGAATTCGTGTTCGAATTCTTTTGAGGGGTGGTGAGCACGTGTAAGTGATGCCATTATAACTAATAAAATGAACTCAAGAATGTCCACTTATGATTGAAAATACACTTGTTTGTTGAAACTGTGTGTTCCCTTTTGTATGCTTGTCATTTGAATAGTCGCTAAATTGTGTTTCTACACATATAAGTGACTAGAAGTGTTGTGTGCCAGTCAGAACCTCAACGTTCTGTTGAAAGTGCGGCACCAGCAGAGGTGCCCACACCTCCTCCATCTATCGAAACTGTACATTTGATTACGGAGATAGTACTTAGCATGCTAGGCAATCACGACCTGCAATGGTGCCAATGCAAGCTTGTGTAAGGCAAGAATCGGTAGAAGTTGTGGTTGATCCGCGGACAACAGATCAACAATTGAAGCGGTTCATGAGCTTAAATCCTCCTACTTTTTTTGGGCGGGTTCCCCAGCCTAAGCAGAGGATTGACTAGCAAGGATTAAGAGAATCTTGACTGCTCTCAGAGTTGAGGAGGAACAGAAAGTAACTTTGACCACTTTCCAACTTGAGGGAAAGGCTCAGTTGTGGTGGGATGAGATGGAACTGCATTACTTGGCTGGCAAACAGTTGATGGGGGTCTCGATTGAAGAGTTCTCTCGATTGTTCTTAGCAAAGCATCTGCCGATGCAGCAGAGGATTTCTATGGAATTGGAGTTCCAACGGTTGACTCAAGGAGAATATAGTGTGGATGACTATCTTCATGAGTTTACGTGTTTGGGATGCTATGCGGGTACTATCTTTGCCGAAGAGGAGCGTAAGACCAGTCAGTTCTATGGGGGACTACCGGATGAGCTACGGTATCTGCTCTCGAGTTCTATGAACTAAGGGTTTCAAGCTTTGGTATGTACGGTTTGGTCTTTGGAGAAGGACATGAAAAGAGGGCAGGGGAAAGGTAACTTGGCTGTTACAAAGCCAGAGTTCAAGCCACTACGTTCGGAGAAGTCTGGGTATCAAAAGAGATGGGGTAAGATGTCCAAATCTGCTGGACATACTCCTTCAGTGGTTGTGACAGAGGCATCTTCTAGTTATTGTTCTTGCGCTTGTTACATGTGTGGAAAGCAGGGACACTATGCGCGTGACTATCGAGTTAGTCCTCCGAAGGGCGAGAAGAAGCCGGGTGCATCCTATACGAAAAAAGGGAAGGCTGTGGTGGAGTCTTCTGCATCGCAGGCGCTGCCCCAAGTTTACAATCTTGGACAATAGGAGGCCATCAAGTAGGCCGATGTCATCAAAGGTACGAGTAGTTTATAGTTTTACTTTATGCTTTGTGTTGTGCTTGTTTTAATCTTGGTGTGATAGGTTTTGTCCTTATACAGGACTATCTGGCATGAGCCCTGTTCGATACGGGTGCTTCACATTGGTTTTTGTCTGAAGATTTCGTTTTGCGAATTGGGGTTCCTATACGGATCACGACAGACAGTATGAAGGTCTTACTACCTAACAGATGTTTGATGTGCGGATAAATCTTATTGTGTGGAGGTAAAGATATGAAGTCGAGATTTCAAGGTGGAAACATCAGTATTACTGATATCAGAGTTTGATATAATCTTTGGTATGGACTGGCTTTCAAAGCAGCATGCCTGTATAGATTTCACTTCAAAATAAGTTACACTAGGGCAGAATACTGAATAAGAGAATAAGTTCAATGGCATGCAAGGGATGAGTAGGATATTGATATATTCTCTCCAAGTCGTTAAGGCAGTTTGGAATGGTGCAAAGTTATTCTTCACACACGTAGAGGCAGTGGAGCCGAAGGCCAGTGTGAGTGAGGTGTCGATTGTATCGGAATATGCGTATGTGTTTCCAAAAGACCTTCCGGGGTTACCTTCCCAAAGGGAAATCAACTTTGCTATCGAGCTGGTGCCAGGTGCGAAACCTGTAGCCCGCTCGCCTTATCGGGTTACGCCAAAGGAAATGGCGGAACTGAAAGTTCAGTTGCAAGAATTGCTAGATCAAAGATATATATGACCAAGTCAGTCACCTTGGTGCATGCCGGTTCTCTTTGTGAAAAAGAAGGATGGTAGCTTGCATCTATGTATTGGCTATAGAGAACTTAACAAACTTATGAAAAAGAACAAGTATCCAATTCCACGGATTGATGACTTGTTTGACCAGTTAGTTGGCTCAACTGTGTACTCCAAGTCGGATTTGAAGTCAAATTATTATCAGTTAAGAGTTCGTGAAAGTGGCATACCCAAAATAGCATTTGGAATACGCTATTGTCACTATGAGTTCACGGTAATGCCGTTTGGGCTGTCTAATGCGCCATCAGTATTTTTGGACTTAAAGCATCAGACGTTTAGGGAATACTTGGATCTCTTTGTGATCGTCTTTATTGACGATATCCTCATATATTCCCAATCCAAAGAAGATCATGCAAATCATTTGCGGATGGTGTTGCACACCCTGAGGAAGAACAAGTTCTACGCCAAGTTCTCTAAGTGTGAGTTTTGGCTGTCATCAGTGGATTTCCTTGGCCATGTGCTTAGTTGAGAGGGCATTGCGGTGGATCCTTCCAAGATAGTTGCTATACGGGAGTGGCCTATTCTCACGGCAGTATCAGAAGTCAGGATTTTCCTTGGGCTTGCGGGCTACTACAGGCGCTTCGTATAGAACTTCTCTAGTATAGCCTTGTCTCTCACCACACTGATGAGGAAGGATCAAAAGTTCATTTCGACGCCCGAGTGCGCACGAGCTTTCGAAGAGCTAAAGAATCGTTTGACCACGACACCAATCTTGACATCACCATATGGTCAGGATTGCGTTGAGGTTTATAGTGATGTGTTAGGGAGCGGCTTAGGCTGCGTTCTTCTACAGTTCGGAAAGGTGATAGCATATGGCTCACACAAGTTGAAGGTGCATGAACAGAATTACCCCTTCCATGACTTGGAGTTGGCGGCGGTGATATTTGCACTTAAACTGTGGCGTCATTATCTATATGGCGTGAAAGTGGATATATTCACGGACCATAAGAGCCTGAAATATCTGTTGGACCAAAAGGATCTCAATATGCGACAGAGAAGGTGTATGGAGTTTCTTTGTGACTACACCTTCCAGATTCATTATACTCCCGGTAAAGGGAATGTAGTTGCGGATGCCTTGAGTCACAAGACTCCGACAAGGGCAAATTGGTTTTTAAGGCATGATGAAAGCCTAATTCAAGAACTAGAAGCATTAGATATTTCTTATGTTGAAAAGAATTCCACTACAAATGCATGCTTAAACTGGACGGAGGTACAATGTGACCTGGTGGACAGAGTTTGGCAAGCAATAGCACGTGATGAAAGTCTACAATGCTATGTAGCGGAAAGTTAGGATTCTCAGTTTGCGTTTAATGACGGCCTTTTTCGGAAGGACGGTCATTTGTGTGTCCCAGATAGGGGTAAACATCGTGAAAAATTTATGTATGACGCCACTTCACAAAGTATTTGATTCACCTCGGGAGCACGAAGATGTATAAGGATCTGAAGAAAATTTTCTGGTGGCCTGGAATGAAGAAGAACATAGCGCACTATGTTGTTAAATGTCAAACCTGTGCCTTAGTAAAGGCTAAATGCAAAAAACCAGGAGGTTTTCTAAAGTCATTGCCTATCCCTCTGTAGAAATTTGATGATATTTCCATGGATTTCGTGCATGGGTTGTCGAGATCACAGCATGGAAATGATTCAGTTTGGGTTATTGTGGACCGGTTAAATAAGGTATCACACTTCATCCCTAACCGGAAGGACGATTCAGTTGAAAAATTGGCAAAGATGTATGTGGATGTTATTGTACTATTGCACGACATGCCCCGTAAAATCGTAACTGATCGAGTGGGCATTTCACTTTGGGTGATTGGAAATTAGTCCACCAAATGTTGGGTACGAAATCAGATTTCAGCACGACTTTTTATCCTCAGACGGATTGTCAGACTAAAAGGACCAACAGGACGTTGGAGGATATGCTCCGAATGTGTGTGCTGGATTTCGGGAAGAGTTGGGAAGATCATCTCTTTATGATTGAGTTCGCTTACAACAATAGCTACCAAGCTAGTATTCAGATGGAGCCCTCTTAGACTTTATACGACAGGAAATGACGTACACCTTTGGCTTGGGCGGAGACTTGCAAAAAAATTTGTACAAGCGAAAGGAGATAAATGATAACAACTCAACTATACGGTTGATTCGAGAAAGGCTATTGGTGGTTCAAGACAAGCAGGCTAAGTATTACAATGCCAAGCACCGAAATGTAGAGTTTGCGGTGGGAGATTGGGTGTACTTGAAGATCAAACCCTTTAAAGGTGTGTCCGGGATACGGCGTCTGAAAAAGCTAAGCCCGAGGTATCTGGGGCCGTTTGAAGTGGTAGAGCGTGTTAGTGAAGCGGCCTATCGGTTAGCACTTTCGCTAGAGCTGAGTTGTTTACATGATGTTTTTCTTGTCTCGGTGTTGCGGAAAGCAGTGAAAGAACCATCATAGTTGGTTGCTACAGATCAAGTATCAGTCAAAAGTGGGCTAACGACGAAGGTTAGGCCTATTCAGATCGAGGATAGGGAGGTTACACATCTACAGAACATAACTATCGGGATGGTCAAGGTTCGGTGGGACAACTGTTGCCGTGAGGAGTTGTTATGTGAGCAGGAGAAAACCATGCGTACTGAATTTCCCGAGCTATTTATGTGAGGCTGTTGTTACCTTATGATTTGAAGAAAGGGAATATTTTGTAAAATATTTTGTTGACTGGAACTATGTGCTTTAGCAATTTCGGGATGTAATTCTCTTAGGGGGGAGTTGTAATGCCCAAAAACCAAATTAAGGTCACATGGACTGGGACACAGGCGTGTCCAGGGCCGTGCCCTGCTCTGTGTTAGCCTGGCCGTATCGAATGTGTTACACAGCTGGAAACACGTGTATGAACAGTGCTGACACGGGCGTATCGGTTGATAAACGGGCGTGTCAAGTACCCATGTCGTTCTCGGGTTGTGTCAGGCGGTGCCGACTGAAGTACATGTCCTGTAGTACGGGCGTGTACTGGTCGACACGGGCGTGTCGAATTTGATACGGTCGTGTTTGGGACCCATGTCCTTTCCGGGATTTGTTAGTCCTGTGTTGATTGAAGGAGACACCCCTTAACACGGGCGTGTACTTGGTGATACGAGCATGTAAAGACTTGACACGGGTGTGTCTAAGCCTGTGTCCTGTTCTGGTTTGAGCCGGTTGTTTGCCACTTAAGGTACACGACCTGTGACACGGGCATGTCACAAGCCATGTCAGCCCAGGGAAGATGCTTTTCAGAGAAAATCTGAGCCGTTCGTTTCCTTTGATGAAGATCTAACGACCCTGGGTAATTCCTGAAGGGTTAAGTGTGGAAATGGATTAGGTAATTCTCATTCTATTCATACCATTATCTTTCTAAGAATAAGAGAGAGGGGAGAGAAAGGGAAGGAAGAAGAAGAGAAATTCGGTCGACGGTGGTGCTATGGTTGTCCAAATCGCGAGCTCTGCTCGAATCTGCGGAGGCTAGAGCGTTGCGGAGCTTTCCAACCATTTAGTTTTCTCTATGGCGCCAAAACGTCTTCCAAGGGTAACGATTTCCTTCTTGGACAAGTGAAGTCCTTCTTTCCTGCATTTGCATAGGAATCCTCCACCAAAGGGTGTATGGCTAAGTGATTCCCTTGGGATCGGTGTTTCATCCCTTGTTTTATTGCATTAAAACCAAAAGTGTGTAGTATGGTTAGGCATGCTGTGTGAAGCCCATCCGGAGAAGTTGGTCTGGATTGGTGATGCTTTGTTTGTAAATCGGAGAAGACTCTGGATAAATTGGTTGTTTGTATGAAATCCTTGGTGGATACCTGTAGCTTGGTGTAGCAGGAAGTACTGGAGAAAGTCCAGGAAAATGTGAGAGGTTGTACTTGGTGTTAACCTCGTTTTGTCGTGAGTGCCATTTTTATGTGATATTGAGTCGTTGGGAGGCAACTGTGGAATGCTGTACCCGCATCAGTCTAGTCTTGAGTCTGATGAATTTGAGCAACAGGAAAGGTGGATTTGTACCTGCATCATGGTTGTCTAACCTTGGGTGCTTAAGGCCCTGTTAGGATCACATAGCGAGAGTCTTAGGCCTGCGCGCCATTAAGAATAAATTCTCATATGAACCGTCATGTCTGGGACCTCTGAACGGTGGTGGGACCTGAGTATCGGTACACCAATAATGTGCCTTGAGTGCATGGAATGTCGGGACTTCATGCCAGTGTTTGTGATATGTATTGACTTGTGCGGTTATGCACATCCTATATATATGCGGTGTGAGTAAAATGCTTTGCAGGGAAGGAATTTCGCTGCCTCGTGCCAGGGGTAGGGTCATTATAATTGGTCAGCTGAATGCTGACCGTTACCCTATTTGCCACTGCATGGTGGATTGATTCTTTGCATGTGGTGCTGGCCCAAGCGAGAAATAGCGGGCTGAAGCCCAGATCGCGTTGCTACCCTCGAAGGCTATGTTTTGTTTACTCTTGTTCATGTGTGACCGGCCTGCGCACTGATGTTTGTAAACCAAAATTTTGTTAAGAGAAACTTGTAAGGCCATAAGGCCATGTACCTTGTGTGTTTGGTTGTTTACATTCCTAATTGGTAGTAGTGGACATTTCTGTTCTTAATGAGTTCAAGTTTTCAACCATAAAGCTTCCGCTAGAATGCTCTATGTTAGGGTTCATTGGTATTTGATATTATTTAGTAATTTCTCCGCCTTTTTGTTGAATATGGTGTGGGGCTCCGGCCGGACCCTCTATTATATCCTATTTGACGGGTAAAGGTGTTACAGTTTACCTCGGACGCTGCAGGGTAATGATGCGATTTGGGTGATCGTGGACCCCATGACCAAAGTGGCTCACTTCATCCCAATTAGGAAGGAGGATAGCGTGGAGAAGCTGGTAGAACTATACGTTCGCAATATTGTGCAGTTGCACGGAGTTCCAAAGAGTATCGTTAGAGATCGCTATAGATGGTTCACGTCCAACGACTGGAGGATTGTATAGAAGAGTCTGGGCAAAAAGCTCAAGTTTAGTATGATGTTCCATCCTCAAACTGATGGTCAAACTGAAAGGATGAACCGTACTATGGAGGATATGCTGAGAACGTGTACCCTTGATTTTGGCAAGAGGTGGGAATATCACCTTTTAATGGTAGAGTTTACCTACAATAACAGTTTCCAGGAGAGTATCAAGATGGCACCATACAAGGCTTTGTATTGGAGGCAGTGTCGAACACCGATGTTATGGATAGAGGCGAAAGTCACCAAACTTTTGGGAAAAGAGGTGGTGGCTGATGCTTGTGAGTTTGTGCGAACGATTTAGGAGCGCATGAAGGTTTCTCAGGATCGGCAGGTGAAGTATTTCAATGTCCATCATAGGAACGTGGAGTTTGAGGTAGGCGGCTGGGTATATTTAAAGATTAAGCAATTCAAAGGTGTTTTGCGGATTCGCCGACTCAAGAAGTTGAGTCCGAGGTTTTTGGTGTCATTCGAAGTCGTGGAACAAATTGGAGAAGCAATCTATCTGTTGGAATTTTCCCCAGATTTGAGTGGATTACACGATGTTTTCCATGTTTTAGTTTTAAGGAAAGCCCTTGTGTAGACAAGCGTTGTGGTTGAGTCAACGACGGTGTCGGTAGAAGAGGAATTGAGGACGAAAGTCCGTCCAGTTTGCATAGAGGATTCAAAAGTTTGGCATTTACGGAATAAAGGGGTTAAGCTCGTGAAAGTGCACTGGGATAATTGTGGGCAAGAAGAATTCTCCTGGGAGCGTAAGTAATCAATGCGGGAGGACTTCCTATAACTTTTTTGCTTCAGGTATGCCTTTTGTTTGAGAACATGCTTAATTTCGAGGATGAAATTCTTCTAAGGGGGGAGGAGTTATAACACCCCGGTTTCTATACTCTAGCCTCTGGAAGCTAGTGCGCGACGTAATATAGCTACCTCTAGGAGGTAGCCTAACGTTGAGTCCGTTAAGTAGCAAGCACTGAGTGGAGGCGTTGAGTGGGTGACGTTGAGTGCTAGCGCGCGAAGTTTGCTAGTTGATGATGCATATTTTAGCTTAATTTATTAGGGTAAAAATATATTTATTTTCGTTTTAAATCTCTTTCTTTTGTATTTTTAGGTTCCTTCTAGTTTCTTTTTATGTAAATAATATAAATAATGTTTTCTTCTCTTTTAGCAGGTTTCCATTGTTTTTTGCCAAAATGACTTGACACGCCCCCTGACACGCCTACCCTAGGCATGCCACAGGGCGTATAACCCGATCCCGAGGAAGCTTGCTGCCAGAATCCAAATCCTGAGAGAAAACACTTGATACACCCCCCTGACACGCCCTCCCTGGGAATTTCTCTGGGCGTGTCATCCACATCGAAAAGCCTGCTATCACAATTAAAGCTTTTTCATTGATGCACGTCAACCCGTACGTGATACGACCCCCAACACGAGCGTGGCCATGGAGCATATAACATCTTTTTCGACGACTGACGGATTTCTGACCAATGATTTTGACGTGACGTGCCTTACACGCCCCCCTACACGGTCGTGTCCCAGGGCGTGTCCACCAACGTATAAAAGCAATCATCATTCTCGCTAGAATCTAGTGCCCAAGGTCAACTCCGTAATTGATACGCCCCCCTGACACACCCTCCTTGAGCATGACAGGGGGCGTGACACAGACGGAAATTTTTCCTATAAATACCAGGTCATTCCAAGCATTCCAGACCAATTTTTGGGTAGAGGGGAGGTGCTGCTAGTTTTATTCTTAGTGTTTTTTGTGCTTTTCTTATGTTTTTGCTCTCTCTCACTCCATTTCTAGTTTTTGTTTTCATGCAATGTACTTTCATTACTTGTAATCTCTTTTTATTAGCGTTGTAGTAGTGATTAGCTTTATTTTCACGCACTTGTAATCTCCATTCCTAATTGTAATCCTTTTATGCTTTTGATAAAATTCTAGTTAGTGTTCTTTTCTTTATATCTCTCCCTTTAGTTTTCATGCACCTTTATTATTTACCCCACTCTTTCCCTTTTACCATGATTAACTAATCCTCATTTTTGCTCGATCGCGATGATCTGAGAATGAGTTGATCAAGTTATGATGTTTTTGCTTTCTCTTTCTTATTAATGTAATTACCTTTGATTTACTCTTAGTTTTTATTTAGTGGGAATATATTGCCGGTATATTGTTTCCATTTGGGTTTTCATTCTTAGTAAGTCGAGAGGATCGTAGATTGAATTGATCACCCAAGAGTAAAGAGAGTTGCACGCACCCCTCGAGAAAGGCAGACATTAAATCTCCTAGATTGGAGTGAAATCTAATAGCGGGGTTCACCATGTAAAGCGAGCTTTAGGTCTTTGATTTGGACGAGAGTTCGGTCGGATCTTCCTAAACTCAGGTGGTCATGACTTCGAGAGAAGCGTTTTCATGCTTCGGGAACCTCCACGGTCAAGGTGTTTTACTTTATTTAGAATTAGTTTGTTATTTCATTTTGATTTTCTTATTTCAAAGTGATTCAAGATTGAGTACTCCCCTTTATTATTAGCTCTAACCCTTTTTATTCTATAAGTAATTTAGTTTCTTTTTAGCTTAGTAATTTAGTTCCTATTTTTAGTTAAGTAAATTAATCTTAAAAATCATTTGATAATATAATTGCGACCTCCTCGAAGTAGAAGTAATCATTACACCCCAGGGAAATATGACCTGGATATTAATCTTTAGTATCCTATACTATAGACGATAAGTTACGCTTGCCTTTATCGGATATAGAATCGGAGAATATTATCAACTTCCACCACATCCACCTTCTCTCCTCTTTAACCCCGCTTCTCCATCTTTGCGATTTACAGTATCACTAGTTATTGCTTGGCGATAGCCTTCTTGCGTTGAGACGAAAGCGTTGAGTGAGCTACCGCACAACAGTATTCCTACCTCCGGCAGTAGCATGGCATTATTTTTTTATCGACGACTCAGGAAGCTAGCGTGGCTCAGTAGGTAGCTACTGCCCGGCGGTAGCACGCGGGAGCAGATTCATTACGGCTGAGTTTAGGTCATTCAATCCTTCTTGGAATGTAATCCTATGGCCTAGGACACTCCGTCCAAGTGGCTTAAGTAGGGTTGAATGGTTGTTTTCCCTAATTCTTCTCTTTTGGAGTGGGAGTTAGGGTTTTTAGAGAAAGAGTTTGGAGGAGGAAGAAGAATGCCATTCTCCGCCATTGACGAAGCTTCGGTGCTCTGATCGTTGATCCAAGGCCAGATCTATGGAGGGGACTTGGAGGCGCACACGTTCATCCGTGCAAATAGAGTTTTCCATGGTTAGGAAGAGGATTCGTAAGCTAACGACAGTTATCCTCTTGGTCTTGAGGATGCGTGCATTGCATCCATTTTTATTCTTGATTTCTTTCAAGCTTTAGGCACCGGATCTCTCAATTGAAAGGGGTTTAGGTTGTCATAGTTCAAGAGGAGCCACCGGGTCGATTGTGTCAGTCATCTACATGATATTGCACAAGAAATCCACTCGCCTAATGGATTAGGCATTGTGGGTGAAGCCGTAGTCGTGACCATTAGTCTGACTCAGTGATGTTGCAAAACGAGCCTTAAGGATTTTGCTAGAAATCCATTTGAGGCAAGATTTCGTTTGTGATATGGTTTCCCCCATATTTTTGTGTGAGTATGAATGGTGGATTATAGCGGGAAAGGCTATTTATTGTGATGTTCTAAGGCGTGGTTTTGTCTCTATGGTTGGCTGGCTAGCACGTGACGTGCAAGTCATGTGTGGAGAGTGTCCCGGCGGGACAAGTCCCCTTCTGTGAAACTGGCGAGAATGCCAAGCTTTGAACAAGCCCGAGCGTTGAAGCCCACGAGTGGGTGGGGTCAAGCAAGGGTTCTTTGCATCGGTTTGTTGTTTGTGAGACAGAATCGGGACATAATAAGTCAGAGCCTGTAAGCTAGCCCTAGTTTTGAGACCCACGAGCGGGAGGGGCCTTGGCAAGAGTTCTGTGTGATTGCTTGTATGCCGTTAGGGAAATTTGAAATTACTCGTGTGTTTGCATCATGAACACCGATAGGAAAATTGGATGTACCCGTTTGATGATGCATGATGATGTGTTAGATTCATGCGCTTTAGGATGCTTGGGTGAAAGCTAGGATTGCATACATGCTGCATTATAGGTCCTTTTATTTTACCTGCTCAACATAGAAACATGTTTGTTGTATGAGACATCAAAACCTATTTTATTACTTTCTAAGTTCATGTATATTTGCATACGAAGTGCTGACCTGCAGGGTGATGGAGTTCCCCGGGTCCGTTAGGGACGGCCGAGAGGAGATGTGTTGGTTACACAGTTGAGGTCATCCTTTGCTGACCCACGTTACAACAAATTTTTAAAGGGCAAGGATCGCAAGCAGGAGAAAGCTTGCTGGCCAAAAAGTCCTAAGCCTCATGAAGTGAATTCTTTGTTTAGCCGCTTATGTTTTGCTGAATGCTTTGCTCCATGAAATATATTCCGGCTTGCATGCCAAGGTAGCCTAGTAGTATTAAAGCACGTTGCTATGTTTGTTGTTGTTTTTGTTTTTGCACTCATGTTTGTTTAAATGCCTTAAGGACATTTTAATACTCATGTGATAGTGGATAACTTCTAGTGTTTCTGGGTTTCTGCTATTTGTGTTCTTAGTTTTGAGATACGTAGTTCTTTTATATCACTCTTTAATTCTAAAGCTATGACCTCTATATATTATGGGGCCCTGGCAGGAGCAATATTATATGGTCATTATAGGAGAGGTGTTACACAACCAGTGCAAATGATACTTTAAAGTCCACACCCTCTATTTGTGAGTATCCTAATGCCACCAACCGTGCCTTATTCCTGGTTATCTTAGATTCACCATCAAGTTTATTTTTATATACCCATTTTAAACCAATAATTAGATGGCTATTTGGATGTCCACTAGTACCTAGACTTTACTTCTTTTGAACTGATTTAGTTCTTCATTCATAGCCAATAAGCATGATTTATCATTTAAGGATTCTGAACTATTCTTGGGTTCAATTTCAAATATAAAACATAGGTTCGAGAATGATTCATGCTGGGTTGACCGAGTTCTAACTCCATGCAAGGGCTCTCCTATCACTAATTCTCGTGAATGATGTTTCGAAAAGTTTAGAGTTCTTAGTGGCCTATATCCTTCCATGTGCATTGGAACATCAACCGCCACTTCTCTCTCCTCACCCTTATCTCCTCACTACACATCGTCATCAGCTTTCTCTTCATGCAACCCAGATATTTTAGTTGGCATATTTTCATTAAAGTGTACATGAGCTGAATCTTCAACAACCAAGGTTCTTTAATTATAGACCTTATAAGCACGAATCGTACTAGAGTATCCTAAGAGGATGCCATGGTCTTATTTTTCATCGAATTTTCATTAGAGATCCTTAGTGTTTAGAATGAAACACGAGCAACCAAAGACTCTAAAATATGATACAGAGGGATTCTTTTCGAAGTATAGCCCATAATGAGTTTGCTTAAGAATGGGGTGAAGCATGATCTGATTCATCACATAGCTTGCTGTAATAACCGCTTCAGCCCAAAAATACCGAGGCAAGCCAAACTCAACGAGCATTGTGAGTACTAGTTCTTGAAGTGTACGGTTCTTCCTTTCAACTATCCCATTCTATTGTGGAGTGAGTGAGGCAGAGAAATCATGCTTAATTCCTATATTATTACAGAAGTTTGTGAATTTTTCATTATCAAACTCTCCTCCATAATCTGACCATATACATTTTATTTTTAGTTCCTTTTCATTTTGAAGTCTAGTGCATAGATTTGTGAATTCAACAAACATGTCAGATTTATTTGTAAGAAAGATTTTTAAGCAGAAATGAGAGTAGTCATCTATAAGAATGAACACGTATCATTTTCCACCTATACTATATGTACTAAGAGGACCAAATAGATTCATGTCTATGAGTTCAAGTGGTCTAGATGTGGAAATATCATTTTTTGCTTTTGAATGAGGTTTTGACAAATTTTCCTTTTTGACACGGAGCGCATAAAGAGTTCAAACTACCGCTTAATTTTTGAAGCCCACAAGAAAGTTTATGTTTTGATAGTTTGACAATTTGTTTACTTCCTAAATGTCCTAGTCTCCTATGCTAAAGATTTAATTACTCATTTTTGATAACTAAGCAGTTCAAATCAGAAGTACATATATCTTCAAAACAAAAAGTTTAAACATTATGAGTCCTATAAGCAATAAGAAAAATACTATTTTATTTAGCCTTTATAATGTTGCAGGTGTTTGTAGAGGATTCAAATAGTACGTTCAAGCCTTTATCACAGAGTTGACTAATTGAAATTAAGTTATGCTTAAGTTCATCTACAAACAATACATTTGAAATTGAAAATGCTTTGCTACCTATAGTGTTAGAACTCCTTATTTTTGATTTGGGCTAGGATTACTATTAGAATTTTTATTTTGACCCAACTTGTATAAACTAGGGTCATATTTTCTTTCTAGAGTCATTTCAGAAGGTATTCTAGAAGTGCTCAGTTCAACGAACTCTAAGCTAAGTTCGACGAACTCTGAACTCAGTTCGACGAAATCAGAACTCAGTTCGACTAACTCAGATCTCAATCTCTGAGCTTAGTTTGACAAACTCTGAGCTCAGTTAAATGAATGTAGATCTCAGCTCGACGAAAGTAAAAACACAGTTTGTAAAAGATCAATTCGACGAAAGCGAAGCTCAGTTCGACGAAATCATTGCTGAGTTCGACGATGATAGTTTTACTTTCAAGACTACCTAAACACTTAGAGGGGGGTGAATAGGTACTTTTCCTTGATTTAACTTAAGGCAGAATATAACTACAGTTATTTGAATAAATCAGATATAACTAAGCAAACACAGCACAACAATCATAAGCATACACACATCAAAGATTGCATACAGATTTATAGTGGTTCCCCAAGGTCTGGGTACATCCAATTCCCCCCTCACATATCGAGAAGTATGCAAGAGTCGGCCTAACTTCTTCCTTTAACTCAGATCCTCAGATCCTACAACTCAGAATCCAGAAGGATTCCTACAACTCAGGCTAACAATCTCTACCTCAGCCTTGCCACAAGGCCTACAACTCAGAGAATACCTTCTCCTACAACTCAGATTAACAAGCCCTACCTCAGTCTTGCCACAAGGCCTACAGCTCAGAGAATACCTTCTCAAACAACTCAGGCATAAACATCCTTACCTCAGAGAATAAATCTCCTACACTCAGCCTTTATAAAATAGGCTTACAACTCAGATCTATGAATAGATCCTAAAGAATTTGATAAGGAATTTTTGTAATCTCTTACCCCTGTTGAGAGAGAAGGGATAAGAACTTCCTTGATCAGCTTCTTGAAGAGGCTGATGGCTGAAATCAACTTGATTTTAGCTTTCTTCAAAGCTTCTTGAATCTGAACTTAGTTGAGTTGATTTCCTTTGAATAAAACTGACTGGCAGATTCCTTCTTAGACTTCAGAAATAGATCTAAATCTTCTTGACAGATTAGTTTAGTATCTGCTTCTTGAGAGACCTGTGGATGTCTCCTCCTTGTCTTCAAATAGCTAGATCTCTCTATATCCAAATCTCTTGAATATACTCTTGAATTCTTGATTGAATTCCACTTAGAAAGAATCTGAATAGTAAACTAATTAAGAACGTCTTCTTAGATCTTCTCACGAAGATCTTCTCCTTTGTTACTTGTACTTTCTTGATCAGAGAATAATCTCTAATTGTGTTTGTGGTTACAATACTTCTTCTCTATATCATTGTTTATTCTTCTGAATCCGTCTATTTATAGACTTTATCCATGGTAACCAGCTGATCCAGTTTATAACTAACTTCTGATAAGTCTGACAGCTTCAGTAAACCTATCATAACCCACAGCTGTCAAGTCTTCAAACACTTATTGAGCCTTTAACTCTGTCAGCAAAGCGTCGAGTCTGTCTGCCATAAAGTGTCAAGACCATCTGTCAATATGTGTCGACACAAGTGACTTAAGTGTCGATAAAGCCTTTGGTGATGTGGACAAAGCTGCCTTGATGTCGACACAGCTCCTTGATACTGCATCTTGAGAATGTGTCGACACTGATTATTTGTGTCGACACAAACGCTTCACCATTCATCAGCAATCAACTTGGTCTAGACTCAGCTGTGTGTCGACACAGGTCCTGTGTATCGACACAAGTCTTGTGTGTCGACACAGTTGATGTAGACTCAGAACATAGTGTGTGTCGACACTGCCTCCAGGTGTCGACACAGTTGTTGTCGAATCTGCCTTTGTGTGTCGACACTGCCTCCCGGTGTCGATATAGTAGATGTCGACTATAATCTTCTGTGTGTCGACACTGCCTCCCGGTGTCGACACAAGTCCTCTAAAGTGTCGACACAGCTATTTCCAAGCGTCGAGACAATCTTACTGAAGTGTCGACACAGCTTCTTCAGGTGTCGACATATGGACTTAGAATATTTTTCATGCATTCTAGCACATTCTTAACCTGCACATATAAACTCAAAATAACATCAAATACACCTTGATGTATATCATTGAGCTAAGTTAGGCTTCTCCAAATAAGGTACACATTTTCCAATGTACCCAACAATCTCCCCCTATTTGGAGAAGTCATAAACCTTTAGCCAATGATATACACCACTTATAAAATAAACATGATGATTTATATAAGCATTATATGACAGGGTACTATATAAACAAAACACATATCATAGTTACATCACAGAATAAAGATGTAAAAGTAAATGATCACAGAACAATGTTTTGTATATCAACTCAAAAAGTTTGTTACAAAATGTTTACATTGATTTCTTTCAACAAACTAACAATTACATAGTTCTTGAACAAAAACTAGTAAAGCTAGCACTAAGGATGGGCAGGCTCCTTGATGACTATCCCTTTTCCAGATATTATCTGAGCCTGATCAGGAGGTTCTGTATCTTCCATGGGCTTCTTGCCTTTCAGATCATCTTTCTTTTGTGCTTCATCCTTGATCCTTTGTCTTTAAAAATAATGAAAGGGCTTGGGAAAATACTTGCTAGGCTCCTAAGTATCAGGAGGTAGCTTCCCCATCTTAGCCTTTCTCCTTTGTTGAACTATGGCTTCTTGTCTGGCTTCATACTTTTGCCATTCATGCTCATTGTTCCATTTTCCCCTTTCATGTACTTGATCTTTTACAGCCTTCCATGCAGTTAAAATGATATTCCTTGAAGTGGGCTCCACTGCTCAAAGTCTGGCTTTAATTCTGCTTGCTCTCTAAATCTCTTCTTTAATAATAGAGCATATTGCTGAGCTTTGATAGCAGTATCTGGCATATCAACCTTTTCAATAATCACATTTGTAATAGGTTGTGGAGGGTTGTACATTGACTGAACCTGCTCATGTATCATTCCAATATCTGTAGGAGGGTAAATGACTTGGGCAACCTCAGGTTGATTACCTTCAAGTAGAATTGGTTGCACCCTTGACTCAGCCATGTTATCATCATCACACAGGGGTGGATATCTAAGAGTGGCTCTAATGCTGTTAGTTAACCATTTGGCATGGTCAGACCCAGCATAGACTAACACCCTCTCCCCCTTTATGACTTCTCAAGCCACATGCTCTCTCAAGTCATCTTTCTGAAATCTGATTTGTCCATCCATATAGTTGATTCCATCTTTAAAGAATGGCTTTAATTTTTGAAGTTTGTCACTAATCAACTTCTCAAATGAAGTGATGGCAGTTTTAACTGCATCTAGGGCAGCTTGTAGCTTCTGATCCTATTCTTCTTTTTCTTTAGCCCTTGCAGCAGTCATTGCAACAATAGTATTTGTAAACTCAGTGACTATCATATTATGTGATTCAGTTAGATTTTCATTCATTCTTATTTGATTCTCAAGTACATAGCCTTGTTTAACAGCCATCTCATCCACTTGCTTCTTAATTTCTTCTTGTTGTTTGGCAAGAAATACCACAACATTGCCTCCCTTGTGGAAGCAATCTGTAATCTCTCTTTTGTTCTGATTAACTTCAAATCTTATAGATTTTATCTCTTGTGCCAGATCAAATTGAAGAGCCTTTTGGCTTTCATCCACATACTTTTCAAGAAGCAATCTCTACTCATCCATTTTAACCTGTAAATTTATCATAAATTTAGTGTAATCAAAATCAGTAGTAGCTTGGTGAGTTGTTGTCTTGAGAGCTTTCTTATAGCTGTGACTTCTCCTCTTAAAGACCATTAGCTTTCTTTTCTTAGCCTCCCTGACCTCTGCATTTTCAGACTCTGAAGTACTTTCAATATGAACTCTTTATGGAGGAGTGGTAGGAATTTCTTTATCAGCACCATGTTGCTCCCCCTCAATATGTACTTGCTCCCCCTCAACAACACCTTGCTCCCCCTCAACCCTAAGGGTTTCCATTTTATCTGTTTCTCCTCCAATATCAGAAAACAGCTCTTCAAGAGTAAATTCTTGCTGTGTGAGAGCAGGAGATTGTACTTTCTCAGCAACAGCAGCACCAGAAATATCAAGATCAGTTTGAGGAACAATGTCCTCTGATAAATTGATTCTTTCTTCCTCTTATATCTATTAAGACTCTGGCTCCCCCTGCAACTGTGCTAATATAGTCTCTTCCTGGACTTTAGTAGACCCAGTCTGGTCCTCAGTCTGTTCTCTAACTTGTTCTGCTTGATTTGGTGGATTGCCATGATCATGCACATGAAAGTCATGTCCTTGTGATTTCTCAGTTGTCTCCTGCCTATCTACATCAGGAAACTCCTTTGATCGAATTCTATCCCTTCTGGAGAATAACCTCATGTCCATTCTCCTCATATGGTTAATCTTTGATCCAGGAATCTGTTGCATTACCTCTGGTATGATTCCAGCCAGGTACAAACTCAAAATTCTAGCCATGTTTGGCTTCTTGATTCCCTCTTTGATTTTATCAAACAAAACTGTTGACCAACTGGTTGGAATTTTAAAGACAATTCTTGTCATCAGACTAAACATATAGGCTGAGATCCTATCATGTCCACCTGGTTTAAATAAGATCACTTTGCCTATAATTTCAGACAGGAATATCCCCTGAGGATTCATGCCTTTCCTGTTGATGGAAGATCCTATCTTTATGGTTGGATCCAATCCACACCATTGAAGTGTTTCCCTTGTTTTTGAGGGTGGAACCTATTCCTCATCTTGGACCCTGGGAAGATGGAGAATCTTGCTTAACCTCTTTTGAGACAGCTTGATTTTTTTTCCATGAACTGTGGATTTGATCTTCAAGCCTGTGGAGTCCATCGATGTAGTCATGTAGAACTCGAATACTTCTTTCTTCCATATTTTACTAGGTTCAGAGAAGAGATATTCTAATCCATTATCTGCAAGAAGAGAACTGACCTGTTTGATCTCCAATTCGGCATCGTTAAATGCATGCCTAACCAACTCATATCCTTCATTGACGTTGTCTTCAACCTTGGGCGCCATTGGAATGAAGAGAAAGCTTGATTGGAGAAGAGAGAGATTGTCGACATGAGTTTTTTGTCTCGAAACCCTGGTGAGCGTGTCGACAGAATAAGTTCTTGACCTATTTATACCCTTCTAATCAAAGAACATCAAAAGGCAGGCAAAAACTGTCTATGTAATATCCCAAAACCCAGTTTTTGTTTTCAGGCCAAGTGACACGGCCTGCGACACGGGCGTGTCCCAGGGCGTGTCAAGCTAATACGCGAGCTGGTCTCGAGTAAGTTTCAAAGTTGGGTTTTGGGTGTTTTTGGAGTGACACGGCCTGAGACACGGGCGTGTCCCAGGGCGTGTCCTCCTCGGGTTGCTGCAGGTCGCGCATTCGACGATCGTTGAGCATCGTGATCGACGATCGACGAGAAGAGGAGACACGGCCTGTGACACAGGCGTGTCACAGGGCGTGTCCTTCTCGACAATCGGCGAGATCATGTCGACGATCGGCGAGAATAATCTCGTCGAGAGAGGCGACACGGACAGAGACACGGGCGTGTCTCAGGCCGTGTCAGGTTAGGCGGTGGTCACGGGAGTGTTCAACCCGTGTGGTGAGGCGGTTCTTTGCCGCGTAAGGGACACGGCCTGTGACACGGGCGTGTCACAGGGCGTGTCAGGGCCGAAAACGTCTTTTTCTGCAGGTCTCGACCGTTTGTTTCCCTCTTTCCAGATCTGGTGGTCTTCAGTTTTCCCAGCCCCTTTAAGACCCCAAACCAGCAAACTTATCCTCACTTTATCTTCTTAAGTGAGAGAAGGAAGGAAGAAGAAGGAAGGAGGAAGAAGAAGGAGGAAGGAGAGGGAGATCCAGCTAGTCCAAGCTCGGATTCGCAATCGGAGGCCATATTCGGGAAGGCAGAGCTCCAAGCAGTGCTTGCCATGGCTCCAAAACGTCCTCCAAGGGTAATGAGTTCCTCCTTGGATATGTGAAATCCTTCCTTTTTGCATATGCATGAATCCTCTACAAAGGTAGAGTTGAATTCTCTTGGGATGTTGAACTCCATCCCTTGATTCTTGTTGGAGTAGTCCCGGAAGCGAGAAGTACGGGTAGGCATGCTGTGTGAAGCCATCTGGACAGGTTGGTCCGGATTGGTGATGATTGTATGCATATAAGAGAAAGACTCTGTATTATTGTGATGCGTGTGATGTTCTTGGTGGACAGTTGTAGCTTGGTGCAGCAGTATCATATATGGGTGGGTTGATGCTGTGTGATCTCACCCCTTGTAGTTGTGAATGCTACTTGTTGGGCCGGTGGGGCTGTAACTGTGGAAAAGCCTGTGTGGCGAACGGGAAAGGTGAAGTCGTACCCGTGTCAGTCCTGATCGACGTACGATGTATGTGAGCTACGGGAAAGGCTGATCTGTACCCGCGTTCTGGTTGTCTAACCGTGGGGTGCTTAAGGCCCTGTTAGGATCACAGAATTAGAATCGCTCCGGCTATTTGAGCCATGGAGGATTGGAATGCTCACGAATTGTCGTCATGTCTGGAACCTCTGAACGGTGGTGGGACCCTGGTTTTCCGGTACACTGATAATGTGCCCTGAGAGCACGGAACGTCGGGCTATCGTGCCGACTTTTGTGATGGATGATGACTTGTACGGGCGTACAAGTGTGATGTGCTAAAGCATACTCTTTTGATTGTATATAAGTGCTATGCAGGGAAGGAATTCTGCTGTCCCGTGCCAGGGACAGGGTCATTATAAATGGTCAGCCATATGCTGACCGTTGCTTTGTTTGCCACTGCTTGGTGGATCTTTTGCGTGAAGGTCAAGAAAGCCAAGCAGGGATGAGGGTGGAAGACCCTAAGCTGCTGCTGCTAAGTGCTAGCCCTCGAAGGCTAGTTTTGTACCTTGTGTAAGAACTCATGTATGGTCGGCCTGCGTGCCGATGTATGGAAGATGCTTTCTTGTATAAAGAGAAACACTTGTAAGAGGCCATAAGGCCGTACTTGTGGTTTTATATTTATATTATGGCATGTTTGGTTTAGCTGCGGACTTCTGTATTGATGTTTGAGTTCATTCTTGCAACCCTTTAAACTTCCACTAGAACGCTCTATGATAGGATGTGTATTTGGTATTACTTAGTAACGTCTCCGCCTGTTTGTAAGACATGGTGTGGGGCCCCGGCCGGACCTTCTACTATGTTGCACGTAATGGGTAGGGGTGTTACAATTTGGTATCAGATTCCTTGGTTCCCTCCTTTGCATTCGTGGCCGAATTCTTTTGTGGGGTGGCGAGCTCGTGTGTGAGTGTATAAAATTGAACTCAAACATGTCCACATAGGATTGAAATGCACTGGTGTGTTACACTTGTGTGTTTGTTTTGACTGTTTATTGTGTGGCTTGTCGCTGAATTGTGTGGTTTGACACATATAGGTGACACGAAGTGTTGCGGGTCAGTCAGAACCTCAGCATTCTGTTGAGAGTGCGGCACCGGCAAGGGTGCCCACACCTCCTCCATCAGCTGAAACTGTACGTTTGATTACAGAAACGGTACTTGCGGTGATGAATGCTCAGCAGGCAAGGCAAGCTCGGCCTGAGGCTCCCGTGCCTGTGGCAGTGCGTCAAGAACCGGTGGGCATAGCGGTTGATCTGTGAGTCGCAGAGCAGCAGCTGAAGCGGTTTATGAGCTTTCATCCTCCGACGTTTACCGGTGCGGGTTCCCCAGCTCAAATACAGGATTGTCTTGATCGGATCAAGCGCATCTTGACCGCCCTTCGGGTTGAGGAGGAATAGAAAGTCACATTAGCCACTTTTCTTCTTGAAGGAGAAGCTCGGCTGTGGTGGGATGAGGTAGAACTGCACCACTTGGCAGACAGACAGTTGACGGGAGTCTCTATGGAGGAGTTCTCTCGGTTGTTCTTGGGCAAGCATTTGCCGTTGCAACGACGGATTGCTTTGGAATTGGAGTTTCAGCGGTTGACTCAAAAGGAGAGCAGCGTGGATGAGTATCTGCATGAGTTCACGTGTTTGGGGCGTTATGCGGGCGCTATCTTTGCCGAGGAAGAGCGCAAAACCAGTCAGTTTTATGTGAGACTGCGGGATGAGTTGCGGCATTTACTCTCGAGTTCCGTGAATCAGGGATTTCAAGCTCTGGTCTGCACCGCGAGGGCATTGGAAGCAGATTTGATGCGAGGACAATCTAAAGGACCTTTGGCTGTTGCAAAACCGGAGTTCAAACCGCCGCGTCCGGAGAGAAGTGGATTTCGAAAGAAATGGGGTAAGAAGTCCAGACGTTCTAGGCAAGCTCCTTCATCTGTTACTTCGGAAGCATTGTCGGGCTATGACTCCCGCACTTGCTATACGTGTGGCAAGCCGGGACATCTTGCTCGGGACTGTCGGGTTATTCCTCCGAAAGGTGACAAGAAGCCGGGCGCGTCCTATGCGGATAAAGGGAAGGCGGTGGCAGAGTCTTCTGCTTCGCAAGTGCAGCCTCGAGTTTTCAATCTACGACAACAGGAGGCCATTAAGCAGGCTGAAGTCGTCACAGGTTCGCGTGATCTCTGAGTTCTTTTCCCTTTGTGTAGTGCTGCTATGTTTTTGGTGTTTATTGTGTTGTTGTTATGTTAGGATTCGTCCTAATTTGGGAGCATCCGACACGAGAACTGTTTGATACTGGTGCGTCACATTCGTTTCTGTCAAAGGATTTTGTATTGCGCATTGGCGCGCCGATACGAGGCACGACAGAAAGTTTGAAGGTACTCTTACCTAACGGATGTGTTTTGTGCGCGGATCAGTCTGGGTGTGTAGAAGGGAAAATAGGAAGTTGGGACTTCTAATTGGAAGCACTTGTGTTCCCGATTTCGGAATTTGACATAATCTTTGGTATGGATTGGTTGTCAGAGCAGCATGCTCGCATTGATTGTAATTCTAAGGAAGTTGTGTTGGGACAGAACACCGAACAAGAAATAAGGCTTAGCAGCATGCAGGGGATAAATGAGATGTTGATATCCGCTCTGCAAGTTCGGAAGGTCGTTAGAAAGGGTGCCGAGTTATTCTTCACGCTAGTAGCAGCGGTGGAGCCAAAGGCTAGTGTGAATGAGGTACCTATTGTGTCGAAATTCCTGGATGTGTTTCCAAAAGACCTTCCGGGGTTACCACCCCAAAGAGAAATCGACTTCACGATAGAACTGGTACCGGGTGCAAAACCTATGGCCCGTTCCCCCTATCGTGTAGTGCCAAATGAAATGGCGGAGCTGAAGGTTCAGTTGCAAGAATTGCTAGATCAAGGTTTTATAAGGCCAAGTCAGTCACCTTGGTGTGAGCCGGTTCTCTTTGTGAAAAAAAGGGCAACAGCTTGCGTCTATGCATCGATTATCGAGAACTGAACAAGTTGTCAGAGAAGAATAAGTATCTGATCCCACAGATCGATGTTTTGTTTGATCAGCTAGTGGGCTCTTCAGTGTATTATAAGCTGGATTTGAAATTAGGTTATTACCAGCTGAGGGTTCGGGAAAGTGACATACCCAAAACTGCGTTTGGCACACACTACGAGCATTATGAGTTCACGGTGATGCCCTTTGAATTGACTAATGCACCTTCGGTGTTTATGGATTAAATGCACTGAACGTTTAAGCAATATTTGGATCTCTTTGTGATCGTCTTTATTGATGATATCTTGGTGTATTCCTGATCCAGAGAAGAGCATGTAAATCATTTGAAGATGGTATTGCAAACCCTGAGGGAAAAGAAACTCTATGCCAAGTTTGCTAAGTGTGATTTCTGGTTGTCATCCGTGGCTTTTCTGGGCTATGTAGTTAGTGGAGAAGGCATTGCTGTGGATCCTGCCAAAATTGTTGCTGTGCAGGAGTGGCCTGTTCCTTTATTGGTAGCCGAAGTCAGGAGTTTTCTTGGACTTGCGGGCTACTACAGGCGTTTTGTGGAAAATTTCTCAAGAATAGCATTACCTCTCACTACCCTAACGCGGAAAGAACAAAGGTTCGTTTGGCCGCCCGAGTGCGCACGAGCTTTTGAAGCGTTAAAGAGTCGGTTGACTACGGCCCCAATTTTGACAACACCTTGTGGCATAGATGGTTTTGAGGTGTACAGTGCTGCATCGGGTAGCGGCTTAGGCTGCGTTCTCCTTCAGCGTGGTAAGTTTATAACATATGGTTCGCGCCAAATGAAAGCCCATGAGCGGAACTATCCAGTCCATGATTTTGAATTGGCCGCAGTCATCTTTGCACTTAAGTTGTGGCGTCATTATTTATATGGTGTAAAGGTGGATATCTATACAGACCACAAGAGTCTGAAATATCTTTTAGATCAAAAAGACCTAAATATGCGACAAAAAAGGTGGATGGAATTTCTTGGTGATTATACCTTCCAAATTCATTTCACCCCTGGTAAAGGGAATGTAGTCGCAGATGCCCTGAGTCGTAGGACTCTGGCAAGGGCGAATTGGTTGTCATACAATGATGAACGGTTGATCCACGAGCTAGAATGGATGGATATTACTTGTGTGGAGAAAAACACTACTGCGACCATGTGTTTGAATTGGACAGAGGTACAGTATGAACTAATGGATAGGGTCCGCCAAGCGACGGAATTGGATGATAGTTTGCAGCGTTATGCAGCGAAAGATAAGAGCTCTCGGTTTTTTTTTTGACAATGGACTTTGGAGAAAAGACGATCGAGTATGTGTTCCTTGTCAGAGAAATCTTCGTGAAGAAATCATGTACGAAGCCCATTTTCAAGGTATTTGATTCATCCTGGAAGTTCAAAAATGTATAAGGATCTGAAAAAGAACTTCTGATGGCCGGGTATGTAGAAAGATATAGCACGTTATGTTGCTAAGTGCCATACATGTGCTCTGGTGAAAGCGAAATGCCAAAGGCCAGGAGGATTCCTGTAGTCATTACCGGTCCCAGTGTGGAAATTTGATGATATTTCCATGTAATTCGTTCATGGATTGCCGAGATCTCAGTGGGGTAATGATGCGGTTTGGGTGATTGTGGATCGGTTAACAAAAGTTGCTCATTTTATTCAAAATCGAAAAGATGATCCAGTCGACAAATTGGCTAAAATGTACGTAGATTCGATCGTACGATTGCACGGAATTCCCCGTAGCATTGTTAGCGATCGAGATGGATGCTTCACATCAGGAGATTGGAGGGTAATTCATCAGCTATTGGGCACAAATTTGCATTTCAGTACGACCTTTCATCCCCAGACGGATGGTCAAACTGAAAGAACCAACAGGACATTGGAAGATATGCTCCGGATGTGTACGCTAGATTTTGGAAGTCGCTGGGAAGATCATTTGTTCATGATTAAATTTGCCTATAACAACAGTTACCAGGCCAGCATTCAGATGGCCCCTTTCGAAGCTTTGTACGGCAGGAAGTGCCGCACACCGTTATCTTAGGCGGAGACGGGTGAAACGAAGCTTTACAAGCGGCAAGATGTAACTGATATGCATGAAACGGTACGTACAATTCGTGAAAGTTTGTTAATTGCTCAAGATAGGCAGGCCAAATATTATAATGCCAAGCACCGAGACATAAAGTTTGCGGTGGGTGATTGGGCATATTTAAAAATCAAGCCTTTTAAAGGTGTGTCCAGGATACGACGTTTGAAAAAGTTGAGCCCGTGGTATCTAGGACCTTTTGAGGTGATTGAATGCATCGGTGAGGCAGCCTATCGGTTACTGCTACCGCCTGAGTTAAGTAGTTTACATGATGTGTTTCATGTATCGGTGCTACGGAGAGCAATAAAAGAGCCGTCGCAAGTGATAGTTGCAGATCGGGTATCAGTCGATAGTGGGCTAACTACAAAGGTTAGGCCCACTCGGATTGAAGATGCCGCCGAGAAGCAATTGAGGAACAAAACAATCGGGATGGTCAATGTCTGGTGGGACAATTGTGGCCGAGAAGAGCTTACTTGGGAGCGTGAACAAACCATGCGGATAGAAATTCCCGAGTTATTTTTGTAATTGGTTGTGTATTAGACCTTGTAATAATCAATAAATATGGACTTCATCGAGTTTTCAGTCATTCAAATTTCGGGACGAAATTTTCTGCAAGGAGGGGAGGATTGTAATACCCCAAAACCCAGTTTTGGTTTTCAGGCCAAGTGACACGGCCTGGGACACGGGCGTGTCCCAGGGCGTGTCAAGCAAATACGCGAGATGGTCTCGAGTAAGTTTCAAAGTTGAGTTTCGGGTGTTTTTGGAGTGACACGGCCTGAGACACGGACGTGTCCTAGGGTGTGTCCTTCTCGGGTTACTGCAGGTCGCGCGTTCGACGATCGTTGAGCATCGTGATCGACGATCGACGAGAAGAGGCGACACGGCCTGTGAAACGGGGGTGTCACAGGGCGTGTCCTCGACGATTGGCGAGATCATGTCGACGATCGGCGAGAATAATCTCGGCGATCGACGAGATTTGTCGAGAGAGGCGACACGGCCAGAGACACGGGCGTTTCTCAGGCCGTGTCAGGTTAGGCGGTGGTCACGGGAGTATTTAACCCGTGTGGTGAGGCGGTTCTTTGCCTCTTAAGGGACGCTTAAGGGACACGGCCTGTGACACGGGCGTGTCACAGGGCGTGTCAGGGACGAAAACGTCTTTTTCTGCAGGTCTAGGCCGTTTGTTTCCCTCTTTCCAGATCTGGTGGTCTTCAGTTTTCCCAGCCCCTTTAAGACCCCGAACCAGCAAACTTATCCTCACTTTATCTTCTTAAGTGAGAGAAGGAAGGAAGAAGAAGGAAGGAGGAAGAAGAAGGAGGAAGGAGAGGGAGATCCAGCTAGTCCAAGCTCGGATTCGCGATCGGAGGCCATATTCGGGAAGGCAGAGCTCCAAGCAGTGCTTGCCATGGCTCCAAAACGTCCTCCAAGGGTAACGACTTCCTCCTTGGATATGTGAAATCCTTCCTTTTTTGCATATGCATGAATCCTCTACAAAGGTAGAGTTGAATTCTCTTGGGATGTTGAACTCCATCCCTTGATTCTTTTTGGAGTAGTCCCGGAAGCGAGAAGTACGGGTAGGCATGCTGTGTGAAGCCATCTGGACATGTTGGTTCGGATTGGTGATGATTGTATGCATATCAGAGCAAGACTCTGTATTATTGTGATGCGTGTGATGTTCTTGGTGGACACATGTAGCTTGGTGCAGCAGGATCATATGTGGGTGGGTTGATGTTGTGTGATCTCACCCCTTGTAGTTGTGAATGCTACTTGTTTAGCCGGTGGGGCTGCAACTGTGGAAAAGCCTATGTGGCGAACGGGCAAGGTTAAGCTGTACCCGTGTTAGTCCTGATCGACGTCTGACGTATGTGAGCTACGGGAAAGACAGATCTGTACCAGCATTCTGGTTGTCTAACCGTGGGGGTGCTTAAGGCCCTGTTAGGATAAAACCACAAGTACGGCCTTATGGCCTCTTACAAGTGTTTATCTTTATACAAGAAGGTATCTTCAATACATCGGCACGCAGGCCAGCCATACATGAGTTCTTACATAAGGTACAAAACTAGCCTTCGAGGGCTAGCACTTAGCAGCAGCAGCTTAGGGTCTTCCACCCTCATCCCTGCTTGGCCCTTCTTGACCTGCACGCAAAAGATCCACCAAGCAGTGGCAAACAAAGCAACGGTCAGCATTTGGCTGACCATTTATAATGAACCTGTCCCTGGCACGAGAAAGCGAAATTCCTTCCCTGCATAGCACTTATATACAATCAAAAGAGTATGTTTTAGCACATCACACTTGTACGCCCGTACAAGTCATCATCCTTCACAAACGTCAGCACGATGGCCCGACATTCCGTGCTCTCAGGGCATATTATCGGTGTACCGGAAAACCAGGATCCCACCACCGTTCAGAGGTTCCAAACATGACAGCAATTCGTGAGCATTCCAATCTTCCATGGCTCAAATAGCCGGAGCGATTCTCATTCTGTGATCCTAACAGGGCCTTTATATTTTGGCATGATTGGTTTAGCTGTTGACTTCTGTGTTGATGTTTTAATTCATTCTTGCAACCCTTTAAACTTCTGCTAGAACGCTCTGTGATAGAATGCGTATTTGGTATTACTTAGTAACGTCTCCTCCTGTTTGTAAGACATGGTGTGGGGCCCCGGCCGGACCTTCTACTATGTTGCACGTAACGGGTAGGGGTGTTACAGTCTAAAAGTGTCGACACTATTTAAATGTGTCGACACAAACTTCTATTGCCTCGACCACAGCGCTGACTACTATGTGTCGACACCAATTGATGATATGTCGACACAGGAGATACTTAGTAGTTCATCAGAAATTCTGTGTCGACTCTTATTATAAGTGTAGACACAAAATCTGTAAGTGTCGACACCATTACTCTTATTTTGTCGACACTACATTTCTGGATGTGTCGACTCTTTGTCCCTTAGGTGTCGACACATTTTCTCTGTGTCGACACAATTTCCCTGAATTGTCGACATGAATTTTCTGTGTCGACACCTTATCACTGAATGTGTCGACATAATTTTACTTAACCAATTTTTGGTAAACTAACCTATGGTCAGCATTCCAAATTCAATTTTAAATCTATTTAATTTAGTTTCATCCAGAGGCTTAGTAAATACATCTGCAATTTGAAAATTAGTTTTAACAAATTCTAATGAGATGTCTTCTTTTTCTACATGTTCTCTAAGAAAATGGTATTTTATCTCTATGTGCTTTATCCTACTATGTGAAACAGGATTGTTTGCAATAGAAATCACACTTTTAGAATCACACAATAAAGGTGTTCTACTTACCTGAATACTATAATCCCTTAGCTGATGCTGAATCCATAATAGTTGTGCACAACAACTTCCAGCTACAACATATTCAGACTCAGCTGTGGATATTGCCACACTAGTCTGCTTATTACTACTCCAGGATATCAATCTTCCTCCCAAGAACTGGCATGTACCTTTAGTACTTTTTCTCTCTTCTCTACAGCCTGCAAAATCTGCATCTGAATAACCTATTAGTAGAAAATCTTCATTCCTAGGGTACCAAAGGCCTAGATTAGGTGTGCCCTTTAGATATCTCAAAATCCTCTTGACTGCAGTATAATGTGATTCTTAAGGGCATGCTTGGTACCTAGCACAGACATATGTTGCATACATAATGTCTGGTTTACTAGCAGTTAGATATAATAGAGAGCCAATTATTCCTCTATACAAAGACTCATCTACAGGTTTACCTGCATCATATTTGCATATAGGCATACTTGTTCCCATATGAGTTCTCATGGTTGAGGATGATTCCATACCATACTTCTTAATTAACTCCTTGGTGAACTTAGACTGGGATATGGACAAGCCATACTCAGTCTGTCTTACTCTGAGTCCTAAGAAGAACTTAAGTTCCCCCATACTGCTCATTTCAAACTTCCCTTGCATAAGTTTGGCAAACTTCTTGCAAAGGTTGTTCTCTGTAGATCCAAAGATTATGTCATCTACATAGATCTGAACTAAGATTATCTTACCTTTAGATTCCCTTAGGAATAGAGTTTTGTCTATTTTACATCTTGAGAATTTGTTCTCAATAAGGAAAGTAGACAAGGTTTCATACCAAGCCCTTGGGGCTTTCTTTAACCCATATAATGCTTTCCTAAGTCTATAGACATAACCAGGTTTAAGAGAATCTACAAAACCTGATGGCTGCTCTACATAGACTTCTTCTTTTACATCACCATTCAGGAATGCTGATTTCACATCCATTTGATATACCTTGAAGCCTTGATATGCTGCATAGGCAAGGAACATTCTGATTGCTTCCAGTCTTGCTACTGGGGCAAATGTTTGATCAAAGTCTATTCCCTCTTCCTGCATGTATTCTTTTGCAACCAATCTTGCTTTATTCTTCACAATAACTCCATTCTCATCCAACTTGTTCCTAAAAATCCACTTTGTACCAATGATGTTGTGGTCTTTTGGTTTAGGAACCAACTCCCAGACCTTGCATCTTCTAAACTTATTAATCTCCTCTTGCATAGCATTAATCCAGTGTTGGTCTTGGATAGCTTCTTCAAATTTCTTTGGCTCCAGTTGAGATAGAAAACTTGAATGCAGAACTGTATTCAGATTTCTACTTCTGGTTTGCACTCCATGTCTTAGATCACCAATTATCTGATCTGCTGGATGATCCTTTAGATGTCTTACAGCTGGAGGAAGACTTTCTTCTGGCTGAACACCTCCAGTTTCTTCATTGTGCTGCACCTCTTTGTTGTCATCAGCTTCTAGAGTGTATTGTACTCCCCCTGGACAGTAGGCATCATTTTCCAATACTTCATCTGCAGTTGAGCCTTCTGCAATGGAAAGCTTGTCCATTCTATTGCTTATACCTGTTGGACTGCATGAACTACAAGGCAACTCACTGTTGATTAATCTTGTTTCATCAAACACAACATGTACAGATTCTTCTACAACCTGAGTAATCAAGTTGTAGACCCTATAAGCCTTACTATTGTTACTGTACCCAACAAATATCCCATCTTGGAATATGGCAGCAAACTTAGTTAAATAAGACTTGCCATTGTTAAGGATATAACACTTGCAACCAAAGATTCTAAAATAGGATAGATTTGGTTTTCTACCTTTCATGATCTCATAGGGAGTCTTTTTGTGGAACTTAGTGATAGAAGCCCTTTTGAGTACATGATATGAAATGTTTACTGCCTCAGCCCAGAAATATTCTGGGAGAGAAGTGTCACTCGATAGAGTTCTACCAGCTTCAATCAATGTCCTATTCTTTCTTTCAGCAATACCATTTTGCTGAGGTGTTCTAGGTGAGGATAATTCTTGAAAAATCTCAAACTCTTCACACAATCTTATCATACTTTAAGATTGAAATTCATTGTCATGGCCACTTTTGATTTTTACCACTGTACTATCCAGTTCATTCTGAATTTGTCTGACAAAACTGTATAAAACACATGGAGTTTCAGATTTCTGTCTTAGAAAGAACACCCAAGAATATCTAGAATAGTCATCTACAACCACAAAAGTGTAGACCTTCCTACCTAGACTATGAACTGGCATATGACCAAAAAGATCCATATGTAAGAGGTATAGACACCTCACTGAATCCTTGTTTTCAAGGCTATGAAAGGAGGATTTTGTCTGCTTGCCCTTTTGACAAGCTGAACATATCCCTTCTTTTATACACTTAACTTGAGGACCATTCCTCACTAACTATTTACTAAAGAGTTGGCCAATTGTCTTGTATTTAAGATGAGCCAGCCTCTTGTGCCATTTGACACAATGAGATACTTTCTCATCAGCTACAAGACAAATAGGAGAACCTTTGTTCTCACACCCAAAATCAAGACAATAAACATTTCTCTTTCTATACCCAGTCAATATGACCTTTTGATCACTTGACCTTCTGATATGACATCCATTCTTAACAAATGAAATGTCATATCCTAGATCACACAGCTGACTTATGCTTATCAGGTTGTGTTTCAAACCTTTTACATAAACCACTTGAGTGATGATAATTTGGTTGGAAGAGATGTTACCAAATCCTTTGATGATTCCTCTTTCAGATCCACCAAAGATTACTTTAGGACCATTCTTGATAGATGTGTACTTCTTCAGTAGCCCCTTTGTTCCAGTCATGTGCCTAGAACATCAAATGTCCAAGTATCATATAGGGGCATGGCAACTTGGACTTTCCTGCAATAGAGAATTACCTTCCCTTAGAACCCAAGTAAGTCTTGGGTCCTTGGTTCAAGTTAGCACCATTCATATCAAAACTACCAGTAGCTCTTCTAACTAGTAGACTATTGTTCTTCCTGACACTTATGTTATGCCAGCAGTCTAAGGAAAAATTATCTATCTTGCCAACACACCAGCATTCATACTTGTTGTATCCAGGTCTAGATACATTTTTGATAGAAGAATTTTTGTTCTGTACTGGTGCTGTTGCAGCTACACCCACTGGTTTCTTATAACCATAGGGTTTATGAACATGGGCTGACTTATTGGCATTAACACCTTTGTTATTCAGAACATAAGTCTTATTATGACCATGAATGTTTTCAAGATCATACTTGTTAGAAGGCTCATTCACCTTTCTAAAAGCTACAGGGACTTTAAAATTCAATGGCTGAACTGGTGCTTTGCCCTTTCTCTTGAAATGAGCAGCCCTGGTGTTACCTTTATAGCCTATTCCTGTCTTACCCTTTTGAGCCACAAACTCATCTATTAAGGGTAAGACTGATTTTGGCTTAGAGTAACTAGCCACCAAATCTTTCTCTACTTGAAGTCTGACTTCCAGACTTTTAATTAGATCATTTTTATATATGATTGTACCCATCTGAATAACTGTAATAGTTTTCAGCTTGGCAACCTCATTCATTTGTTGATCCAATTCTTTCTCTAAACTAAATGCAATCATCTTAAGATCTGCAATTTCCTTAGCCTGATTTTTGGCAAGGTTTTTGCTTTTCTTAAGTGCCTGTAATAAGTCCCCATATTCATCTATCAACTAATGAATATCTCCTTCAGATTCTGATCCATCCTTATCACTTGATGAAGATTAATCTTACTCTGAACCATTACTGTAATAAGAAATTCTAGAATTACTTTGTACCTTGCTGGGACCAGGCTGATCCTGGCACTTGTTGTCTTCTGATTCAGCCATCAGTCCCATGCACTGATGGTCTTCTTGTTCATTGATGGAGTCCAGCAATTGAATAAACTCCTCTTCTTCACTAGCTGTATACAGTCCAATGTATGTTTTAGCTTCAGATTCTGACTCTGAGGAGGATTGATCTGTAAGACTCTTCTCCTTCTTAGCAACAAAGGATTTCTCTTTCTTGCCCTTTTATTGAGTCTTCTTTCTGTCTGTTCACTCCTTTCTCTTTTCTGGACACACAGCCACCACATGTCCTGGCCTATTGCAGCAATAACGAACAATTTTTGATGTTGTAGCTTTGCTGGGCTTAGACCTGATCCTTTCCTTTCTTGATGATTTTCTCTTTTGATAATAGTCATCAACTGGCTGTGATGTGGAGGGCCTTGACTTCCACTGCTTCTTCTTCAAGAACCTCTGAAACTACCTTGTAAAGGCAGCAAAATCTGCATCTGAATCACTGTTATTTGTGTTCTGATTTTCTGAATTTTCTGAGATAACTTCAGCAACTTCCTTAGGAGGTGATGGAGACATCCTCCTGCTCTTTCTAGTGGCTTCAACCTTGAAGGCCACTGACTTTTCTCTATGGTCTCCTTTTGTACTTCTTTCTTCCTCCTTCCTAGCTGTTAATTGCATTTCATATGATAGCAACTTTCCAAATAAGGTTGGAGGAGAAATGTCAACTAGTTTGGCCACTTCTCTAATGGCACAAATCTTGGTATCCCAATCATTTGTCAAGGATCTTAGGAATTTTTCATTCAGCTCATAAATACTGAAGACCCTTCCATCGGACATCAATTCATTCACTATCCTGTAGAATTTCTTGTAGCATTCAGATATGCTATCAGACTTCCCTTGTCTGAAACTCTCATATTCTTGATTGAGCATAGACTTTTTGTCTTGTCTAACTTCTTTAGAACCCTCCATGTAGACAATCAAGGTGTCCCACATTTCCTTGGAGGTTTTGCAGTGAATCAAATTTTGGAAAGTAGAATCATCTATGACACTCACTATGATATTCTGAGCTCTCTTATCCATAGTTGCCAATATAATTTCATCCTTGGTCATTTCAGAAAAATCTTTAGGAGTTCTTTGATTTGCATCTAGAGCAGACACATTCATTGGGATATATTGATGGGCTAAACCCGAATAGGCAAGCGTACCTGTCGAATTGTAGTACCAAGGTCGTATTTAAACACGGGGTTGTCAATTACTGCTACTCACGCTTGAAATATTATCCTACCGGAAAATAGTTAGATTTTGAGAATTTTTTAAAGTAAAACGAACGATAAATTACGAGACGAAAACTTATATAAAAAAACTAGCATTTGATCATTGATTCACCATGAAATGAAACGAGAAAATAAAAGGGCATAGTTTTAAATTTGCAAATCCAACTCGACCGTGACGGATCCGAAAATGAGACAAAATCTCGCTAGAGCATTAGGCCTCCTAACTTATAGACTCTTTGATCGAAATCTCTTGACAAACCAAAGAAGCCTAAAGTTGCATTATCGAAGTGATCCGCACTATTGGATTTGACTCCAATCCGGAAGATTTACGTCGCCCTATCTCTAGGGTTGCATTAAACTCCTTCCTTCTTTGAGTGATCTTTCACATTCACGAGCCTCTCGGCTACTCGAATATGAGATCTTAAGCCTACTACTGTATACCGGAAATACGGAGTCGATGAAATAATTATTCAAAGAAGGACCGAGTTGAACTACGCAAAAATAAAACTATGAAATAAAAATAATTCTCATTTCTAATCATGGATCCTCATGATCAAATGCTAAGAGGGAATTAGCTACGCATGACCGAAAAGAAAACGACAATAATAGAAGCGAGGAACATTTTCATTACTTATAAAGATAAAAGAGAAACAATATTAAGAAGGACAATATTATATTATGATGAAAAATAGAGATTACAATAATGAAAAGAAACTAGAAATGAAAAATTACAAAGAACACTCTTGGAACATAAATCTCCAAAGCTATCTCCAAAAACCAACTCTCAATCCAAACTCAAAGACTAACCGAAAAAAAACTAACTTTGAAAGCATGGGTCTTGGGTTCCTTTTATAGGAGAGGAGGGAAGCATCTAGAAGAAGGGGGAGATCAAGGGTGGTCGGCCATGGGGGGGGGGGGGGGAAGAATGTTCATGCATGATGTATTTAATGAGGGGAGAGAGAGGGATGATGCATGTATAACATTTAATGAAAAAAAATAAAATAAGAATACAAAATAGAGAGGGGGGATGAATGGAAGCTTGTAGAAGGGAGAGGGAGAAAAGTGGTCGGCCACATCATGGGGAGGATTCATGCATGCAAATTAATGGAGAGAGAGGGAAGGCATAGTGCATGCATGAGAAATAAAGGGCCGGCCGTGCATGAAAATATTCATGCATGGCATTTAATGAAAGAGGGCTGCTTGAATTCGGTTTTGCATGGAAAGTGGGGCTGCACCATTGATGAAATCGAGTTGGCTTGAGTAGGGGGCTGCTCTTAATGGGCTCGGGCTGTTGCACTTGATGGAGGGCCGGCTGCATGAAAAAGGGCTGCACTTGGGCTCGGGTAGGTTGCACCAAAGAAGGGTCGGCTGCACCAAGTTGGAGAGGGCTGCACTTGGTCTTCAAATGTGGGCTTGATGGCTGCTCCAAGGGCTCGGGTAGGTTGCACCAAAGAAGGGCCGGCTGCACCAAGTTGGAGAGGGATGCACTTGATCCTACAAAACAAAAGCAAGCATAATGTTAGTTAATAATCATGATATAAGTTTAAATAAAACAAAACATATAATATAATAACTCATCCTAGTAATTAGTTATATAAAAAAAACTAAACATAACATAACATAAATCATTATAACATAACATTACATATAAACTATAATAAAGATGATAATTATTATAAATATCCTAAACATAACAATAATAACATAAAGCACAAAATAATAACAACACATATAATAAAACTATAGATTCTTATATAATAATAATAATAACACAACAACATCATAACAAGCATACAAAAACACAAAATTAATATAAAACTTAGGAAAATAAGCTACTAAATTACCCCCAAAAAGGATGACTAAAAGTATTCATCAAACTCCCCCATGCTTAGACATTTGCCTGCCCTCAAGCAAATAGAAATGAAAATAGGGAGAAACAAAAAGAAAGCAAAAGATATATATATATATATATATATATATATATATATTTAAGTTCCATAGTTAAGAAAAATAAAACATGAAAAATTAAACTATCCTAATATTCATATTATCAACTAGTGGGGTGAGAAGTGCACAATAGAAAATTTGAAAGTGGAACCCTAAAAATCTCATTAAAACATAAGGGAAGTCTACTAATTTCTAAATCTTAAAAACAAGGCATCCAAAATAAATGAAAATAAGGAAAACAAAAGTAGATGTTCTAAATAAACGGCGCATTAAGAAACTACTAGGTTGCTAGATAAACATTAACCCTAAAACACTCCAACATAACCTCCAAAGAAATCCATCAATGATGGTGGCCATAGGCTTGTACGTTCACACTTTCTCCACTATGCGAAATTAAGTTCTAAGATCATTAGGACTTCTACTAGGCATTAAAACTTGGCTTAGGTAAATGATTAGGAAGTGGAATCAAAGATAAACATGAAGGTTTTAGGCACTAAACCAAGGTGAGCTCAAAAATAAACAAAGCATAATAAAAATGAGAAATAACAAGTATGTCATTTCTCCAATATGAAACTACAAAACAAGGCCATGAAAATTTTTCTTTTATAAACTTGGCCAAACATAAACTTTTTGCATTCCTTTTTTTTATTTTGATTTTTCATTTTTCTTTCTCAATTTTTTTCCTTTTTGAATAACAATTGATAAGGAAGCTCCAAAAATAAGCTTGAAAATTTCCTATTCATTTCAAAAATAATACCCCTCCCACAAAATAATTTTTAAGCTCAAAGTTATAGTGCAAAAATAGGAAAGGTATTTGGCTTTGGTGAACAAGATGAAATGAAAGGTGGAGCTAAAAACAAAGAAAATAAGGAAAAGTCCCAAAATTATTTTGCAAGGGTTTTGTTTTTGGTGGGCAAGAAATGCTCAAACTATTCAAATGGTGGCCTAAATCATTTCTAAAGAACGTAAAAACGACGCAAATGCTTCGAGAGTAGCTTGGTACAAGTTCTAGACACCAAGAAAGACTACCCCGCAAATGAAAAAGAACTAATGATACCTAGCAACCATTCGTAAGCAACTAACCGAATAAGAAGACATAACTACAAATTGCTACTTATAACGTAAAAAACGGATGCCTATATTTAAGAAAAAGAAACTAGTAGAACTAAACTATGTTAAAATGATAGGTTTAGAAAACTGTTTCAAAGAAATCTAAATAGAACTAAGAAAACGCATGGGCCTACACTTCACTATAAGAAACATGAAAATGAAGATAGAAATAATTTTAGATTTTTTTTTTCAAATCGATTTAAACTCCTTCCTTTTTTTGTGAGTTTTGTTTTTGTCTAATTTTTTTGGGTTTTATTTTTTTTTATATTTTTTGGATTTTGATGACATAACATAAAATACTATACTAATATAAAACATAAATTTTTTTTTTCTTTTCTTTTTGGAAGAAGAAAGACAGAAAGAAAGACCAAAAGAAACTAGACCCCCCCATGCTTAAATTCTTCATTGCTCTCAATGAAGAAAACATAAAGAAAAAGAGAAGGGGACTGAGAAGAAGAGAAAAAGAAAAATGCAGGAAAAATAAATAAATAAAAAGAACAGGACTTCCCCGGGTTCGTGAGATGAAGGCGGATGTCGCTCCCCATGCTTGCTTTTTAGAGTACTTGATCGTCAGCAGGTATGACTTGATCCATCTGATATCAGCAGCGGCGGAGCGGTGACCATGATCATGGACTTGATTGGCCTCCGGTAGAAAGAGCAAAATAAAAAAATAAAAAAATGATAGTCCGTGGGCAGATGCCCGATAGAGTTTTTTATTACAATAATCCAAATAAAAGAGTTTCATAATAATAATAAGTAGTCCAAAAATAAAAATGAAAAATAAAAATGTCCATAACAAAATAAAAATTTAAGAGTCCAAGACAAGATCCTCCATTGCAGGAGACACAGAATCATTAGAAAAATAAAGTTTAAGTCTATGGCCATTCACTTTAAAATCCCCCTTATCAGGGTGCGAAAGTAACACAGTGCTGTAAAAAAAATCCTTGACCGTAAACGGTCCAGACCATCTAGATTTAAGTTTTCCAAGGAAGAGACGTAAACGCGAATAAAAAAGAAGAACTTGATCGCCTGGTTTAAATGTTTTAGGATGGCGCAGGTTCTTATCGTGATACAATTTCGTGCGTTCTTTATACATTTTATTATTTTCGTAAGCGTACGCTCTCCATTCATCGAGTTCATTCAATTGATTTTTTCTATGCTCGCCGACCGAATGCGGATCGAAATTAAAAAACTTTAACGCCCAATACACTCGGTGCTCTACTTCTACCGGAAGATGACACGATTTTCCATAGACCAATCGGAAAGGAGTACAACCGATGGCGGTCTTGTATGCTGTCCGATAGGCCCAAAGAGCATCGTCTAATTTTAGGGACCAATCCTTACGAGAAGTAGAAACAGTTTTTTCCAAAATTCTTTTAAGTTCTCGATTAACTACCTCGACCTGACCGTTAGTGTGGGGGTGATAAGCAGTTGGCAATTTATGCGTAATGCCATATTTTGTTAAAGCTTTAGCGAGTTGAGCGTTGCAAAAATGACTTCCCCTATCACTAACGATTGCTCGAGGAAAACAAAAACGAGAAAATAATTTTTTTAAGAAGTTTATGACCATGCGCGCGTCATTACTTGGTAAAGCTTGGGCCTCCGCCCACCTAGAGACGTAATCTACGACTAATAAAATATATTTATTTCCTAAACTTGAAGGAAACGGGCCTACAAAGTCAATGCCCCACAAATCAAAAACTTCGCACTCGAGAAAATAGTTTTGTTCCATTTCATTTTTATTAGAGATATTTTCAGTCCGCTGGCATCGATCACATCCGCCCACAAAGATTTGTGCATCTTTAAATATGCTTGGCCAATAGAAGCCAGCACTAAGCACTTTGTGGGCGGTGCAGTTTACTTGATAATGCCTGCCAGTCGGACCTTCATGAACATGCTTTAAAATTTGTTGACCTTCTTCCCGGGAAACACATCTTCTAACCAACTGATCCGCACAAATGCGAAATAGAAAGGGATCCTCCCAAAAAATAATACTTCAACTCCGAAAAGAATTTCTTCTTTTGGTGAGAAGAGTATTCTTTTGGAAGGGCCCGGGCCACAAGATAATTGGCTGAATCGGCAAACCAGGGGGTAGAAGAAGAAATGTTTAAAATTTGCTCATCCGGAAAAGAGTCATTAATAAAATTCTCATTTAAAAAATCAAGTTTGGGATTTTCAAGACGAGAGAGGTGATCGGCCGCTAGGTTTTCCGCTCCTTTCTTATCCCGAATCTCCAAGTTGAATTCTTGAAGTAAGAGGATTCAACGAATAAGACGCGGCTTTGCATCCGGTTTAGAAAGGAGATACTTCAACGCGGAATGATCCGTAAAAATGATAACCTTAGAAAGGGTGATGTAGGGTCGGAATTTATCAAAAGCAAAAATGATAGCTAAGAGTTCTTTCTCCGTCGTGGTGTAATTTTCTTGAGCAGAAAATAGACTTTTACTAGCATAGAAAATCAGATGAAAGTTCTTAGCAATTCGTTGTCCTAGAACCGCACCTACCGTATGATTACTCGCGTCGCACATAATTTCAAAAGGTAAATCCCAAACTGGGGCGATCATAATAGGAGCATTTATAAGCTTTGATTTAATTAATTCAAACGCAGCGAGACAAGATTCATCAAAAACGAAGGGAGTGTCTTTTTCAAGAAGGTGGGTGAGAGGCTTAGTAATTTTTGAAAATTCTTTAATGAATCGTCGATAAAAACCCGCATGCCCTAAAAAACTTCTAATCGCTTTAATATTTGTAGGCGGTGGTAACTTTTCAATTACTTCAATTTTTGCCTTGTCCACTTCAATTCCCCTAGCGGAAATGTTATGGCCAAGGACTAAGCCTTCACGCACCATAAAATGGCACTTCTCCCAATTTAAAACTAAGTTGGTTTCTTCGCAGTGTTGTAAAACTTTTTCCAAATTTTCTAAACATAAATTAAAGGAGTCGCCAAAAAATGAAAAAACGTCCATAAATATTTCCATAATATTCTCTACGTATTTATCAAAAATAACAAGCATACACCGCTGAAAGGTAGCGGGTGCATTGCATAATCCGAAAGGCATTCTACGATAAGCAAAAGTTCCGAAGGGGCAAGTGAATGTCGTCTTCTCTTGGTCCTCGGGTGCGATAGGGATTTGAAAGTATCCCGAGAGACCGTCGAGGAAGCAATAAAAATTGTGCCCGGACAAACGTTCTAAAATTTGATCGATAAAGGGGAGGGGGAAGTGATCTTTTCAAGTGGCATCATTTAGCTTACGGTAATCGATGCACATCCTCCATCCCGTTATCGTCCTAGTTGGAATTAAGTCATTATTTTCGTTCGTCACTACCGTGATCCCACCCTTCATAGGAACAACCTAAACTGGACTTACCCACTGACTATCGGAAATAGGATAGATTATCCCCGCATCTAATAACTTAAGCACCTCTCCCTTCACAACCTCTTTCATATTCAGATTAAGATGACGTTGTGGTTGAACTATACCCTTAGGATTATTTTCAAAAAATATTTTGTGGGTACAAAAGGAAGGGCTTATGCCAGGAATATCGAAAATTTGCCATGCTATAGCTCGGCGATGCTTTTGTAGTAGTTCGATCAATTGATCGTTTTCGAATTGAGAAAGCAAAGCCGAGATTATAACGGGTAATTTGGAATTTTGTTCAAGAAAGGCATATTTGAGATGTTCGGGAAGGGGTTTGAGTTCTAAGTTGGGTGGTGCCTCGTAGGAATTCTTTAAAACTTTTTCATTTTCAAAAATAATTTTTCATAATTTTTTCTACCAAAGACAGAATCATTTTCAAAATTTTCTTGTATTAACATCACCGTGTTTTCAAAACCATTTGAAGAAATTTCAGAAAAAGAAGAGGAAAATTCATTAGAAGAGATGTTAGAAAGGGGAAGGGAAGAATCTTCATTTAAAACATCAATAAAGAAGTATGAGTCATCATTTTGTAAAGAATTTTTCATTGATTGATTAATAGAAAATGTGACCTCATCATCTCCCACTCGCAAAAACAACTTTCCGTTACTAACATCGATGATCGCTCGAGAGGTGTCTAGGAAGGGTCGGCCAAGGATAAGAGGGACCTCAATGTCCTCTTCAATATCAAGAATGACAAAATCCACCAGGAATATGAATTTGTCGACCTTTACTAGCACATCCTCAACGATACCTAATGGATACTTAATGGACCTATCAGCTAATTGGATACTCATTCTTGTAGGGCTAAGAGTGCCCAATCCTAGTTTCTTGAATAAAGAAAATGACATCAAATTGATGCTCGCTCCTAGATCCGCTAGCGCATGTTTAACGAATAGATCACCAAAGACGCAAGGAATTGAAAAACTACCCGGATCGTTTATATTTTTAGGAAGATTAGAGTTCTTAATAACCGCCGAGCATTCTTCATTTAACGTGACATGTGATAAATTTTCCAATTTTTTCTTGTTCGTTAATAAATCCTTAAGATACTTCGCATACTTAGGCATTTGACTAATCGCTTCGTGAAATGGCAAATTAATGTGAATTTGTTTGAACATTTCAAGAAGCGTTTGTATTGATCGTCTAATTTTTCCTTCCTAAGTCGAGCCGGATAAGGAGGTGGCGGAAATTTCTTTATAATAACAGGAGCATCATTTTGAAAATCATCTTTTTCTTTTTCAGAACCAGAAAAAATAGAGATATCTTTTTCTTTTTCACAAGTAGATTTTTCATTTTCAAGATTTGATTTATCATTTTCTATTGGGATAAAAACAGGAGGAACAATCACCCTTGGCTCTTCCCTTGTGGTGGGCTCGTTAACAACCTTACCGCTCTGAAGGGAAATCGCATTTGCGTGCTCCCTTGGGTTAGGCTCAGTGTTCGAGGGAAGAGTTCTAGGTGGTCTCTCATAAAAAGCCTTGGCGAGTTGGCCGACCTGATTTTCTAAACTTTTCATTGATCCCGTTAAGTTTCTAAGAGTAGCATCGTTCGAGCTTATATACTTAGCGAGGATCTCTTCCAAAGGGGAAGGTTTTTGAAAATTTTGTTGTGGTGGTGGTGGTGTAAAATCGTGCGGTGGGTGTACTACGTTAGCATTATTACTCCAAGAAAAATTAGGATGGTTACGCCATCAAGGATGATAAGAATTCGTAGCAGCATTAAAACCGGGAGGAGAAGAAAAATTCGAAAAAGCAGAAAAATTATCGGCAGAATTATTTTGAGCAGGCATGGGTATGTTCCCCAGATAATCCACCTGCTCGGCAACAACAGCATTAGCATTTTCAAATACCTTAGCAGCGGAGGTAGCAGTCATCTCCGAAATCTTCTTGTTTAGCATTTCCACTTGCATTGCCAGTTGCGTCACCGAATCCACTTCATAGATACCTGCAGGTTTAGATGGGCGAGACCTAGACGAATTCAACTGATAAGTGTTCATCGCCATGTCATCGATAAGCTCAAGAGCGGCTTCCAGAGTTTTGCGGTCTAAAGAACCAGCGGAAGCGGCATCTATCATTTACTTAGTTTCTTGATTTAGCCCATTATAAAATGTCTGGACCTACAACCATACAGGCAGAGCATGATGTGGGCATCTTCTCAAAAGTTCCTTGAACCTCTCCCAAGTGTCATAGAGGGTCTCAAAATCAATTTGAGAGTATGACGTTATATCATTTCTTAGCTTAGCAGTTTTGGCGGGAGGGAAATAACGAGAAAGAAAATTTTCAGTTAAAATGTTCCAAGTAGTGATCGATCCTCTTGGAAGAGAACTCAACCACTGTTTGGCTTTAGTCCTTAAGGAGAAGGGGAAGAGTCTTAGCCTTATAGCATCGTCTGAAACACCATTTATTTTAAAGGTGTCACAGATTTCAAGAAAATTATCAATATGTAAGTTCAGATCTTCATCTTGTAATCCATCGAACTGTACATATTGCTACACCATTTGAATGATGCTAGGCTTAAGCTCGAAGTTATTGTTCGCAATTGCAGGTCAAACAATACTTTTCTCTGTCCCTTCCAAGTTGGGTCGAGCATAATCGGATATAGTCCTTTGCTGAGCCATTCCTGGGTTAGGGTCTCCCATCTCAGAAAAATTACAATCCCCGTAGGAATCCTTAACCGCTGTTTGAGAAGTGGAAGCCCCGAATCGTAGTTGTCTCCGAAAGGAGCGTTCGATTTCCGGGTCCAAATCAACAAGTAGCGACGGATTCGCTCGGGTCATGCACTAGCAAAGAAAACAAGGGAAGATGAAAATGAAAGCTTGGAAAAGAAAGAAAAAGAGGAAAAGAAAGGAAAAAAATTTTTTGAAAAAAAAAGGATTTTTTTTTTAAACGGCTTGGCTCCCGAACTTCCCGAGGACTACCCGGTGAAGGGTTCGCCCGGTACTAGGTAAAATGGTGCCGCTTAAAGCCCCTTACCCTTTTCGAGAGAATTTAGGTGGGGTAGAAATAAAGTGAAGTGGGTTGATTATAAATATTTAAATATATAAAATATAATTTTTTTTATTTTTGTAGAAGTAATAGCGCAAGCGTTTTCAAAATATTGACGAAGAAAAATCCCCGGCAACGGTGCCAAAAAACTTGATGGGCTAAACCCGAACAGGCAAGCGTACCTGTCGAATTGTAGTACCAAGGTCGTATTTAAACACGGGGTTATCAATTACTGCTACTCACGCTTGAAATATTATCCTACCGGAAAATAGTTGGATTTTGAGAATTTTTAAGGTAAAACGAACGATAAATTACGAGACGAAAACTTATATAAAAAAACTAGCATTTGATCATTGATTCACCATGAAATGAAATGAGAAAATAAAAGGGCATAGTTTTAAATTTGCAAATCCAACTCGGCCGTGACAGATCCGAAAATGAGACAAAATCTCGCTAGAGCATTAGGCCTCCTAACTTATAGACTCTATGATCGAAATCTCTTTACAAACCAAAGAAGCCTAAAGTTGCATTATCGAAGTGATCCGCACTATTGGATTTGACTCCAATCCGGAAGATTTATGTCGCCCTATCTCTAGGGTTGCATTCAACTCCTTCCTTCTTTGAGTGATCTTTCGCATTCACGAGCCTCTCGGCCACTCGAATATGAGATCGTAAGCCTAATACCGTATACCGGAAATACGGAGTCGACAAAATAATTATTCAAAGAAGGACCGAGTTGAACTACGCAAAAATAAAACTATGAAATAAAAATAATTCTCATTTCAAATCATGGATCCTCATGATCAAATGCTAAGAGGGAATTAGCTACGCATGGCGGAAAAGAAAACAACAATAAAGAAGCGAGGAACATTTTCATTACTTATAAAGATAAAAGAGAAACAATATTAAGAAGGACAATATTATATTATGATGAAAAAGAGAGATTACAATAATGAAAAGAAACTAGAAATGAAAAATTACAAAGAACTCTCTTGGAACATAAATCTCCAAAGCTATCTCCAAAAACCAACTCTCAATCCAAACTCAAAGACTAACCGAAAAAAAACTAACTTTGAAAGCATGGGTCTTGGGTTCCTTTTATAGGAGAGGAGGGAAGCATCTAGAAGAAGGGGGAGATCAAGGGTGGCCGGCCATGGGGGGGGAAGAATGTTCATGCATGATGTATTTAATGAGGGGAGAGAGAGAGGGATGATGCATGTATAACATTTAATGAAAAAAATAAAATAAGAATACAAAATAGAGAGGGGGGATGAATGGAAGCTTGTAGAAGGGAGAGGGAGAAAAGTGGCCGGCCACATCATGGGGAGGATTCATGCATGCAAATTAATGGAGTGAGAGGGAAGGCATAGTGCATGCATGAGAAATAAAGGGCCGGCCATGCATGAAAATACTCATGCATGGAATTTAATGAAAGAGGGCTGCTTGAATTCGGTTTTGCATGGAAAGGGGGGCTGCACCATTGATGAAATCGGGTTGGCTTGAGTAGGGGGGCTGCTCTTAATGGGCTCGGGCTGCTGCACTTGATGGAGGGCCGGCTGCATGAAAAAGGGCTGCTCTTGGGCTCGGGTAGGTTGCACCAAAGAAGGGCCGGCTGCACCAAGTTGGAGAGGGCTGCACTTGGTCTTCAAATGTGAGCTTGATGGCTGCTCCAAGGGCTCGGGTAGGTTGCACCAAAGAAGGGCCGGCTGCACCAAGTTGGAGAGGGCTGCACTTGATCCTACAAAACAAAAGCAAGCATAATGTTAGTTAATAATCATGATATAAGTTTAAATAAAACTAAACATATAATATAATAACTCATCCTAGTAATTAGTTATATAAAAAAAACTAAACATAACATAACATAAATCATTATAACATAACATTACATATAAACTATAATAAAGATGATAATTATTATAAATATCCTAAACATAACAATAATAACATAAAACACAAAATAATAACAACACATATAATAAAACTATAGATTCTTATATAATAATAATAATAACACAACAACATCATAACAAGCATACAAAAACACAAAATTAATATAAAACTTAGGAAAATAAGCTTCTAAATTACCCCCAAAAAGGATGACTAAAAGTAGTCATCATATATGGACCTTCTTTTACTGTGATATATATCCTTGGGTCAGAGGCCTCCATAAAAAATCTAACCATTTCTTTCCAGATTCCAAAAATCTCTTTCCTGCAGATGGGTAATTTCATTGACCCTAATTCCTTGTGATTCTCTCCAGAACCCATTTTCTTGATTCTTTATTCTGCCTTAGGAATCTAACTCAGACTGTTAAGTCCTTCTTTGAGCAACCTCCCTCTGATACCACTTGATAGTTTTACTTTCAAAACTACCTAAACACCTAGAGGGGGGTGAATAGGTACTTTTCCTTTATTTAACTTAAGCTAGAATATAATAATAGTTATTTGAATAAATCATACATAACTAAGCTAACACAGTACAGCAATCACAAACATACACACATCACAGATTGCACACAGATTTATAGTGGTTCCCCAAGTTCTGGGTACATCCACTTTCCCCCTTCACCTATCTAGCAATATGCTATAGTCGGCCTAACTTCTTCCTTTAACTCAGATCCTCAGATCCTATAGCTCAGAATCCAGAAGGATTCCTACAACTCAGGCTAACAAGACCTACCTCAGCCTTGCCACAAGGCCTAAACCTCAGAGAATACCTTCTCCTACAACTCAGGCTAACAAGCCCTACCTCAGCCTTGCCACAAGGCCTACAGCTCAGGCATAAACAGCCCTACCTCAGAGAATAAATCTCCTACACTCAGCCTTTATAAAATAGGCTTACAACTCAGATCTATGAATAGATCCTACAGAATTTGATAAGGAATTTTTGTAATCTCTTACTCCTGTTGAGAGAGAAGGGATAAGAACTTTCTTGATCAGCTTCTTGAAGAGGTGAATGGCTGAAATCAACTTGATCTTAGCTTTCTTCAAAGCTTCTTGAATCTGAACTTAGTTAAGTTGATTTCTTTTGAATAAAATTGACTGGCAGCTTCCTTCTTAGACTTCAGAAATAGATCTGAATCTCCTTAAAAGATTAGTTCAGTATCTGCTTCTTGAGAAACCTGTGAATGTCTCCTCCTTGTCTTCAAATAGCTGGATCTCTCTCTATCCAAATCTCATGAAGATACTTCTGAATTCTTGATTGAATTCCACTTAGACAGAATCTGAATAGTAAACTAATTCAGAATGTCTTCTTAGATCTTCTCACGAAGATCTTCTCCATTGTTACTTGTACTTTCTTGATCAGAGAATAATCTCTAATTGTGTTAGTGGTGACAATACTTCTTCTCTATATCGTTGTTTCTTCTTTTGAATCCGTCTATTTATAGACTTCATCCATGGTAACCGGCTGATCTGGTTTATAACTAACTTATGACAAGTCTGACAGCTTCAGTAAACCTATCAAAACCCACAGCTGTCAAGTCTTCAAACACTTCTTGAGCCTTTGACTCTGCCAGCAAAGCGTCGAGTCTGTCTGCAATAAAGTGTCGAGACCATCTGTCAATATGTGTCGACACAATTGACTTAAGTGTCGACACAGCCTTTGGTAATGTCGACAAAGATGCCTTGATGTCGACACAGCTCCTTGATACTACATCTTGAGAATGTGTCGACACTGATTATTTGTGTGGACACAAACACTTCATGATTCATCAGCAATCAACTTGGTCTAGACTCAGCTTTGTGTCGACACAAGTCCTGTATGTCGACACAGTTGATGTAGACTCAGAACATAGTGTGTGTCGACACTGCCTCCCGGTGTCGACACAGTCGATGTCGACTATAATCTTCTGTGTGTCGACACTGCCTCCTGGTGTTGACACAAGCCCTCTGAAGTGTCGACACAGCTATTTCCAAGTATCGACACAATCTTACTGAAGTGTCGACACAGCTTCTTCAGGTGTCGACATATGGACTTAGAATATTTTTCCTGCATTCTAGCACATTATTAACCTGCACAAATAAACTCAAAATAACATCAAATACACCTTGATGTATATCATTGAGCTAAGTGAGGCTTCTCCAAATTAGGTACACATTTTCCAATGTACCCAACAGACGAATCTAACGGTTTCTCTATCAACAGAAGGCAGAATGATTTCAAATGTTTTGTAACTGAAACTCTGATATATAATGCTAAATATTCTAAAGAATATAGCCATTTAAGGCAACATTAAATATTGATTAATCACAGAGTTTTAAATCTAGTTTAATCCTAGGAAGTTACAAATTCTCAAGGGATTCTTCAAACATTCCAAGAATTATTTTATTTCAAATTTTGAACTCTTCCCTGCCAGACTATATATACAGAAGATTGTTGCCTCAAATATAACTAACAGATAGAGATGGAGATATTGATACATATATTCTTCTTCATACTCTTTCAGTTATACATCTTCAATCTGAGAGACATCCTGATCAATATCTGTCTGGAATATCTATTAGAGAGCAAAATCTTACAAGAAGGCCTACACCCTAAAGAAAAGTCTCCTCCCTTGATCACAATCTCTATTCAAATCAGGGGGAGCTTTTTGTAACATCATCCACTAAGTCTTCTCAGAGACTCTTGACAGAGAAGATAACATCTAACTTTTTAGTTTGTTCCCAAACTGTGTACAAGGTTCTAACTCCCTTCAAAAGTTAACACTTGGTTCATAAATCACCTGATCAAAAGACTGAGGTTTGGTTTTTGGGTACCTAGTCAAAAGCCTAAAGAGTTGCTAGATCTCCCTTAGAAAATAGATCTTCTATTGGCAGGGCACCTGATCAAGAATCTGTAGTGGATTCCTACCAGGGTGGTAAAAGAGTAGATGTACCCAGATTTATTAGGGAACTACTACAAAATCCTTATGTCGTCTATTATTGATACTTTATTTTTGTGTGCTATGAATTTTATTTATCTATATATATATCACTTATTCTTAAAACTGCTGTAAAAATTAATTAAATTTTATAATATACTCCATTCACCCCCTCTAGAGTAATGTTAGATCTATCCCTTCTTCTTTTAATTGGTATCAGAGGAGGGTTGGTTTTACAGGCTAACACATGAACCAATAGATCTGATTGATCTTATCTTACCTAGAAGATAGTTAATAAATTTTATCTTGGCCAAAAATAAGGAGTACTCAAGTACTAGACCTCCTATTTGCAATCTTAATAAGTTTGCACTATGATAGGCAAGGGTTAGGTTATATATGAATTCTATTGATGAAGACATCTACAATTTAATTTTGACAGGTCCACCTTTACCACTGGCAACAACAAGCACCAGTTCTACACGTACTCCAAAATGGACAGAGGCTCAGAGAAAACAAAAATTGCTGATGCAAAGGCTATGAAAATACTATCTCAAACAATGTCTGATGATATTTTTCAGAAGGTTGTTGAATGCACCTCAGCAAAAGATATCTGGGACTCCCTCACTGCAATTGTAGCTGGCTTAGCAGATGAAAGAGAAGACCGACAGAATGGGAGAGGCTTTGGTGCTGAAACATGGAGTGATACAGACACTGAATCTTCATCCAGTTCTAGTGAAGATGATGAAGAATCAAATGCTAATGAAGTCTGTATGATGGCAATCAGTGCATCAAACAATAATTTTGATTCTGAATCTGAGTCTAAAGATGACCAGGTAATTTTAACTTTTGATTTTACATCTAAACAATTCAAAATAGATTTTAAATTGCTTTGTAAAGATTTGATAAAATATGAGAAGGAAATAAAACTTCTTAGGGAAAAATTAACTGAATTAAACAATCTATCTTCAAAAAACATTAAACTTAAAGAAGATTTGGAAATTTTTAAGGAACAAATAGTTTCCCTGGAAAACAAATTAAAAGAGGATAAGAAGTTTGAAGAAACTATTAATGAGAGAAGTATCAAACTTATGAATATTACAAGTATAGTCTATGCCAGATTAAATGACAGACTAGACTTGGGAGCTTCATCCATTCAACCTCAAACTCTTATGAAAGATATTTTAACTACCCCTATAAAATTTATATTTGCTAAAGGAAAGGAAATATCAGAAGAAGATAATGAAGTTTTGTCAAATAATGTTCTAGAGAAATCTATTCTAAAACAGAATAAAAATTTCCAGAAAAACAATGTTCAACATAATTCGTCAAATTGAGATCGACGAAATCACTACTATTCATCGAACAGAGATAGACGAACGCTGAAGACGGGAAATGAGTACAGTTATTCACTGAATGGTGTTCGACGAAATCACTATTATTCATCGAACGAAGATACACGAATGCTGAATGCAGGAAATGAGAATGATGCTCGATGAAATAACTATCATTCGTCGAACGGAGCTCGACGAAATCAGATTAATTCGCCGAACTCAAATTTTCCAAACAGAAAATTTCATTCTTTTAAAAAGAATAATCAAACTCAAAATTTGATAAACCCTTTTACTTAGTGGATCATTCCTCCTAGGAGATATCATCCACTTTGATATAAAAATCAACTTGAATATTCTTATATTTCTACTTATTATGACAAAATACCAGGACCCAAGGTTATCTGGGTCAAGAACACCTAACTTGTTTTTAATACAGGAAAAGAACTATCCTACCACAGAGGAACAGTAGTTTTGGATAGTGTGTGCTCTAAACACATGACAGATATCAGAAGAAATGCATGTTTAATGTTGATGAATATATGAGCCTGCATCCAGAAGCTGTTGTTCCCTCAGTCTCTTCTCATAAAATTATTGGTTCTCAAGATCTGAAGATAAGCAAAAGGAAATCTGATGATCCAACAAGACAACTGGTTTTTACCAAGTCTTCATCTTATACACCTCAGAAGAATTCCTAACTTTGATTATGTTTTTGAAACTTGTTGTTATAACTTTCCACAACTTTTATATATGCTGAAATTTTATGTCTCTGCCACATAATTATTTTTGCTCTATGTTTTTCTTATTTGATAGTATCCTCACCCAAATAGGGGGAGATTGTTAGAACTATTTATTTTTGATTTGGGCTAGAATTACTATTAATATTTTTATTTTGACCCAACTTGTATAGACTAGGGTCATATTTTCTTTCCAAAGTCATTTCAGAAGGTATTCCAGAAGTGCTCAGATCGACAGACTCTGAGCTCAGTTCGACAGACTCAGAACTCAGTTCGACGAACTCAGAACTCAGTTTGACTAACTCAGATATCAATCTCTGAGCCTAGTTTGACGGTCTCTGAGCTTAGTTTGATAAACGTAGAGCTCAGCTCGACAAAAGTAAAAACTTAGTTTGTAAAAGATCAGTTCGACGAAAGCCAAGCTCAGTTCGATGAAATCCTTACTGAGTTCGACAAATCTGACAGTTTCTCTATCAACCGATGGTAGAATGATTTCAAATGACTGGTAACTGAAACTCTGATATATAATGCTAAATATTCTAAAGAATATAGTCGTTTAAGGCAGCATTAAATATGGATTAATCACCGAGTTTTAAATCTAATTAATTCCAAGGCATTTACAAATTCTCAAGGGATTCTTCATACATTTCAAGAATTATTTTATTTCAAAATTTTGGACTCTTCCCTGACAGACTATATATACAGAAGATTGTTGCCTCAATTATAACTAACAGAAAGAGATAGAGATATTGATACATATATTCTACTTCAGACTCTACTAGTGATACATATTCAATCTGAGAGACATCCCGATCCATATCTATCTGGAATATCTATTGGAGAGAAAAAGTTTACAAGATGGCCTACATCCTGAAGAAAAGTCTCCTCCCTTGATCACAATCTCTATTCAAATCAGGTGGAGATTTTTGTAACATCATCCACTAAGTCTTCTCAAAAACTCTTGACAGAGAAAGCAACATCTAACTTTTTAGTTTGTTCCCAAACTGTGTACAGGGTTCTAACTCCCTTCAAAATTTAATACTTGGTTCATAAGTCACCTGATCAAAAGATTTAGGTTTGGTTTATTGGTACCTGGTAAAAAGCCCAAAGGGTTGCTAGATCTCCCTTAGAAAATAGATCTTCTGGTGGTAGGGCACTTGATAAAAAACCTGTAGTGGATTCCTACCAGGGTGGTAAAAGAGTAGATGTACCCAGATTTATTGGGGAACTACTATAAAATCATTATGTCGTCTGTGATTGATACTTTCTTTTTTTGTGGTGTGAATTTTATTTATCTCTCTCTCTATATATATCACTTTTTCTTAAAACTACTGTAAAAACTAATTGAAGTTTATAATATACTCCATTCACCCCCCCCCCCTCTAGAGTAAAGTTAGATTTATCCCTTACACTTTTATAGTGCTAATTACAAGGATGTGTCCTTTATTATTGTCCCAGAATGTTACCATGCCCCCTTCTTCTTCTCTAGTCTAAGAAACTTATCTTTATCTCTTGCCATATGCTTGGAGCACCTAAAGTCCAAGCACCCCTTGGTCTCCTTATCCTTAGCCTGCCAACACATCTAAAAGGAAGATGAGGGTAAAGATCTGGTTACCCAAGTTATCCCACCCATATGATAGGTAAAAGACTTTAGTAGCCATACTTGTATAGTTTTATTGGCACCTTTCCTAAGACACGAGCCGGATGTGTGATCCAACTTTTGATAGTTTGCACATAAGGTATAAGTAGTGGATGCCGCCTTTTTCATTTTCCTAGAGCTCATGCTAGAGGATGGTGATAGCCTTTCAGAATTATTGATTTCATTTTGTGATTTTTTATATAAAGTTTTATACTTAGCTGGAAATCAGTTACTGCTCGGTGGTAGCATTGGACTTATGTACCCTAGTCCAAACTTTATAGATCCGTGACACTGTGCTCCCTACAGCATATTCAAATATTTTTGCCCTATTCCAAATTTCTGGACAGCACAGTTAAGATCATGGATCCACGCCTTTAGGGCAGTGTTTTCCGTGACTAGCATTATGACTGATTTACGAATTACTTTTTATCTTCTTTTAATTTAGCAAAAGATATTTGAAGCCTTTTCTCCAAGATAATCTTTTCATTAAATAGATTGTTCATTTTAAAAGATGTCTTGGAGAAACTTGTAACACCCCTATCCATCACATAGCATATAGCAGTAGGTCCGGCCGGGGCCCGACACCATATACCACGGACAGACTGAAGGGTTACTTATTGAAACCATTCTTCCAATCATAACATCCTACACAGAGCATCTAGCGGAAGTCATTTATTAAGTTGCAAAAATAAGAACCCAGCCACAAGAATGAATGTCCACTATCGAACCCAAACAGGAATGAATTACAATATACACAAAGTACCGGCCTTATGGCCTTACAAGATTTCACTAAATTTAAAACAGTGTCTTCCATACTTCGGCTCGTAGGCCGGTCACACATGAGTTAAACAAGTAAACAAAACAAGGCCTTCAAGGGCCGGCTCAACAACAAGGGCTTTGGCCCACTATTTGCCGCTCGGCTCCGTAGCACCTGCAAGCACAATTCACCGCAACAGTGCAAAACAAGAGTAACGGTCAGCTAAAGCTGACCAAATTATAATGATCCTGCCCCCAAACTCGGGGCGGCGATGCTCCTTCCCTGCACTTATTAGCATAATAAGCATTATAGTGAATAATTACAACATCACAGGTTTAGGCACACACGATCGCAAACCCCGTGCTCTAAGGGCACTTACATAGTGAACCCAGTCAAAACCGCGGTCTCACCACCGCCCCATGGACGGCAATACTCATGAGCATTTTAGTCTTTCCGGCCTAAGCCTAAGACCCTCCATCTATTCCAACGGTAAGTACCATGTACTTTAGGTCTCTTTAACCGAACGACACAGAGCGGGTACGGTTCCGCCTAACCCGTTGCTCACACAGCAACGTCAATTTAAGCCATATGCGCGGTTCAAGCTTCCCTGAGTCCCAAAACGATCAAACATGTGCATAACCCAGTTATGTTCAAGGCTGGATCCTAGGCCACCAAGTTGGCAGAAATGCGTTTCCGCCAAGTTTTCTGGGTGCACCTTGGAGTTAATCCCCAAGGCTCCCTGTTGCAATCTACCGCGTAAAAAACCCTAAAACAACCAAAGGCACGGAGTTTTCTCCGGCTAATCATGCACAATGAAACATCACTTATCTAGAATAACTTGTCTAGGTAGGCTTCACACACCATGCCTATGTCCGTATCTCGATTTTGGACTCTACATGCAAACAAGGGGGACTATTCACATCTACCCAAAGGAATGCCGCACACTCACCGCACACTCGCGGGAGCGGGTTTCCACATGCAAAAGAAGGAGAGCTTCACATACTAAAGAAGAGAATCATTACCCTAGCATTTATCTTCAGCTCCATGGAAATCTATACGGATGAAAAGCACCGTATCGGCCTCGCCTTCGTAGATCTTGACTCGGATCGAGAATCGGAGCTCTGAAGCTCCACTGGCAGCCGGATCTCACTTCCTTCTTCTTCCTTGCTCTCCCCTATCTCTAGAACTTTAGAAAGAGAACACCCAAATAGAATGAGGGTTTCTAAGCCCTATTCCCGGGTATATCCCAGCAAGAAGAGCCCTGAGCCGTTGGATCCCAAAATAAGGAAACGGACGGCCACGATTCGAACTTAAAATCCAAAACCTAGGCCGAACACGGCTTGCAACATGCATGTGTCCAAGGCCGTATGCCTTAATATACGCCAAAACCGTCACGTCCCGAAAAGAACATGGGCTCTCGACGCACCCGTGTCAAGCTTGATAAGCGAATATCATCCAGTACACGCCTGTATATCTAGGCGTGTTCCTCCATCGACATAGGTCGAGCACAAACCCGAGGAGAACACGGGTATTCGACATGCCCGTGTCGAATTTGACATGCCTGTGTCGGACCCAAACACGCCTGGGCTCAGGCCTTGTCTCTCACCCGACACAACTCGTCTAACAACCCGAGTAGGACAAGGCCTGGGACACTCCCGTGTATCAGGACGTGTTCGCTGTTCGACAATCGTTGACTGCAATTTCGTTTACCACACGACCATCATCGAACCTGAGCCGACACACCCCTGGGACACGCCCGTGTCCCAGGCCATGTGACCTCTACCAAGTCCCAGACTTGGCTCAAAATTACACCCATCCCTCTTTTGAGTTTTGGGGTGTTATAACTCTCTCCCTCTTAAAAGAATTTTGTCCACAAAATTAATGAAAGGAAATTAACACAAAAGCAAAAGCGGTACCTGAGTGGAATAACTCTGGGTACTCCTCAAACATGGTCTGCTCCCGCTCCCATGAGAGATCCTCCCGACCACAATTGTCCCAATGGACCTTGACGATCGTGACCTCCTTGTTACGAAGTCGCTTGACTTCAGAGTCCTGAATACGAACGGGCTTGACCCTTGTCGCCAACCCTTCGTACACTTGTACTTGATCAACCGCGATCACCTCCGAAGGCTTTTGCATCGCCTTTCGCGATGCTGATATGTGGAATACGTCGTGTAGACCACTCAAATCCCCTGACAGCTTTAGACGATAAGCCGCTTCACCAATCCACTCCAGACCTCAAATGGTCCAAGGTACCTCGGGCTCAGCTTCTTCAAGTGTCGTACCCGTGAAACACCATTAAACGGTTTTATCTTCAAATACACCCAGTCGCCAACAGCGAACTCCACATTTCGATGCTTGGCATTATAGTATTTGACCTGTCTATCCTGAGCGATCAACAAACGCTCTCGAATTGTTCGTACCAATGAAGTGGCGCTTTCCACCTCTTGCTTTTTGTACAACCTCGCCTCACCCGTTTCTAACCATGACAACGGCGTGCGATATTTTCTACCATATAGGGCTTCGAAGGGCGCCATTTGTATGCTCGCTTGGTAGCTGTTGTTGTACGCAAACTCCACCAAATATAGATGATCTTCCCACTTCTTCCCGAAATCCAGTATGCATATGCAAAGCATGTCTTCCATCGTCCTGTTGACCCTCTCGGTCTGACCATCCCTCCGCGAATGAAAGGTTGTGCTGAACCTCAACTTAGTTCCCAGCATTTTCTGCACCAACCTCCAGTCATTGGATGTAAACCACCCATCTCTATCACTCACGATGCTACGGAGCACACCGTGCAGTCTAACAATTTTGTCCACATAAAGTTTTGCAAGTTTCTCCACCAAATCATCCTTACTATTCGGAATGAAAAGCGAGACCTTTGTCAACTGATCTACGATCACCCAGATGGTGTCGTTTCCCTTCTGCGACCTTCGCAATCTATGCACAAAGTCCATTATGATATCGTCGAACTTCCACTCCGAAATAGGCAAAGACTTCAAGAAAACCCCTGGCTTCTGGAACTCTGCCTTCACTAAGGCGCAAGTCTGACACTTTGCTATATATAGTACCATATCCTTCTTGAGTCCTGGACACCAGAACAACTTCTTCAAGTCTCGGTACATCTTCGTGCTCCCTGGGTGAATCGAGTACTTGGTATGATTAGCCTCGTACATTAACTGAACCCGTAAATTACCCATGTTTGGGACGCACAAACGACTGTCCTTCCTTAGTCGTCCAACTTCAACCGTAAATTAGGAATTTGACCCATCCGAAACCGCCTCCAAGATTTTCTTCATGCTGCTATCCAAATCCATAGCCTGCCGAATCCGATCAGCCAGGTCATACTGAACTTCTGTCCAGTTCAATAGCGCTTCGGCGCTTGTCTGCTTGCCAATACAAGAGATATCTAACGCCTCCAACTCCAAAATCAACCAGTCGTCATGAACCGACAACCAGTTGGCTTGCGCGAGAGCCCTGCAGCTCAACGTATCCACAATTGCATTTCCTTTCCCAGGAACATAATGAATATTGAATGTATAGTCACCCACGAACTCCATCCATCTCTGCTGCCTCAAATTCAAATCTTTCTGGTCTAACAGGTATTTCAGGCTCTTATGGTCGGTATAAATATCGACCTTTATGCCGTAAAAATAATGCCTCCACAGCTTTAGAGAAAAAATCACGACCGCTAACTCAAGGTCATGGACCGGATAATTTCTCTCATGCACTTTCAACTGACGCGAGTCATAAGCTATAAAAATTCCATGTTGTAGAAGCACACAGCCCAAACCACTGCCCTAAGCATTGCTATAGATCTCAAATCCTTTGGTCCCACTCGGCGAACTTAGCACTGGCGCTGTGGTCAACCGACCCTTTAACTCTTCAAAAGCTTGTGCGCACTTCGGCGTCCAAACAAACTTCTAATCTTTCCTTATCAAAGTCGTGAGAGGTAACACTATCCGTGAGAAGTTATCTACGAAGTGCCTGTAATAGCCGACAAGCCCAAGAAAACTCCGGACTTCCGCTACCGAAGACAATACAGGCCACTCGCGTATCGCGAATATCTTCGTCGGATCCACCACAATCCCTTCTCCGCTTAATATATGGCCAAGGAACGCTACTGAGGGCAACCAAAACTCGCATTTGGAAAACTTTGCGTATAGTTTGTCACAACCCGCATTTTCACCGCATATAAAATCATATCAGAGTAAGGGAAAATGCGCGTCATGATGCCACGTCAGCAGGGGATAACTGCGGACGCTCAGGAAGACACCTACTTAATCATGAAGAAAAATGGTTTAAGTTATTTTTAAGGAAAGAATTAGTTAAGTGCAATAGTTAGCCGTATCCCTCGACTTAATGGCTCATTTAGTCCACGAATCAAAATATAGTTATATGGTGCGGAAAAATACTTATTTAGGTTGATTCCAACATCGTACATGAGTATAAACGTCCCCGAAGAACAACTCATGTTATGCATGACTCTAAATTTATAATAGTAGTAAGGATAGCTATTACGGTCGCGAAATATAACAAGTTAGAGTTTTTAAATTATGCAGTGCATGAAGTAATAGTAATAGATTTTATTCTTAAAAATACCTAACATGCATTCCTAGCATAAATCCCCCCAGAGAGCAAGTACTCCTCATCCACATAAAGAGAAATAAGCAGCTAGAAAGTATCAAACAAATAACAAAACTGTGGGCGCCAACAACTGACACGAACCCACTTACAGTAAAATAAGTCTGAACAAGTAACTAAATAAACAGCAGTCTACCTCGTTGAGATGAGGTAATAACCACGGCCAACACTGCCGCCCAGAAACACCAAAACTAGCTCTGCTACCTGCTACTGCTCTGAACCTTGGGCATTCCAAAGACAGAACACCTCAACAAGAAAGTTTGAATAGTGGCAGAGAATAAATAAGCCAAAATAAACAAAGATCAAGGGGTACCAACCCAAGACCAACAATAATGAAATAAAGCATCGAACAGGAAAAGAGAGAAATACTACGTGAATCGTGACGTACTCCAACAAATACAGCAGATTTCCCAAGGCAAAAAGGAAACAAAAATAAGTAAAAATATACGGAAGAAAATTTAACTACCTTTACGAAGAACCTATGGTCGACTCTACCCCAAAAACACGAGCGAGGTGGTCACTCAACTGGACACACCAATCACAAATATTTTATCCACTTAACTGTGAGGGAGTCATACTCTCCAACAAACACCACAGATGCCCAAAAACCCAGTAGACTTCCACAAGATACAATAAAGGAGTCAGACAATGCGGAGGTGGTTTTATCCACTAACTCCCGTAATTTTAGAAATCCAAACAAACCACAACACATAAATATCTCAAGATTTGTGAAAGTTCACCTAGTGTCAACTACCTTCACCTATGGAGGGGGGGGGGGAATAGGTGACTTGCAGCGTATTTGCGGAATTAAAAGTGTACCTACAGAATCAAAACAAAACACACAGCACAGAGAATAACACAGGCAATTTATAGTGGTTCCCCGATTTGGGTACGTCCACTTTCCCCCTTCGACCTATCTCCCAATCCAGGGATGACTCGGTCACTTCACCAACAGGATTGAAATCCAATCCTTGCACTATCGGAAGGAACCCTTCCACACGTAGGAGTCAACACTCCCACAACACGGGTTGCACCCAACCCTACAACTAGAGATCAATCGGTCCTATACAAAGAATTGAAAATAGCTTGTAAGAAATACAAACAACGTATGGAGACTAAGGTGTCCCTCTTTGTTAGACGACGTGTTCTTGAAGTCAACGAAGAGTCCACAACCCTAGATCTCACTTGGAGAGAATCTCCCCGAGACCGGCGGCGGCAACGAGCGGCGGCAAGGCTCTCGGTGTTGGCGGCGGCAACTGAAGACAGTAGCAAAGCACTTGGAGATTCAATCTTCTTAGCGAAGTCGGCAAGGTTTTCCAACGGTCACACTAGGATCGATCGTCTCGATCGATTCGGATGGGGATGGATTTCCCTATCTCAAATCAAGAGACAAAAGATCTCTGGTTAGACACGTGAGACGCTATGCAAGACTTGGCTTCTATCACCGTGGATCTGGAGAAGATCGAGATCAGCAATGGTGATCACTGTACGAGCGGCGGCGACGGAGAAGATTCGTGAGATTAGGGTTTGACGGCCGCTTCCTTTCGTATTCTATATTCCGTTGTTTACTGTACACCAATACCTGTGTATTTATACACAAGGTCATAAAGATGACCGTTGTGGGCCCCACCAAGGCAAAGACCGAAGTCCGGTTTGAAATACCGCTTGAAACCTGGACCGGTCCAGGAAATGTCGGAAATTTGCCCAAGTCAAATTCGGCGAGAATCGTAAGTGATTCTCGACGAATCGGCGAGAATCACTTGCGATTCTCGCCGAATCCTACTTGGCTAATTCTGGCATCACAGGTTATAGAGGCCGGGGAGAATCGGCGGGAATCACATTAGATTCTCGCCGAATCATCGAGAATGCAAAGACATTCTCGACGAATCGGCGAGAATCACTTAGTGATTCTCGACGATTCTGCCTTGGAGAATTTTCTGGCGGCGTTGAGTCAGCTGGCCTCAACCGGCGAGAATCATCTAGTGATTCTCGACGACTCGTCGAGAATCACAAGTGATTCTCGACGACTCGTCGAGAATCACAAGTGATTCTCGACGAATCGGCGAGAATCACTTAGTGATTCTCGACGATTTACACTTGGACAATTTCTCCTCTTTCAACCCGTGAGCTGGTCTTTGGCCCATCCTTGCTCCTTGTCTGCTCTTGCTTTATCATAGCCCTGTACTTGAAATTAAGTACACCCCAATAGAGAGAGTACACGTAGGCCAACACCCTGATCTGCTCAACGAGGGATTACGTCGCGCAGATCCGTGTATATTGACCCACTGCACCCTGACATTGGTGTGTACTTAGCGTGGAATAACTGCAAGCACAACTTGAAGGAATTCATCAAATACATAGTGAATTCATCTTAGCTTGATAGGAGGCTTCCTCAAATCCAGGTGATTGTGGATACAATACCCAACAATCTCCCCCTATTTGATGAAGCCAAAATCCTACTAAGCTAAGATGAATTCCAACACTTAAGACAAAATATGCATTAACCAACAGAGTGAACAATAAACGTAATTAGATCAATGTGAGAGTCAAATAATAAACCACACACATGTATATATAAATATGAATATCCACACAGAAATGTTCACATGATCACATGATAAAGAAAGTTTAAATGTGATAATTCCAAAAGCTAACATCCTAAAGATCTTTGTCCTTAGCTATGTCTTCTTTAAGTTGCTTACCTAATAACTTTCTGCTTTGTCGCTCAAGATACTCCTTGGGCTTTTGATAGTATCTCGGAAGAGGGGCTTTATCTGCCGCGGTGTTGTTCCTGAAAAATATGCTACGTTTAGCTTCAAATTCTTTATGCCGCTCCCATTCGTACTGACTATATACATCATTTCGATTTATTTGCCCCCTCTGCAGTAACAAAAATGTGTCCAGGATAATACTCTTTGATACAGGACTCCATTTTTCATTCCTCACATCATCCTCCTGCAATCTGATCTTCTTTTCAGCTTGCGTTTCCCTACAAGTCCCTTCTTGACTTTTTCTCTTGTCCCTGGCTCTTGCTATGGCATCTTGATCAAACCAGCTTATTCGTTCAGCCCTTTCTGCAGCTTTCTTTGCCTCGGCTTCGCTCATTTGTACTTCTTCAGTCCTTATTTCACCCGCACCAGTACGAGCAGGACCCACACCCTCAAGCGGAGCGACAGGAACATGTATTCCCGATGCCTCTGTTACCAGCCAGTGGGCCGTTTCAAACATGTACCTATTCGAATTATCGAATTTGTATTCGTCAATTATTATTTATTAAGTTGAATAAAGGTGCAGTTATGATTTGGTAGTTTTGAAAGGCATACCTATTGGTCTGATCGAAGTTTAGAAGTACTAACTCTTGAAGCCCCGCCATCTTAGCGTTATACGCTTCCTCCCCCTTTTTGGCTTCGGCGGCTATAGAGTTTGTATTGGAATGCAGAGATGCATCAATGTGCTTCACAGTTTTACTGAATTCATCCAGCAGAGATTTCTGATTTGCGTTCAGCGTTACCATGTTGGCATCAAATTTTTGTATGGTCTGTGCTACAACATGAACATTTTTATTGACTACTGTCAGGTCGTTAGTATTCTTCTTCAGTCCTTTCATGAGAAGAGATACGGCTGTGCCTGCCTCTGTATATTTTTCATCAAATTTCTTCTCCATCACATCTAGTTTGTGGTTGATCTGAACCACATTCTTAAGCATGAGATCCTCAGAGTCCCACAGTCTCTTTAGCACTTTGTTGTGGGATTTCTCAAACATATCCTTGAGCTCATCTAGCATTCCTTGGACAAAATTAACAGTGTGATTTGCTAGGTTTTCTTGAAGTGGAGGAGCAGCAGGCAGACCCTGGTCAGGCTCCCCAGCAGAGGTACTGGGAGAGCTGGACAGTATAATAGAGTCCACAGGGGGGACAAAGGGTTGCTGAGAGGGCTCCCCCTGCATTCCTGCATCCGACCTCTCAGGAGCTTGTTCCTTAGATGAACCAGCAGCATCCTCCTGAGGATCCACCACTTTCTCCGTCTCAATTTCTTCTTCCTCCATCTCAGTTTCCAAGTGCACAGGATTATCTGCAGAGTTGTGCATGTCTTCCTCTATTTCTTCTTCTTCCTCCTCCTCATCAGCCACCTCATCTCCCAGGTCATTAATATCTTCCTCACCTTCCTCTTCCTCTTCCACATCTGCCACTTCCTCCACACCATCCTCTTGCACAGTCTCCACTACATCTTTTGCTATCTGAGAAATATCAGATATGATGTTTGCAGAAGAGTGTACAGGCTCCCCCTCAGTTCTTGCAATCAGTGCGGCAGGAATTTCACTGGGTGCTGCCATAGAGTGTGTGGGAGTACTGGGATCCTCGGCCGGAGATGCTTCCTCTTGGTTTATTTCCCTGGCAACCTGCCTTATTCGCCGCTCCCACCGGTCGAATATGCTTACGTCCATCTTTTTCAGATAGTGCAACGACACTCCTTTGCTCATGTCGAATGTATCTCCGTCCAGCTAATTCAGATAGAGGCTGATGATTCTGCCAAAGCTGGGGGTACGGAGTGTGTCTTTAATTCTTTCAAAGAGCATGGCTGCCCAATTAAACCGCTTTCGGCAGACGATTGCCACCAGAGTCTTGAACATTTCTCCTGAAATGTGGTCGTGGGATCCTGGTTTGCAGATTAGAGCCTTCCCAACGATGTCAGACAGCAATTTTCCCTCCTCGTTCATGTCTTTCCTTTTGATTGACCTGGTCCCCCTGGCCAGTCCACAGAAGGATAGGGTCCTTGCTCTATCCTCTTCCTCCAGGTAATCTTCTTCTTCACAACTGGATAGCCGCAGGCACTGGGTCAGTTCTTGGCGGATAACTTGACCTTCTTCCCAGCAACCTTGCTCTTGATGGAAGTGTCTTCGTGACAGAGCTTGGCAGTTGCAAAGAACTCCAGGACTTCCTTATCCAAGATCTTGCATGGGTGCTCCAGCACGAACGTCAGTCCTGCTTCCTCAAGCATAATGATTATATTCCTGAACTCGTCCGAGGCCTGGGAGAATCCGGTTCTCACGAGCTCGCATCCAGTGGTCAGCCCAGCAGATGTCCGTGGGGCCATAGAAAACTAGAAAGAATGGGAATATCAATTTCCAAGTCTAAGGATCTCCGAAACCAAGAGAGTGAGAACCAAATCTACACTGAGCTCAACACACTGTAGGGGACAAGTAGGAGATTACCTAGTGCGGAGAGGCAGTGAAGGTTCTGGAGAGTCGGCGAGCCTGGTTGTGAGAGAGATGCCGATCCGAGGCGAGGCTTGGACGAAACCCTGGTCGCGAGAGGAAGACTCCAGACGTGTCGTTAGATCACCACGCAGCGCCGAAGGAGGAACCCGCTGGGAGGAGAAGTCGAAGGGATTCCCACTGGGAGGTCATTAGGTCGCTGGGAGGAGAAGTCGTTAGATCACCACGCAGCTGGAAGTTGAAGAGTCAGCGGGATTTAGGTTAGATCGGCGAGACTTAAGATGATTCGGAGGAATTTGAAGAGTCGGCCTGAGGAGTCGGCGGGATTCAAATTTAGTACATTGTATAACCGGGTTTATGCATCTATTAATATCCGACGCCTTCGTTCGATGATACTATGGTGGAATTTAGTATGAGGGAAGTCGCTGAGATTCCAAATTTAAGTCGTTGTCAAGGGTAAGAATGTCTTAATAGGCATAATGGTTTCTTAATCCAACCAGGGGGTTCAAAATTTTCAAGGGCAGATTTATGGCTGACAATGTCAAACTAATCACTACTAAAGTAACTGAAGGTTATCTTATGCTTATACTCCTTCCCTAAGTGACTGAGCATGCGTGAATAATTTTTCTATATGACCATCCAATATCAAAAGAAGTGAACTCATTATAAAGTGTGGATATGTCAACATACATAAATACATATATGGAATTGTTTATGCTTTATGGCTCAAACATTTACGGCTAATTGCAGTTACCTGTGATAACAAGATGTAACCTTCACATTACCAGCATAGTGTATATCAGGAGGTCAGTATGCATATGCCTGTAATGAAGGCACTGCTCCCATTCTCGACACTTTTTCCACGTCATTCTTGGAGCATCTCCTGTCCGGTTCCCATCAGGATTGCGGGAACCCAGACCACCCTGCAGAAAAGAGTTATCTTGCCTTAGGAACCCAATAAGTATTGGGTCCTAGGTTCCTGTCAGCAAAATAGTTGGAATGCCTCTCCTCAGGAATCCTGGTGGGAGGACTAACATTTCCTCGTGGATGTGGAAGTCCCCTAGCCTTTGACACAGAAGAGTTGTGCCAACAATCTATGGCAAAATGACCCACTTTGCCACAACACCAACATTCATGAATGTTGTATCGCCGTTTATGACCTGAACTGGTGACTGAGGTAGTCATAGTTCTAGGTCTAAACGGGATAGAGCCGGATATGCTAACAGAATTGTCTCTTCCACCGTGACTATTGGAAGGGTGGAAAGAATGCATATGGCAGGCGTCATGAGGCCTGGGAGGTGGTGCCTTCCTTTCAGTCAGCCCCCTTCCAAGGACCCCATGAGTCCCAACAACATGATTTCTGACCCCCCTTTCCTGAGTCCTAGGGAGGTGAGAGGCGCATTGTGAGCTGATGCTGGCAGATTCATGACTAGTTGGGGCTGTGGCCGAGAATACAAAGGGCTTGGTGGAATCCTGAGGTATTCTCTTCTGGGTGGCCATGACAGCCCTTGCATTATGGGTGCCTCCACATGAGGGCAAATCAGCCTTGCAGTGACCACGATTATTCCTGTGGTCATACCTGAAGGCATGATGAGTACTCTCCCTACCTGAGATGGGGGGACGGAATACCGTTTCCCCATTTCTCCAAGACTTAATAATACGGGAGATCCACCCATTTTCTTCCTTTCTTTTGATAGAATCAACCTTGGAGAAGTTCGATACTATCCTTTTCTCATTTTCTAGACGACTCTCTAGATCTGAGATTTGAGCGTCCTTTATCTTGATAGATTCCAATTGGTGATCCATCAAGATCTTCAATCTAGCAATCTCCAGAGCTTGCTCCCCAATAAGTTGGTTGCTTTTCTGAAGAGCACACTCAAGGGAGTCAGGTGTTTCAAGCCATGGAGTAGGGCATTCCTTATCCTGGGCAACACTGGAGGGGCTATCCTCTGAACCATTCCTGTCATCAGGAGTTTCAGAGGGAGAGGGGCAAGATGAAGGAGTTACCTGCTCCTGACTTTGCTGTTCTGAGGTAACGTTCAGATTGACAAGGACAGCTGCGTCATCTTCATCAGGGCAGTCTTCCTCGACTTCCTCCTCAGTCTCTGATAAGGAAACTGGAGCCCTGATATAGAGAGATTGGTCATCACTGTCATCTTCTGAAATGCTGACCCCCACATAAGCCTCATCCTCTCGCTGGCAACTTGTTTCAGCAGATACTGATCCCTTCATGAGGTCTGATATTGTCTGCCATAGGGACTGGGCTGTCCTACACCTTTCCAGTCTTGATCGAAAAGGTCCAGACCAGACTTCCATGATGATTCTACGGATCTCTTTATCCAAGTTGAATAAGGAGAGTTCAAGCTCTAACATCTCAGAGACATCCATAGGTGTTTGAAGTCCCTTTCCAGAGCAGGAGGTCTTCATAGGAATGAATGGACCCTCTTCCAGGATGATTGATGTCCGCGGGTCAATGGCCTCCAAGTAAAAAGATACCCTCATCTTCCAGATGGGGTAATATTCCTTTGTGCACGTAGGGAGTCTAAGCGGAGAGAGATCATATTCCAGCTCCATTCTTGTTGACACAGGTGGAAGGATTCAACTCAAGGTGTGAACCTTTTTGATGAGGAACCTCCCTCTGATACCACTTGAAAGTTCACCTAGTGTCAACTACATTCACCTATGGGGGGGGGGGGGGAATAGGTGACTTGCAGCGTATTTGCGGAATTAAAAGTGTACCTGCAGAATCAAAACAAAACACACAGCACAGAGAATAACACAGGCAATTTATAGTGGTTCCCCGATTTGGGTACGTCCACTTTCCCCCTTCGACCTATCTCCCAATCCAGGGACGACTCGGTCACTTCACCAACAGGATTGAAATCCAATCCTTGCACTATCGGAAGGAACCCTTCCACACATAGGAGTCAACACTCCCACAACACGGGTTGCACCCAACCCTACAACTAGAGACCAATCGGTCCTATACAAAGAATTGAAAATAGCTTGTAAGAAATACAAACAACGTATGGAGACTAAGGTGTCCCTCTTCGTTAGACGACGTGTTCTTGAAGTCAACGAAGAGTCCACAACCCTAGATCTCACTTGGAGAGAATCTCCCCGAGACCGGCGGCGGTGACGAGCGGCGGCAAGTCTCTCGGTGTTGGCGGCAGCAACTGAAGACAACAGCAAAGCACTTGGAGATTCAATCTTCTTAGAGAAGTCGGCAAGGTCTTCCAACGGTCACACTAGGATCGATCTTCTCGATCGATTCGGACGGGGATGGATTTCCCTATCTCAAATCAAGAGACAAAAGATCTCTGGTTAGACATGTGAGACGCTATGCAAGACTTGGCTTCTATCACCGTGGATCTGGAGAAGATCGAGATCAGCAATGGTGATCACTGTATGAGCGGCGGTGACGGAGAAGATTCGCGAGATTAGGGTTTGACGGCCTCTTCCTTTCGTATTCTATATTCCGTTGTTTACTGTACACCAATACCTGTGTATTTATACACAAGGTCATAAAGATGACCGTTGTGGGCCCCACCAAGGCAAAGACCGAAGTCCGGTTCGAAATACCGCTTGAAACCTGGACCGGTCCAGGAAATGTCGAAAATTTGCCCAAGTCAAATTCGGCGAGAATCGTAAGTGATTCTCGACGAATCGGCGAGAATCACTTGCGATTCTCGTCGAATCCTACTTGGCTAATTCTGGCATCACAGGTTATAGAGGCCGGGGAGAATCGGCGGGAATCACATTAGATTCTCGCCGAATCGTCGAGAATGCAAAGACATTCTCGACGAATCGGCGAGAATCACTTAGTGATTCTCGACGATTCTGCCTTGGAGAATTTTCTGGCGGCGTTGAGTCAGCTGGCCTCAACCGGCGAGAATCATCTAGCGATTCTCGACGACTCGTCGAGAATCACAAGTGATTCTCGACGATTTACACTTGGACGATTTCTCCTCTTTCAACCCGTGAGCTGGTCTTTGGCCCATCTTTGCTCCTTGTCTGCTCTTGCTTTATCATAGCCCTGTACTTGAAATTAAGTACATCCCAATAGAGAGAGTACACGTAGGCCAACACCCTGATCTGCTCAACGAGGGATTACGTCGCGCAGATCCGTGTATATTGACCCACTGCACCCTGACATTGGTGTGTACTTAGCGTGGAATAACTGCAAGCACAACTTGAAGGAATTCATCAAATACATAGTGAATTCATCTTAGCTTGATAGGAGGCTTCCTCAAATCCAGGTGATTGTGGATACAATACCCAACAATTTGGCTCGCCGGATTCTACTTGACATTACTAGATACATGACATGGTTTATCATCCCTTAGGAATGATTTACAATAATAAATAACTCTAATTCGTTCAATAACGGAATCTAAGTTGTTTAAAGCCATCAATACGACACTTCAAGAATGATCAAACATAACCGGAAAAAATCGAGTTCACCATGACCAAATGTTACAAACTCATGTGATCATTTAGAAGGTTAATCATAACTATAATTTGGAAGAATAAGCGTATAAAATTTTAAGGAACATGAAAACATATCCATTACCCTCAAATCAGACAAGGATAAACGAGGGGAAACAACCACTTGCCTTGGTTTTATCGGAAAAGTTCTCTAAATCGCTCCGCGTCGCAGATCGGGGAAAAAGAACACGGGAGGAGTTGAAATCTAAACAAAAAAGGCCGAAAAGGGGGTTAGGGACGAAAAACCCTAACGAGAAAACTTAAGGAAAGGGGAAAAATTTACCACGATAGCGTAGCTCTCGGTGAGAGCTTTCAAGATCTATATTCGGATGAAGATTTCGAGCACCGGAGCACCGTCGGCGGCCACCGAAAGGTTCACGAAGTATTTTCTCTCTCATGCTCACGCTGCTTTGGTTTGGGAGGAAAAGAATCGGAGAAGATGAAGTTCTGGTTATAAAACCTAAGTCCAAGAATATATATATACATATTTATGCTTATAAATTTTTTTGTCAAAAACGGCTTATTACGAGCAGTTTCACGGGAATCCAAAATAGAGGTCTAGAATGGTTTCAAATCGAAATGTGCCCAACATTAAAGTTGTAGATCTCGTCGATACGAACAAATTTTATGTTTACCATGTTTTTGTATGACACCTTTTCGACCCTCAAAACGGTGTCCGAACACAGACTGCACAAGAACCACTCGAGACGAAGCAGACCTACTCGAGAGGGAGGGGTTGGCTCTCGAGAATAACATTGGTTCTCGAGAAAAAATGCTATAGTTATTGATAGGAACATCATTTCTCGAGATGGAGAGGATAAGGCTCTCGAGAATAACATTAGTTCTCGAGAATAAAGGCTTAGGGTTTGAGAGAATCAATCAAACATGCCACCTATGAGCAGTCTCGGGAGAATCAAAAATAGAGGTCTAAGATGGCTCAAAATCAAACAATGTCTAACATGAAAGTTGTAGATCTCGTCTAAACGAACAAATTTCTTGTTGACCGTTTTTCCATACATTGTTGTTTTGACCTTCAAAAATGCGCCCGAACGCAGACTATACTGGTCTACTCGAGAGGAAAGGGGCTTCTTGAGAAAGAGAGCAAAGTTCTCGAGAGAAACTCATAGTTCTCGATAGAAACACATAGTTCTGAAGAACAAAACAGCAGGAATCGAGAAAATTAAGTATTTCTCGAGAATAAGACCATATTTCTTGAGAATAAACAGTAGTTCTTGAGAACAACAAGAGTTCTCAGGTAGAAATCAATAATGCAGCTTATTTACGAGCAGTTTTGGGAAAATTGAAAATAGGAGTCTAGGAGGGCTTCAAATCAAAAAGTCGTCAACATAAAAGTTGTAGAAATTGTCGAGACGAACAAATTTTATGTTTTATATTTTTTGATGCGACACCGTTTTGAAACTCAAAACGGCACCCGAACACAGGACAAAACGGACCTCTCGAGAAGAGCAAAGGACTTCTCGAGAACAGCAGAGGACTTCTCGAGAACAGCATAGAACTTATCGAGAACAGAAAAGGACTTCTCGAGAACTATGATAGACTTCTCGAGAACGACATAGGATTTATCGAAAACATTAAGTCATGACTTCTCGAGAACAACTGGGAGTTCTCGAGAACGAAAAGGGGGGATCTCGAGTACAAGCAGGAGAAATTGCAAAAGTTCTGATTTGACTAATATTTTGGAATGAATCGCTGACTCTACGAATTAGCAGCATAGACAACCTTAGAATCCGACGTACAATTCTTGAGATATTAAATCACGCGCCGAGACTCAAAAAATTCTCGGATTACGACGAAACTTGACAAGCAAGTTCAAAATTTCAAAATGCAAAAATTTTCCCAATTACAACAAGAATTCGGCCGACTCGACCGCACAAACACGAAAATGCCTTAACGGCATTGCGTCGTCAACTCGACGTTAAAAGTAACGCCACGAAGCCGTAAATATGACGTTTCCCATTTAAATAAAATCATCGAAAAATCGGGTGCGTTACAGTCACTCCCCCTAAAAAGAAGTTTCGTCTCGAAACTTAACACAACTCCAAAACCAAATCAAGACGATAAATCAAACATAACTGCAAACATAATGACATACCAGAAACTAAGAGAAGAGGTGCGGATGAGATTCTCTCATTGCTGATTCCAATTCCCACGTCGCGCTCTCGACGTCATGATTTCTCCAAAGAATCTTGACCATGGGGATGGTCTTTCTTCACAACACATGCTCTTGAGAATCCAGAATACGAATAAGTTCTTCAATATACGTAAGGTTGGGCAGAAACTGGGGCATCGAGTCGAGGACTTAATGATCGTTACAAACACGATTCCGCAACTGGCTTACATGGAACATCATGGACACCAGGGAAGGTCGCAGGCAAATCCAGCCTATAAGCTGACACTCCATTGCATTAAAGAATCTGGAACGATCCCACATACCGGGGGTGTAACTTGTGGTTCCTTCCAAACCTTTTAACGGCAGACATCGGAGAAACCTTCAGAAAAACCAAGTCTCCAATGGTAAACTCCAGATCAACACTTCATTAATTGGCATACTTCTCATAGCGCTCTTGAGCCACACAGAGCTTTTCTCGAATATGAGTTACGACACAATTCATCTCCTCAAGGTCTTCTAGACCGAGCAACGGTCTCTCACAAACTTCATGCCAAAACAACGGAGTTCTACAACGCCTCCCATATAAGGCCTTAAACGGGGCCATCTGCAGACACTCTTGATAACTATTATTGTAAGAAAATTCCATTAGCCTCAAACGCTCATACCACGCTCCACCGTGGTACAAAATGTAACATCTAATCATGTCCTCCATGATCTGATTTACTCTTTCTGTTTGCCCATTCGTCTGCGGATGGTAAGCGGTGGAATACCTCAAGTAGGTACCCAACCCCTCTTGCAAGCTCTTCCAAAAGCAAGACGTAAATCTGGAGTCCCGATCTGATACAATGCTAACAGGCACTCCATGTAACCTGATGACCTCTTCAAGATATAGCTCAGCTATCTTCTTCATCGAATACCCAATCTTAAACGGAACAAAGTGAGCACACTTTTTCAATCTGTCGACTATCACCCAAACAGAGTCATGCCCACGAGGAGATTTTGGTAGACCGGTTATAAAATCCATTGAAATACTCTCCCATTTCAAACTTGGAATATCGAGCGGTGACAATTTACCACCAGGCCTTCTATGATCAGCCTTGACACGCTGACAGGTATAACATTCCGATACAAACTTTGTGATATCGCTCTTCATCCCTGACCACCAAACAATTTTTTTTAGATCCTTATACATCTTAGTGGAACCAGGGTGATATGCTACACTGGAACCATGAGCTTCAGCACAGATCTTAGCTCGAACATCGCCAAAGGCAAGAATAGAAAATATACCTTGATATTTCAGATTACTTAGCTCGTCCAAAGAGAAATCAGGTTACTCTCCTTTCTCAGTTCTCTTCCAGAGGTGTAACAAATCAGGGTCCTCCTTCGGGTGCATTCTTGTAAGGAAAATCCAAGAGGGCTCTTCTGCTTCCAAACCAGTAGGCACAAAATTACTCCCAACCTCAATATCCATCAACAAGAATTCTTCCACCAGAGACTGTACAGACAGATTAAATATTTCAGCCGTCTTTCTACTCAAAGCATCAGCTACTACGTTAGCCTTTACCGGGTGATAAAGGATCTCTACTTCGTAATTGGCTACATACTCCAACCACCTACGCTGGCGCAGATTTAACTCCTTTTGAGTCAAGACGTACTTCAAACTCTTATGATCTGTGTAGATCTTGCACAGCGCGCCATACAATAAATGTCTCCAAAGCTTCAATGCATAAATTACTGCCGCAAACTCTAAATCATGCATAGGATAGTTTCTTTCATGAACTTTTAATTGCCTTGATCCATACGCAATCACCTTTCCTTCTTGCATTAGAACACAACCAAGTCCAATGTGTGATGCATCCACATATACAACATACTCAAGTCCTTCAGTAGGCAGAGTTAAAACTGGACCAGTACACAGTTTATTTTTCATCTCTTGAAAGGCTTCTTCACATTTATCGCTCCAAATAAATGCGGTATTCTTCTATGTTAGTCTGGTTAGAGGAGCAGACAACACAGAGAACCCTTCCACGAACCTTCTATAGTAACCGGCCAGACATAAAAAGCTCCTAATCTCCTTAGGAGTAGAAGGTCTCTTCCATTCAATCACAGCAGAAATCTTTGTAGGGTCTAAAGAAATACCGTCCTTACTCACAACATGCCCCAAAAAGGACACCTGGGGTAACCAAAATTCACACTTACTTAACTTAGCATAGAGCTTGTGCTCTCTCTGGGTTTCCAAAACCAAACGCAAGTGTTGAGTATGCTCCTTAATACTGCGGGAATACACTAGGATGTCGTCTATGAACACAATAACAAATTGGTCCAAGAAATCCTTGAACACTCTATTCATTAAATCCATGAATGCAGAGGGTGCATTAGTAAGTCCAAAGGACATCACCAAGAACTCAAAATGCTCGTGCCGGGAATAAAAAGTTGTCCGGGGTACATCAGCCTCACGGACTCTCAACTGGTGGTAGCCTGAACGAAGATCAATCTTCGAAAACACAACGCATCCCCACAACTGATCAAATAGGTCATCAATCCGACGAAACGGATATCGGATCTTAATGGTTACCTTATTTAATTCTTGATAATCTATGCAGAGCCTCATAGAACCATCTTTCTTCTTAACGAATAAAACAGGAGCACCCCACGGAGAAGAACTTGGCCTAATAAAACCACACTGTAGCAACTCATCCAGCTGAGTGCGCAATTCTTCTAACTCACGCGGTGCCATACGTTATTGAAAGTATCTAGTGTCGAATAAATACACCTATGGTGGTGGGGGGAATTGGTGTCGTGCAGTCTTTTGCGGAATAAAATTTACCTGCACAAATAAATAAACACAGTACAGAAAACACACAAGAAATTATAGTGGTTCCCCGATTTGGGTACGTCCACTTTCCCCCTTGGACCTATCTCCCACCAAGGGACGACTCGATCACTTCTCCAAACGGATTGAAATCCAATCCTCACACTACGGAAGGAACCCTTCCAACCAAAGGAGTCCCAACTCCACCACCACGGGTTACACTCAACCCTTACAACTAGGAAAAAAAATTCCTTTACAACAAATCAAAAATTGAATGTATAAGAAAATACAAACAAGGCTTTTGGAGAATCCGATGTCCTTCTTTGTTCGTTGAAGCTTTTTGGAAGTAACAAAGAATCCACGACCGGACTTCTCTCTTGGAGAGGATCTTGTCAAGATCGGCGGCGGCAAGCAATTGCGGCGGCGATACTTTGTAGATCCAAACTTCTTGACGAAGCAAGCAAGGTCTACGAACGATCTCAGTCGGATCAGTCGTCTCAATCGATTCAGAATGAAGAACTAACCTCGTTCAACAGATTGAGAGACAAGAGATCTCAAGAGAGATACGTAAGACGCTCGTCTTGCCTCGGTACTGTTGTCGGAAGATCAGAGAACCTCTGAGATCAACGGCGGAGACTAGCTTGCGAGCAGCGACAGCGATCGGCGATTTTCCACGATCTGCTAGGGCACGGCGTCGGCTTTTTGATTTTGCGTGAATAGTTGCTTTAGAGGTTCGAAATACGCATGTATATATAACCGAGCCAACCCTAAAAGACTGATGTGGGGCCCACAAGGAAAATCCCTAGCCCCGGTCGAAACAGCGCACGGTCTCTTGGTTCGGTCCAGCGAACTGACGAAAATTGCCTAAGGCAAAATCGGCGAGATTCGTTGGTGATTCCCGTCGAAGTCGGCGGGAATCACTCATGATTCCCGTCTATTCTGCCTTAGTAGAATCCCTGTCTAGAAAACAGTCAGCCGAAAGAAATCGACGGAAAAGGCTAGCTGATACTCGACGAATCGACGGGAATGCAGACAGATTCTCATCGAAGTCGGCGGGAATCACTTACGATTCTCGTCGATTCTGCCTTGGCAGAATTCCTGTTGGATAACTATCAGCCGGAAGGAAGTCTGCGGGAATGCAGAGTGATTTTGACTTAGAAGATTTCTCTTCCTTCCTTTGAGGACTTAGTCTTTGACCCATCATTTCTCCTCTTCTGCTCTTGATCTACCTCGACCCTGTACTTGAAAATAAGTACACTCCAATAGAGAGAGCACACATGAGTCAACACACTGATCTACTCAACGAGGGATTAAGTTGCGCAGACCCGTGTATATTGACCCATTACACCCTGACATTGGTGTGTACTTAGCATGGAATAGATGTAAGCACAACTTGATAGAAAATCATCAAATACATTATCAATTCAACTTAGCTTGTTGAGGGGCTTCTTCAAATTAGGTACATTGTGGATACAATACCCAACAATCTCCCCCTATTTGAAGAAGCCTAAACCCTATAAGCTAAGGTGAATAGAACAGATGGAAATGAAAATCATAAACTAAAAATTCAGTTGAGAGTGAAATTCATTACCATTTTCCTGAGAGCATACTTAACATTGGCAGCCACCTTAGCCTTGGCCGAGAGGGTAATCTCCCCCTTTTCGGCTTCTGCAAATCTGGGACTTCTGTTGGGTATTGTATCCACAATGTACCTGATTTGAAGAAGCCCCTATACAAGCTAAGATGAATTCACAATGTATTTTACAATCTTCTGTTAAGTTGTTCTTGTAGTTATTCCATGCTAAGTACACACCAATGTCAGGGTGCAGTGGGTCAATATACACGGGTCTGCGCAACGTAATCCCTCGTTGAGCAGATCAGTGTGTTGACTCACGTGTGCTCTCTCTATTGGAGTGTACTTATTTTCAAGTACAGGGTTGAGATAGATCAAGAGAAGAAGAGGAGCAAGGATGGGTCAAAGACATGGTTCATGGGAAGAAGGAAAATCTTCTAAGTCAAAATCGACGGGAATCACTAAGTGATTCTCGCCGATTCGACGGGAATCACTAAGTGATTCCCGATAATTCGACGGGAATCACTAAGTGATTCTCGCCGATTCGACGGGAATCACTAAGTGATTCTCGCCGATTCGACGGGAATCACTAGTGATTCTCGCCGAAATCGTCGAGAATCACTCGCCGATTTCCGCCGACTTCATCTGGCTGACTGTCCTCCATCAAGAATTATGCTAAGGCAGAATCGACTGGAATCACTAACTAATTCTCGCCGATTCGTAGAGAATGACCTTGCATTCTCGCCGATTCCCTCCGGATGACAAGAGTTTCACCAATGATTCTCGCCGACTTTATCGAGAATCACCAATGATTCCCGCCGACTTCGTCGAGAATCACCAATGATTCTCGCCGAATTTGCCTTAGGCAAATTTACTCTGTTCGCTGGACCAAACCTAGATGCTGTGCGCTGCTTTGACCGGAACTAGGCTTCTTTTTGTGGGCCCCACAACGGTCATTTAGGGTTGTTCTACAGTATATATACTTGCTTATTTCGAACTTCGACAGTAGTGTGACGGAGAATAAAAAGTCGCCGAGCGTGACCTAGCCAATCGCGGAAATCCTCCTGTCGTCGTCGCCGCTCGCAAGGTAGTCGCCGCTGTAGATCTCAGATCATCTTTGATCTCCCGACGCCAGGACCGAGGCAAGCCTTGCGTCTCACGCTTCTCTCTCGAGATCTCTTGTCGCTCGATTTGTTGAATAAGGATAACTCTTCATTCCGAATTGATTAAGACGACTGATCCGATTGAGATCGTTGGTAGACCTTGCTTGCTTCGTCAAGAATTTTGGATCTACAAAGCATCGCCCCCGTATTCACTTGTCGCCGCCAATCTTGGGAAGATCCTCTCCAAGAGAGTTCTCCGGTCATGGACTCTTCATCGTCATCAAGAACGCTTCAACGAACAAAGAGGGACATCGGGTTCTCCACACGTGTTGTTTGTATCTCTTGTACATTCTATTTTTGTTTTGTTGTAAAGGAATAATGATTCTTAGTTGTAAGGGTTGGGTGTAACCCGTGGTGGAGGAGTAGTGACTCCTTCGGTTGGAAGGATGCCTTCAGTAGTGTGAGGATTAAATTTCAATCCATTTGGTGAAGTGACCGAGTCGTCCCTTGGTGGGAGATAGGTCGAAGGGGGAGAGTGGACGTACCCAAATTGGGGAATCACTATAATTGCTTGTGTGCTTTTTTGTGCTGTGTTTGTTTAATTGTGCAGGGTATTTAAATTCCGCAAAAGACTCCAATTCACCTATTCCCCCCCCCCTAGGTGGAATTAGTTGACACTAAAGACTTTCAAGTGCTATCAGAGGGAGGTTACTCATCAAAAAGGTTAACACCTTGAGTAAGATCCTTCCTCTAGTGTTAAGAAGAAAATAAGACTCAAGCATGGAACTATACTCTGATGTCTCTCTTCTGAGACTCCCTGCCTGCACAACGGAGTATTATCCCATCTGGAAGATGAGAGTTATGTTTAATCTGGAGGCCATTGGCCCTCGCGCATCATTCATTATGGAAGAGGGTCCCTTCATTCCCATGAAGGCTTCCGGATCTGGAAAAGATCTCCAAATCCCCAAGAGTCCCGAAGAGATGTCTGAGACTGAGCTCTCACTTTTGAACCTGGACAAGCTGATTCGTCAGATCATCACTGACATCTGGTCTAGATCATCTCGTTAAAGATTGGACAAGTGTAGGACTGCAAAGTCTATGTGGCAAACTAACTCTGACCTCATGGAGGGATCGGAGACTGCTGGGACTAGATGCCTGTAAGAGGATGAAGCATATGTGGGGGTCCTCATCTCTGAAGATGAAAGTCAAGACCAATCTCTAAATATCAGGGCTCCCGTGTCTCTTTTTGAGACTGAAGAAAAGATTGAGGAATGCAGATCTGATGAAGCTGACACATCTGTCTCTATAGATCTTAACGCTAACCTTGATCATCACTATCAGGATCAGGTATCTTCCTCATCATGCTCCTTTCCTCTTGAATCTCCTGAAGACAGGAGTAGTCCAGAGGGTTGTCCATAAAGTGATGCAAGGGTGATGGACAGCTTCAATCAAAGGATTGAAACTCTTTATTCCCTTTGTAGTGCCCTTCAGAAGAGATACTTGCTTGTGGAGAAACAAGCTATGGAAATTGCTCAGTTGAGGACCATGATGGATCTCCAATTGGAATCCATCAAAGTGAAGGACTCAAAGATCTCGGATCTAGAGTTTTCTTTAGAGACCGAGAAGAGAATAGTATTTAACTTTTCTAAGGTAGATGTTATTAGGAGAAAAGGAGAAAACGGGTGGATCTCACGAATTATAAAATCGTGGAGAAATGGGGAAATGGTTTTCAAACCCCCCACACCGAGTAGGAAGGGCACACATCATGTCTTCAGGTATGACCATAAGAACAACTATTATCACTGCAATAATGATCAACCCTCGTATGGAAATACCCATAGTGCAAGTGCTGTTATGGATACCCATGAGAAAATACATTTGGCTCATCATGAACCTTTTGTATTCATTGCCTCATCCTCAACACTTCATGAGATTGCAGGAACCAGCTCTCACAGTACCTCTCACAACCCTAGGAAGCAGGGAAAGGGCATTTGCAAACATGCAGCAAGTATCTATGGGGCCCCCGGATATGTGCTGCCTGAAAAGAAGGCACCATCTCCCAGGCCTCATGACACTCTCCACATGTTCTCTATCCACCCTCCCTCATGTCCCGGTGGAAAGGGCAAATCTGTGAGCAGAACCTGCTCTGCCCCTGTCAGACCTAAGATCGTGACTAACTCAGTCAGTAGATCAGGTTAGAAAAGGAGATACAACATTCATGAGTGTTTGTGTTGTGGCAAAGTGGATCACTTTGCCATAGATTGTTGGCACAATCCTTCTGTGCCAAGGGCAAGGGTATGTCCTCTTCCTTTGGATAGAGATAGCTTTCCTAACAGAAATCCGGTAGGAAGGCATTCAGTATTTTATGCTGACAGGAACCTAGGACCCAATACATATTGGGTTCCTAAGGTAAGGTAATTCGTTTTTGTAGAATAGTCTAGGTACCCGTGAACATGATGGGACCTAGGCAAGAGATGTTCCAGGAATGCTATGGAACAAGCATATGGGATAAGTGATAATGCTAACTATAATGTCCCACTTGAACTGGATACCTCATGTACTTCTAATAGTGGATCCGAATGATCAACCCAATGATCCCAGGTACGCGCATTCAGTTTCGAACATTGATTCGCATTACATTGATGGTTATATATATATATATATATCCAAAAAAATATATAGACTCTTATTCAAGATATAAATATATATATATATATGCACTCACACCTGATGGAAGGACACGGATGCTAAAAACTGAAGGATCCTTAGGTTGGAATCTGATAAATTTAATATATATATATCATTGATAATGTGTGACAGTGGGTGTCAATAGGTCCGATGAAACTCAAGGGACGTGGGCCAGTAGTTGTAACAAAAATTTTACATTTTTTTGACTCACCAAGAAATACCTAGTGCTTATTTCTAGGGTTGACATCCCTTCGACTCGGCCTAGTTATTCAAACCAGGAAATAAAAAGGGCAAAGGTTCGAAATTCAAATCTAAAAGTTTAAGTCTTTCGATATAAAATCGATCAGCGGAAACTTGCTTTTAACAATGGAAATATCGGCTACCCCAGCGCTCGGAGGAGATAAATTGCGTAAACAACGGAATCCCGACCCTTCGCATTCTGGACTCTGCGGAAATCCCGTCGATTCTGCGGAAACCTCGCTAAATCTCGTCGGTTGTGTGGAACCTTCTCCCGTGCTTCAGTCACTCGGTATTCTCTTCGACTTCCCCTTGCCTCTCATCGACTCCAGCTCCATCCAGTGTAGTCTGCCGCTGTACTCTCTCAGTCAGCTCGGTGCTTCCGTCTTTGGCATCCATTTGACACAAGGTGCCTGCCGTTTCAGCATTCCCTCTCCCGTAGACTCCCTCTCCCATCGCCAGCGGTACCGACGCAAGCCGACTAGGGATTCTCTCTGCTCAGCGCAAGGGTAACGACCGTTCCTCCTTGAATCGAGCTTGTTTGTAACTTCTCTAGTTTTTACTAGTTCAGTTCCTACTAGTTTGTAAATTGTCTAGTATAGTTCATAAACTAGAGATTTAAATAGAGTTAAGTCCCTTGGATGTTACTTTTTTTAGGTTTGTAATGGCTCCTCGAACCACGGTTGGACTTCTCATCGGGAGTGAGTCGGTTAGGACCGGCTTCTCCCATGACTCTGATGAATTCAGGAACATCATCCATATGCTTGAGGAAGCTGAGCTCTTCTTTATCCTTGAGTGCCCGTGCCAAATTCTAGATAAAGAAGTTCTTGAATTCTATGCAACCGCAATGCTATGTCATGAGGACACCCTAATAAAGAGTAAGATTGCTGGACTAAGAATCAAGATCAATGCTGCAAGACTATCACATCATCTGCAGCTCACTAGCTCAGCACAAGAGGACTACCTGGATGAAGATGATTGTGTCAATACTCTACTGTTCTGTGGACTTGATCGAGGGACCAACTCCATCAAATGCAAGGACATGAATGAGGAAGGAAAGCTCCTCTCTGATATCATTGGGAAGGTCCTGATCTGTAAACCGGGCTCCCATGATCATATTTCAGGGGATATGTTGAAAATCCTGATGGCTGTGGTATGTATAAAAAGATATAACTGGGGGGCCATGTTGTTTGAAAAGATTAAAGATACCCTTCAAACCCCCAACTTTGGGGGAATCATAAGCCTGTACCTCAATCAGATTGACAAAGACAAGTTTGATATGAGTCAGGGAGTTCCTCTTCACTACTTAAAAAAGATGGACTCCGGCGTGTTTGATAGATGGGAGAGGAGGATTGGCCTAGGAGGTGCGGCTGAAGCACAGGGTGATGAAGATGACAGAGCTCCGGAGTACAGAAATCCCTTGGATGAACCCAGTGACGTTCCTGATTTGCTGCATGCAGGAACCGAGGGGGAGTCTTTACCCAGTAGGTCTGCTGACATCAGGATGGATGCCACAATCTCAAATTAAATGGATGTTGTCACTGATATTTCCCACATCGCAAAGGAGGCAGTGGATACCCTCGCTACCGATCTGGCTGACGAGGAGGAAGTGGAGGATGACATGGAGGATGATGCGGCAAATGAGGATGATGTGGAAAATGAGGCCGTTGATGATGTGAATAATGAGCAAGCTGGAAATGAAACGACCATGCGAGAGAGTGATGTTGACCTCCCCTCTGAGGAACAGGTTCCATTAAAAGTTCCTGATGACTTTGGCTCAACAATGGAGGGGGAGACCTCCCGACAAAGGATGATAAGTATACATGGAAAAACAACAGAGGCTGCCCAAATCCCCCCTTTTGAGACTGTGAACTTATCAAGCTCTCCCAGTGTATCTGTAGAAGAGCAAGACCAAAACATGCATCAGGTTCATCCACTAAGACCTAACCTGGCAAATCACACGGTAAATATCATTCAAGGTATAGTGGATGAAATGAAAGCCTCTTTTGAACAATCTCACAATAAGGTGCTAAAACGAATTAAGCAATCTGAGGATCTGATGCTTAAAAATGTTGTGGAGATAAATCATAAACTGGATATGATGGAACTGAAATTTGATGCTAAGTATGCAGAGGCTGGCACTGCCGTAAATCTTATAATGCAAGGACTTAAGAAGAATACAGATGATCTGGAAGTAGTAAACCAAAATGCATATGTTGTGGCCAATAACATCAAGCTATTTGATGCAAACATGGTGACACTCAATGCAAATAAGACATCCCTGCTGAACGAGTTCACTAAGACTGTTAAGCATATAGATGAGTCACTGCATACCTATGCAAACTCCATTGCCCTAGAAGCCAAAAGGGGGAGAATGAATATACAGCTTAGATGGCAGGGCTAGAACAAATCATGGTCAACAACTTCATGCAGTCAAATAAGTATGTTTTTGAAAGCTGTCACTGGCTAGTACAACAAGCATCTGGTATACAAATTCCGGTTCCTCCCACTGATGAGGTTGCTTCTGCTGCTGCAGATGAGATTGCAAGTGCTGAGGAGGTTCCCTTGAGCGAAGCTGATGCCAGAAAGGCTGCTAGGGACACTGCCAGAGCTGCTCGCATGGCAATGTTTGATCAAGAGGCCATTGCAAAAGGGAAACGAAAACTTCAAGAAGGAACTTCCAAAGAGACTCTAGCTTAAAGGAAAGTAAGATTGAAGGAAAGTGAAGTAAAGAATGAATGATGGAGCCCTACATCGAGGAGCATATTGGACACATTCATGTTACAACAGCGGGGAGAACTTGATCGAAATAAAGTGTATAGTCAGTATGAGTGGGAGATGCACAAAGAGTATGAAGCTAAAAGAAGCATATTTTTCAGTACTAACACTGTGGAACATAAATATCATCCCCCCAGATACTACCCGAAGCCAAAGGAGTACTTTGATAGACAAAGCAAGAAGTTCCTGGCTAAACAACTTAAGGATGATCAGGCTAAGGAGAAATAGGCTTGGGATATAGACTTATCATTTTCTATATACGTGTGTATCTTTTCATGTATTTAAATGAACAATCTTTGGATATATATATATAATCACATGTTGACTCAATTGTTGTTCTGAATGCGTTTATTATTCTGTGTCTTATCTCGCATATTTTGTTATGTATTTTCTTCTGGTTGGTGTAATTCATCTTAGCTAGTGGGATTTTGGCTTCTTAAAATAGGGGGAGATTGTTGGGTATTGTATCCACAATGTACCTGATTTGAAGAAGCCCCTGTACAAGCTAAGATGAATTCATAATGTATTTGACAATCTTCTGTTAAGTTGTGCTTGCAGCTAGTCCATGCTAAGTACACACCAATGTCAGGGTACAGTGGGTCAATATACACGGGTCTGCGTAACGTAATCCCTCGTTGAGCAAATCAGTGTGTTGACTCACGTGTGCTCTCTTTATTGGAGTGTACTTATTTTCAAGTACAGTGTTGAGATAGATCAAGAGCAGAAGAGGAGCAAGGATGGGTCAAAGACCAAGTTCATCGCAACAAGGAAAATCTTCTAAGTCAAAATTGATGGGAATCACTAAGTGATTCTTGCCGATTCGACGAGAATCACTAAGAGATTCTCACCGATTCGACGGGAATCACTAGTGATTCTCGCCGAAATCGTCGAGAATCACTCGCCGATTTCCGCCGACTTCATCTTACTGACTGTCCTCCTTCAAGAATTATGCTAAGGCAGAATCGACGGGAATCACTACCTAATTGTTGCTGATTCATCGAGAATGACCTTGCATTCTCGCCGATTCCCTCCGGATGACAAGAGTTTCACCTGGAATCCTGCCAAGGCAAATTCGACAGGAATCACAAGTGATTCCCGCCAAATTCGTCGAGAATCACCAATGATTCTCGCCGAATTTTCCTTAGGAAAATTTGCTCAGTTCGCTGGACCAAACCTAGATGATGTGCGTTGCTTTGACCGGAACTAGGCCTTCTTTTTGTGGGCCCCACAACGGTCATTTAGGGTTGTTCTACAGTATATATACTCGCTTATTTCGAACATCAACAGTAGCGATTGACGGAGAATAAAAAGCCGCCGAGCGTGACCTAGCCGATCGCGGAAATCCTCCTGTCGCCGTCGCCGTTCGCAAGGTAGTCGCCGCTGCAGATCTCAAATCATCTTTGATCTCCCGACGACAGGACCGAGGCAAGCCTTGCGTCTCACGCTTCTCTCTCGAGATCTCTTGTCTCTCGATTTGTTGAACGAGGATAACTCTTCATTCCGAATCGATTGAGATGACTGGTCCAATTGAGATCGTTGGTAGGCCTTGCTTGCTTCATCAAGAAGTTTGGATCTATAAAGCATCCCCTCCGCATTCACTTGCCGCCGCCGATCTTGGGAAGATCCTCTCCAAGAGAGTACTCCAGTCGTGGACTCTTCGTCATCATCAAGAATGCTTCAACGAACGAAGAGGGACATCGGGTTCTCCACACGTATAGTTTGTATCTCTTGTACATTCTATTTTTGTTTTGTTGTAAAGGAATAGTGATTCCTAGTTGTAAGGGTTGGGTGCAACCCGTGGTGGAGGAGTAGTGACTCCTTCGGTTGGAAGAGTTCCTTCCGTAGTGTGAGGATTTGATTTCAATCCGTTTGGTGAAGTGACCGAGTCATCCCTTGGTGGGAGATAGGTCGAAGGGGGAGAGTGGACGTACCCAAATCAGGGAACCACTATAATTTCTTGTGTGCTTTTTTGTGCTGTGTTTGTTTAATTGTGCAGGGTATTTAAATTCCGCAAAAGACTGCAATTCACCTATTCCCCCCCACCCCATAAGTGGAATTAGTTGACACTAAAGACTTTCAACTTCACTTGGAGCACAAAGCTCCCCCTCAATTCTTGCATCCGTGCTCGAGCTTGAGTTCCTTGCTGATGCTCCCACTAGATTCAAGAGCCTTGAGCCCTTCAGTCTTCAATCTTCATAGTTCAGCATGCCGAGTTCAGTTTTGAAGAGACTGAACTTGGCCTCGTCTAAGGGCTTTGTGAAGATATCTGCAAACTGCTTATCCGTGGGGACATAACAGAGAGATATATCTTTGTTTTCCACATGCTCCCGAATGAAGTGGTAGCGCACTTCAATATGCTTCGTTCTGCTGTGCAACACTGGATTGTTCGCAATTGCTATTGCGCTCGAGGAGTCATAATACATTGGAACTTCTCTGAACTGCAAGTCATAATCTTCAAGTTGATTTCTGATCCATAAAAGTTGTGCGCAACAGCTGTCTGCTGAGATGTACTCAGATTCAGCCGTGGAGGTTACGATACAGTTTTGCTTTTTACTGTTCCATGAGATAAGCCTTCTTCCGAGGAATTGGCACGTCCCGGAAGTGCTTTTCCTATCATCCCTGCTTCCTGCAAAGTCAGCATCTGAAAAGCCTATCAGCTCGACATCATTGTTTCTTGGGTACCACAAGCCAAGATTTGGTGTACCCTTAAGGTATCTAAGAATCCGCTTTGCAGCGACATAATGAGATTCCTTAGTGTTCACCTGATATCTAGCACAAACGCGTGTGAAAAACATAATATCCGATCTACTAGCAGTAAGGTAGAGTTGGGATCCAATTATGCTTCTGTATTTTGTTTCATCAAAAGATTTCCCTTTCTCATCCTTGTCCAGAGACACAGTGGATCTCATTGGAGTCCTCATAGAGGTTGCATTCTCCATTTTGGATTTCTTGAGGAGTTCATTTGTGAACTTCGTCTGAGAAATGAAAATTCCATCATCATACTTTTTCACTTGAAGTCCCAAGAAATACTTTAGCACTCCCATGCTGCTCTTTTTAAACTTTCCTTGCATAAGTTTAGAAATCTTCTTGCAAAGATTGTTGTCCGTTGAGCCGAATATTATGTCATCAACATAGATTTGCACCAGCAGAATCTTGCCTTTGACTTCCCTAAGAAACAATGTCTTATCTATTTTTCCTCTCGAGAACTTGTTCTCAAGAAGAAAACTAGACAGAGTCTCATACCAAGCTCGAGGAGCTTATTTTAAGCCATATAATGCTTTATTAAGAAAATAAACATGATTAGGAAGTGATGGATTAACAAAACCTTAGGGTTGCGCGGCATATACTTCCTCTTTCAAATTTCCATTTAGAAACACAAATTTCACGTCCATATGATAGACAGTGAATCCTTTGTGAGAGGCATATGCTAGGAACAATCTTATCGCCTCCAGCCTTGCAACTGGTGCAAAGGTTTGGTCAAAGTCAATCCCCTCGTCCTGTCTGTAATCTTGTGCAACCAATCTGGCCTTGTTCTTGATGATGACACCATGTTCATCCAGTTTGTTTCTGAAGATCCACTTGGTGCCGATCACATTCTGTTTCTTTTGTCTGGGAATAAGCGTACAGACGTTGCATCGTTCGAATTGCTGCAGTTCATCTTGCATGGACAATATCCATGATGCATCTTTGTTCGCTTCGTCGAACTTCTTTGGCTCAACCTGTGACAGAAAGCTAAGGTGGAAAATCTCGTTAATTGTACCTTTGCGAGTTCTGACACCGTCACGAGGATCTCCTATGATCTGATCTCTAGGATGATCCCTCACGTGTTGGAGCTCTAAGAGTCTGACATCTGGAGCTCTAACAGCTTCTCGGGCTTCTCCTTTTCCTAGGAGATTTTCTCCATCCTAATCGTCATCTTCTCCAGTTGGCATTGAGGTGGAAACCTTGACGTACTTGGGAGTTGCACCTTTTGCAGTCTCATCGAGACTTAGCTGTTCAAGCCTTGCACCTAAATCTTCAAGAATGCCACTGGAAGAATTGCTGTAAAGCAAGCTTCCTTCATCAAATACAACATTAATGGACTCCTCTACCACTAGGGTTTTCTTATTGAAGACCCTATATGCCCGAATATAGCTACTATAGCCCATGAAGATGCCTTTGACGCATTTTTCTCTGAATTTAGTACGTGGGTACTTCCCATTATTGAGCACATAGCATCTGCAGCCAAAAATCCTTAAATAGGACATGGTCGATTTCCTGCCTTTCAATATCTCATAAGCGTCTTACGATTATTCTTGTTGATCAATGCTCGGTTCTGCACATGACATGCCATATTGACAGCCTCTGCCCAGAAGTACTCTAGAAAAGAAGCGTCATTCAACATTGTCGTACATGTTTCAATGAGCGTTCTATTTCTCTTCTCCGTAACTCCGTTTTGCTGAGGAGTACGCGGGGAGGAAAACTCATGAAGGATACAAAGTTCTTCACAGAATTTTGTCATAGCACCAGACTCAAATTCTGTTCCATGGTCACTTCTGATTTTGACAACGGAGTAGTTAAGTTCGTTCTGAATCTGCTTGATAAAATTAGCGAAGATGTAAAACATATCTGAATTTCGTTTCAAGAAGAACACCTACGTCAACCGAGAGTGATCATCAACAATCACTAGCGTATACGATTTGCCTCCTAAGCTATGAACTTGCATTGGACCGAACAAGTCCATATGAAGAAGATAAAGACATCTGAAGGAGTTTTTGTCTGCAATGCCCTTAAAGATAGCCCGAGTCTGTTTGCCCTTCTGGCATGCAGGACAGGGGCTATCTTTGATGCACTTAATAGTAGGGGCATCCCTTACTAAATTCTTGGAAAACAACATATTAATAGTCTTGAAATTAATATGTGCTAATCTCTTATGCCATTGTTCACAAAGAGATGCACTGCCTTTTTCTACTAGGCACATGGGGGTAGAAGAGTCTAAGCTAAGAAAATTTAAGCAAAAGATATTTCTGCTCCTAGTGCAAGTTAATACCATCTCTGAAGAGGCACACGATATTATCAAGCACTTATCCTTGCAGAACTTAACGTCGTATCCTTTATCACACAATTGGCTTACACTGATCAGGTTATGATTTAACCCTTCAACATAGGCCATGTCAGTGATAGAGAGTACACCGTTGGAAATCATACCATAACCTCTGCTGACTCCTCGATCAGATCCTCCAAAGATGACTTTGGGTCCATTTTTGACTGGGGAGTAATAACGCAACAGGCTTCTTGTCCCGGTCATATGTCGGGAACATCCACTGTCCAAGTACCAGATTGGCGTTTTGGTGGCCTTTGGACATACCTGCAAAACAGAATTAGTTTCCCTTAGGAACCCAATTGAACTTGGGTCCTAGATTCCTTGTTAGCACACTCCCCCTCGGGTGGTTAACCCTACGAGTGGTTGGCCTCGCATTGCTAACATGAGGAGTCTCGTTGAATCTTGGATTAAACAAGCAATCCACAGCAAAGTGACCAACTTTGCCACAGCACCAACAGTCAAACCTATTGTACCGCTTCCCAGGCTCAAGCTTCACCCTTGGTACAGTGGGTCCAGCCGGGGCCTTAGATCTGGAGGTGGAGGCATCATGATAACAACAGTCACATGATTTCTTCACTTCCTGTTCATTCAGTATAACAGGCTTGGCCTTTGGTGCCTGCTTCCTATTATGGCCGCTAGAGAAGTGGACATAATTCTCCACTTGGATTTCCTCATAAGGTGCCTTGAAGACGCTCTCACCGTAGTTTCGGGGGAAGGTCCAACCATCATACCGGCTCGTGGGCTTTTCAACCGAGGGACGGAAGAAGTGGCCATAGGTTGACTCAAAGTACTGCTCATTGCAAGGAAAGCTAGGCTTTCTGAATGAAACATGATCGAGTGGGGCCTTCCCTTTTCTGTAGTAGAGGCCTTCTTAGCAGCCTTATTTTTTCTCTGTTTTCTTTTTCTCCTGGATGATTTACCAGGCACACCCACATGCCCTAAGCCATCCCCTTTAGCCTGAGCAGAGAATTCATTAACCAGAGGAAGAATGGTCTTGGGCATGGAGAAGCTTTTGACAATCTTCCTTTCTGCCACAAGCAGTTCTTCCAACTTGTTGATTTCTTCCTGTTTTTGGTCAAGGAGCCTTAGAGACTCTGAGTGCTCAGAAGTCAGGTCCAGGTGTTCCTATCCGAGAGAAAAAAGCTAGTGATCTCTTCTCTTAGGGACACAGCCTCAGCCTTAAGGAATTTGAATTCCTTTTTCTGAGCCCTCAACCTCTTGCGGCATTCCTCAAAGGTAATGAGCAGAAGCTCATACTTCTCGAGGAACTCGGCTTCACGGGCAGATGGGCTGTCTTCAAGATCATCATCAGGAAACTCAGAGTCAGAGTCAGAGAGGGGGGTACGATCTTTTACCTTCCCAGTAAATGGGAGGGCAGTCTCCTTCTGAGTCAGAGCGACCCATTAGCCCGAAGTAGGCTTCCTCATCATCACTGGAGTTTGACGAATCAGATTCACTCAGTGTCTTTGGCTTTTTGGCAATGTAGCTCCTCTCCTTCTTCTTATCTCTAGAGGACTTGTGATCCTCTCCCTTCCCCTTATCTCTCTTGCTTTTGTGGCAGTCAGCAAAGACGTGGCATGGCTTATTGCATCCAAAGCAGATGATGTAAGTAGAATGATGTTTGTTCTGTTTAGATTCATACCTGTCAGAAGTGTAATTCTTCTTCTGATGTCTGGAGGAGGAGCCATCTCTCTTTCTTTGATTCCTCATCTTGAGGAACTTCTTGAACTCTCGAGTGATGAAGGATAATTCTTCTTCAGATAGCTCTGAGCCAGAAGAGCATGGCTCAGAGTCTTCTTCCTCATCCCTTTTCTAGGAGCGGGACGTGGTTGCACCCTTGCCTTTACTTAAATGATTGGCTTTCAAGGCTTTAGTATTTTCTTTGGCTGCGGCTTTATCGGCTTCTTCTTCAGCTTTTCTGGTATTCAGCTGAAGCTCATAGGACATAAGTATTCCAAACAGAATCTAGGGATCAGTTTCTGCCAGCTTGCCAAACTCTCTAATGGCGCAGATCTTGGTGTCCCATTCCTTAGTAAGGGATCTAAGGAATTTGTCATTAAGTTCACCATCGGTGAACACTCTGCCATACCACTTCAGGGCATTTACGATCTTCAGGATGTTCTCGAATGTCACTCCGATTTCTTCCTTGGGACCTTGCCTGAAGGCCTCATACTTTTGGTTAAGAAGGGATTTTCGATCATCCCTTACTTCATCTGTGCCTTCCATCAGGATGATCAGGCAGTGCCAGATGTCCTTGGCAGTCCTGCAGTTGCTGAAATTCGGCATCATGGAATCATCGACGGCGCTTACAAGAGTGTTTTGAGCTTTCTTGTCTAGTATGATAAGCACCATCTCATCCTTATCCATTTCAAAAAGCTTCTTGGTCACCATCTTGGTAGGATCAATGGTGGAGGCCTTAGTGGGGATATAAGGGCCCTCCTCCACTACCATGAAGAGTCGAGGGTAGACTGCTTCCATGTAGAACCTGATCTTTTCCTTCTAGATGGGAAAGTTCAGCTTGGTGCACACTGGGATCTTTTCTGAATACTTGAGTCTGTCCATTTCCGAGATCTTCTTTCCTCTTGACACTAGACACGGGATCTTAATCAAGATGTTAACCTTATTGACGAGTAACCTCCCTCTGATACCACTTGAAAGTATCTAGTGTCGACTAAATCCACCTATGGGGGGGGGGGGAATAGGTGTCGTGTAGTTTTTTGCGGAATAAAATTTACCTGCACAAATAAACAAACACAGCACAGAAAACACACAAGAAATTATAGTGGTTCCCCGATTTGGGTACGTCCACTTTCCCCCTTCGACCTATCTCCCACCAAGGGACGACTCGGTCACTTCTCCAAACGGATTGAAATCCAATCCTCACACTATGGAAGGAACCCTTCCAACCAAAGGAGTCACAACTCCACCACCACGGGTTGCACCTAACCCTTACAACTAGGAATTAAAATTCCTTTACAACAAATCAAAAATTGAATGTATAAGAAAATACAAACAAGGCTTTTGGAGAATCCGATATCCTTCTTCGTTCGTTGAAGATTTCTTGGAAGTAACGAAGAATCCTCGACCGGAGTTCTCTCTAGGAGAGGATCTTGTCAAGAGCGGTGGCAGCAAGCGATTGCGGTGGCGGTACTTTGTAGATCAAAACTTCTTGACGAAGCAAGAAAGGTCTACGAACGATCTCAGTCGGATCAGTCGTCTCAATTGATTCGGAATGAAGAACTAATCTCGTTCAACGAATCGAGAGATAAGAGATCTCAATATAGATGCATGAGACGCTCGTCTTTCCTCGGTTCTGTCATCGGAAGATCAGAGAACCTCTGAGATCAGCGGCGGCGACTAGCTTGCGAGCGGCGATAGCGATCTGCGATTTTCCGCGATCTCCTAGGGCACGCGTCGGCTTTTTGACTTCGCATGAATAGTTTTTGTAGAGGTTTGAAATACGCATGTATATATACCCGAGCCAACCCTAAAAGACCGTTCTGGGTCCCACAAGGAAAAGCCATAGCCCCGGCCGAAACAGTGCACGGTCTCTTGGTTTGGTCCAGCAAACAGAAGAAAATCGCCTAAGGAAAAAACAGCGAGAATCGTTAGTGATTGCCGTCGAAGTCGGAGGGAATCACTCATGATTCCCGTCGATTATGCCTTAGCAGAATACCTATCTGGAAAATAGTCAGCCGAAAGAAATCGGCGAAAAAGGCTAGCTGATACTCGACGAATCGACGGGAATGCAGACAGATTCTCATCGAAGTCGGCGGGAATCACTTGCGATTCTCGTTGATTCTGCCTTGGCAGAAATCCTGTTGGATAACTGTCATCCGGAAGAAAGTCGGCAGGAATGCAAAGTGATTCTCGTCGAATCGGAGGGAATCACTAACGCTTCCCTTCGAAGTCGGCGAGAATCACTTAGTGATTTGCGCCGATTTTGACTTAGAAGATTTCTCTTCCTTCCTTTGAGGACTTAGTCTTTTACCCATCTTTGCTCCTCTTCTGCTCTTGATCTACCTCGACCCTGTACTTGAAAATAAGTACACTCCAATAGAGAGAGCACACATGAGTCAATACACTGATCTACTCAATGAGGGATTCGTTGCACAAACCCGTGTATATTGACCCACTGCACCCTGACATTGATGTGTACTTTGCATGGAATAGCTGCAAGCACAACTTGATAGAAAATCATCAAATACATTATCAATTCAACTTAACTTTTTCAGGGGCTTCTTCAAATCAGGTACATTGTGGATACAATACCCAATAGGTAAGGTGCCTTAGCAATTGGACAAGTACCTGGCTCGAGGTCTATCACAAACTCAACCTCTCTTTCAGGAGGAAGTCCTGGAAGACTATCAGGAAAGACATCTGGAAACTCTCGCACCACCGGGATATCATCAAGACGCGGTGAAACAAAAGCTATTTCCAGAGCAAAAATAGAAACTAAAAACGGGTCGCAACCAGACTCTATATCATGACAAGCACGTACCGCAGATATGACAGGGGAAACTTTGTCCTGAAATCTATAGACGCTCATAGGTTGACCGTCGTCCATCCTAAAATCCAGTCGCTTAGCCTTGCACTGGATGACCACATCATACATGGACAGCCAGTCCATGCCCAAAATCACGTCGAAGTCAGCCAGATCTAAAATCATCGAGTTAACAAAGGACAAAAAATTGCCAAGATAAATAGGGCATCTCAAAACTCCTTGGCTAGATATCACTGAATCACCGGAGGGAAGCTTGACATTGAAGAAGTCTCCCAATTGATCAATATTCAGGAGATGTTTATCAACAAACCTCCGGGCTACAAAAGAATGGGTGGAACCCAAATCAAAAAGAACGCACGCCCTCCTATTTCGTACCTTAAACTCCCCTAAAACCGTAACATATATAACTAAACGAACGACAACTAGGGCAACAACGATAAATAATAAGGATATTTTTAACTTGGGCTAACCTCATATCACTTGCATAGAGGTTTTAGCTTCCTCGTTGGTCATCACGTTCAGCTTTCCTTTTCCTTTGTCTTGGGCTGGTGGTGGCGGAAGAGCTCGAAGTTGGGTAGGCTGCAGTGTGGACTGAGCCTGAGGGCACGACGACTTCATGTGTCCCTTCCGCCCGCAATGGAAGCAAGTCTTTTATTTCATCCAGCAATGATTCACATCATGAACCTTCCTTGCACAGAACGAGCACACAAGCTCTCCATTGGGTGAACCTTGAATGGCGTGCACCCGCTGCTTCAGGGTGGCAGTCCTCTTGAAACACCTTTCGTAAGGGTGGCCAGGACGACCACAGAAGCTACACACTTCCTTACTTTTCTTTTTCGAAGAAGGGCCAGATGCCCTGGAGCTACCATCCTCAACACCTTTCCTTTTCTCTTTCCTTACCGCAGCACCACGGTTCTTAGAGTTTTCAATCGCCTCCACTTTCAAAGCATCTTCCACTACTTAAGCATAACTTTCAGCTCGGTAAGCACATGCCAACTGCTGGACTTCACTTCTTAATCCTCCCAAGGAACGTTTCACTCTACCCTCCTCAGAAGCTACCAAATCGGGAACAAACCTACTCAATTTGCTAAACTTAATCTCGCACTCGCTCACCGTGAGATGTCTCTGCTTCAGATGCAGGAATTTATTCATGAGACGGTCCTGCTCGACCAAGGGCAGAAACTTTTTCAGCAACATCTTCTTAAAAGAGTCCCAGGAGAAGCCTTCCTTCAGACTCTCCTTTTCACGAATCCACCAACTCTTTGCTAGGACTTTTAACTGATAGGCTGCAATCATAACCTTTTGGGCTTCTAGAATTCCGGAATACGAAAACATCTCTTCGATGGAGATGATCCAATCATCTAAAATCATGAATTCATCATTCCCGTCATAAGTAGTAGGTCTCAATCGCTAGAAATGTGAGATGAAATTTATCTCTAGTGGTAGCATCACCGGGGGCATGAAAGGAGCAGGGGCATCAGGTATGGCTTGATCCACGGCGGGATCTCTCACTAAGGGTTGTTGCATGGGAGCCGCAGACAACAAGGTCTAAATTTGCGATTGCATCGCACTACTTGCCTTGATAGAGCCTCGTTGCTCTGGGGCAAACTCTCGATCAATGCATCACTCTGAGCACTTGACGACTCACCCTCTGACTGGGGAGTTGACCTCATCGCAATACGCTTTGGCAGCATTTATAAAAAGGCAAACGAACAACCCATCAAAATCCTAGATTGCGACTAGGGTAAACAAAACTAGTTCAGACCATACTTAAAAGACACTTGCTTAAGTTGTCACTTGCTATGGGATTATATGATGATGATATGTCCTACTCAGGATGATATCCAATCATCCTATTCACTCATGTGTCTATGATATGAATGCATGGCTTCTTTACTCTTATTTAAAATTATGTGTGTACATATGTCATCATGTAAATCTTTGGCTTGACATGTTATGCTTATGTTATGTTATGCTATGTATGCAGTGTTATGCATCCTAAAAAGGCCTTAATGCATGTTATGAGCGGCGTATACATGAAATGTTATGCATCCCATACTACATAACATTGCATGCAACGAAAAAAAATAAAAATGTGCTAATGGGCATTCATGGTGTGAGGTTATGCATCTCATACTACATAACCCTCACATGTTGCCACCTATGGTGGATCCATATATAAACACATATTATGCATCCCATACTACATAATATTCCCCGTATACTTCTAATCATGCTTATGAGTGTAGTGTTCATGCTTAAGCCAAGAAATACTGATGACACATCGGTGTGTGTATGATATGACGCTAAATAACTAACACTAACAAGGGAAGGTTGCCCGACAAATTGTCAAGCAACCTCCCTCTGATACCAACTGTCACAACCCGCATTTTCACCGCATATAAAATCATATCAGAGTGAGGGAAAATGCGCGTCATGATGCCACGTCAGCAGGGGATAACTGTGGACGCTCAGGCAGACACCAACTTAATCATGAAGAAAAATTGTTTAAGTTATTTTTAAGGAAAAAATTAGTTAAGTGCAATATTAAGCCGTATCCCTCGGCTTAATGGCTCATTTAGTCCACGAATCAAAATATAGTTATACGCTGCGGAAAAATACTTATATAGGTTGACTCCAACATCCTACATGAGTATAAACGTCCCCGAAGGACAACTCATGTTATTCAAGACTCTTAATTTATAATAGTAGTAAGGATAGTTTTTACGGTCGCTAAATATAACAAGTTAGAGTTTTTAAATTATGCAGTGCATGAAGTAATAGTAATAGAGTTTATTCTCGAGAACATCAGGTTTGCTTCTCGGAAATTATATCTCTACTCAAGAACATGTGAACTTCTTCTCGAGAAATGTCTTTCACTCGAGAAATCAGATGAAAAATTTTCTCGAAGTTCAAATTTTGATATTGGCACCCGGGCACTCAAACCGCCATACTTCAGGTATTTTATTATTATTTCTTTCCTTAATCATCAAGTTTTAGGGTTTATATAAATAGAATAAGTCCATAAAAATCCAAATCCTAGATTTTAAAATCTCCTTCTCGAGAAAAACCTTCTTCTTCTTCACCTCCGCCACTCCTCCTGCGAATAACCTTGTTGCTCTTCTCACCGGCTAGTAGACTTTCAGTTCTTAAATCAATGGCTCCCACATCAAAGATAGGCATCGGTAGTTAACTCATTTCAACTGGAATCAACGATATTTCTGACGACTTCAGAAATGTTCTTATATTGCTCGACACCGCTGGACTAAACTTTGTTCTTCAATACCCATGCAGAGTTCTTATTTCTGATGTGGAAGAGTTCTTCCAGAATGCCAAGGTCAAGCACAATAGCAAAGTTTTGAAAACCAAGGTACGCGACATCAAAGTCAAGATGACATCAACCTCTGTATCTCAACTTCTACGCTTTTCGGTGATTGATGAGGAAGATGACCTAGAAGGCCCGGACTATGATAGGGCTCTCAGCTTTTGTGGTCTTACCGAATCAACCCTTATAATTAACAGACAGCACATGAATGCATAGAGCAGACTACTTACCAATATTCTTGGAAAGGTTCTTCTCTGCCGACCAGTTCAATAAACTATATCACCACAGATTTCTTTGACATGATAACTGCAGTAATCTGTAGAAAGAAATTTCAATGGGGGATGATGATTTTTGACAAGATCAAAGAGAGTACAAAAAGCCACAACTATGGAAGAATTCTATCTCTCTATCTAAATCAGTTGAGGCCAAATATCTTTACCTTGGATAAGGGCATGGTCATTCATCACATGAAGAATGTTTCAATTACCTCCATCCAGAGATGGGAAATCAAACTTCAAAGGCCAGGCCAAGCCCCTCCCACTCCAAGTACAGTTGTAGATGAAGTCAGGACCCCATCTCCCCTCTCTCATCAAATAACTGTCACATTTAGTCCAGTTATTGTGGGGAGCCTGCTCCATCTGTACAAGTGATAGTGCAGTCTGCTCAAGTTCTAGTTCCCGCCACAGTCCAAACTGATATTCAAGCCCAAGTCACAACTGCACCAGCTGCTGAACATATAGTCATAGAAGAAGCTACAGCTCCATCTGCTACTGCAAAGGGCACTTCTATCCAAGAAGATGGCTCAGGTCTTATTATTGTTGACCTGTTTTTTCAAGAACTTCTTAATGATGCCCAGGTAGATGATCAAGAAATATCTACAAAAGCTGACATTGATAGGATAATAGAGGAACTCACCTTTAAAGAACCTCTCTCCTCTCTGACTGAAGAAAATCCATCTCACCTAAAAAATCCATCTCAACCAGAAAATCCATCTTAACCAGAATCTTCTCAACCAGAACTATGTATACAAAAAAATCCATCTGAACTAGAATCTTTTTAGCCGCAGTCTCTTGTTGATGGTGTGCAAGATGAAGAGATAGTTTCAATTTCTGATGCTGAAGAATTATCTTCTGAAGTAGCTGAACCACAACTCCTAAGCCGACACTTCAACATTCCCACTTTCATAGGTGATGATGCTGAAGACGAAATAATAACTACTAGAAGAAAACAGACCTCCACATCTACTGTGCTCATTGAAGAAGTAGCTCCCTTGACAGCTCAAATTCTACCTCCACCACCTCCTCAGACTGGAGTCCTTCTAAAGACAATATCTTAAGTAAAATAGAAGCCATGTTGGCTAAGAAAAAAGAGTATTTTGATACCTCTATTCAAGTTGTCACAAATAAGTTCTCTGCTTTAGAAAAGGAAATGAGTCGGGGATTTGCAGAAATCTAGAGCAATACTGATGAATTCAAAAGGCTGCTACAAATTAGAGGCAAAGCTATAGACCATACTATAACAAGTGCTGGTAAAGTTATGGACCAGGCAGAAACAGTGGACAACAATCAGATCTATCTACTGAAGAAAATAAAAGAACACAATTTCAATATATGAGTAAGTTGGGAAATTCAAAGAAGATGCCATAACAACCCTTACTGTAGAAGTCGGAAATGGGGAGGACAAAGTCAAAGAATATCTATCAAAAGCCTCTGAAGACATGAAGACCCAATGGGAAGCAAAGCTAACCGAGATAAGTACTCATGTTCAAACTCAGCTTATTGATGCTAAATTTCATACCTATGGTACAACAGTTTGGATGCACAACTAGATCTTCCCTTAATTTCAAGTTGATCTAAATGCTGCTCCTCCTCAGCTTAATCTAACAGTCTAGAAGCCCTTATTCTCACCTAGACCTGAACTTTTTGAAACTTCCTATTATAAAGCTCCTCCTGCTCAGTATTCTCAAGTGTGGAATTCAAATCAACCAGAATCTTCTCAGAACCTTCCATCTGATATTCCTCCTGAAGTGCAGATACCCCAGAGAAGAAAGTATGCTGAAGGTGCTTCTACAAGCAGGTCCACTCCTATGCCAAAATATGCAGGAAGGAAACATGCTGAAGTCTGGAGCCCTACATCTAAAAAAATTATTCTGGATACTTTAAGACTAGTGGTGGATTTCAGAGAGAAAAGGGATACCTATTACTCTCACTTTGAATGGGAAAAGTCTGAAAAATCTATAACTTTTAGAAGGCTTCATGATAAAAAAAAAAGTATAGTCGTGAAGACCCTACTGCTCCTCCGAGACCATCCAAGTACTTTCCAAAGTCATTCATGTATTTCCAAAGACAAGAAGAGAAATAACAGAGGCAGCATCAATAACAGAGCAATAAATAATTGAAGATGATCAGAAGTTTCCTATATGAGATTTTGTGGAATAGGACTTTTTCCTAGACAATGTCTATATATATAAATCTTTAAATTTTGATGATCTAAATCTTATATTAAATAGAATTTCCTTCCTATTATTCGGTTTATTAGTTATTTTATTTATTTATCTTGATGTAATTCACCTTAGTGAAGAGGGTTCTGACTTCTACAAATAGGGGGAGATTGTTGGGTATTGTATCCACAATAACCTAGATTTATATGAAGACACCGTGGAACTAAGATTAATGAAGTTTGTATTTGATGCCCTTTTCAAGTTGAGTGCTTGCAGGTTATAATTACTAAGTGTAGACCAATGTCATTTTATAATGGGTCACCAAACACAGGACCATACAATGTAATCCCTCATTCTTTCATCCATGGTGTTGACTCATGTGTAACCTCTCCATTGGGACACACTTCATTTTCAAGTACTAAAGTTATGTGAGAAAGGCTGGTTGCTGGTTTCTTAGAAGAAAATCATTTTTCAGTTAACAAATTTTTTCTAAGTATTTTACTAGAGTTAGCTTAATCAGGTACTCAAGTAGCAGAAGTCTTTTTCTCGAGAAAGATGAGTATCGTCTCGAGAAAGCAATGCAGTACTCGAGTAGGTCTTAACTTTCTCGAGTAACCTTAAAATTAAGCTCATAATTTTTCTAAGTCTCTTTCTCGAGAAATCCAAAGACATTTCTCGAGAAGGCTAAGGTTAGTTCTCGGGAACCAGATGTTTTTACTCGAGAAAAAGAAATCTTTTCTCGAGCTGCCTTCTTGTTCTCGAGTAACAGAAATTTTTTTTTTCGAGTAAGTCTTTCCATTCTCGAGAAACCAAAACTCATCATCTATATTTTCCTTAAATGTTTCTTCTCGAGAATATTATATCCTTTCTCAAGAAACAGAACTCTTACTCGAGTAATTCTTATTTCTCTCGAGAAACGAAGTTCTGAATCTGAATTTCGCTAAGTGTCAGACGGGTTTTAATTTTAAATGTGATTAACTCTTTATTGGTCAACGTGGATTGTAATTAATGAAATCAGACCGTTATGTAAGACCTATAAAAGGTCATGTCAGAATCGACAAACCCTAAGAAGAATTTTACAAAATTCTGAATCATTTTCAAGATTCTAAATTGGGAAGCGCCACCGCAGACTAGACGTATTCTTCATCGTCAAACTTCTCGATCCAGAAATTTAGACAAGAAGGATTCAACCGATCAAGCTTTTCAACATCTGCAAATCTTCTCCTTGATCATGGTGATCCTACGTTCTCAGATCGAAGTGTTCTCAGATTTCTTCCTCAACTTTTCTGACAGAGCTTTATAATTTTTCAAGAAGGTTGAGACCGAGAATCAATCAGATCTATGAATAAAAGTTTGTGTATTTTATTGAAATTCCATTTTATTTGTGTAGGAGTTATTCTCCGAGATTATAGGAGTTATTCTCCGAGTTTGTAGGAGTTGTTCTCCTAGTTGTTGTAGGAGTGGTTTTACTCTAATTTGTAGGAATGTTGTTCCGAGTTGTAGGATTGTTTTCCAATCCGAGATAATAGTTAGGTAGCCGAGTCTTGCGTGGTGCTCAGAGATGGAATAAGATCAACAGACAGAAAACGTAGAACTGAGCTCGAAGATCGTCGAACTGAGCTCAGTGACCTAGAGAATAAGCGAAGAAGGATCGTCGACCTGAGCTAGAAGATCGTCGAACAGAGCTCGACGTCTTAACTTAGTTGAGCTCAGAGAGCGTCGAACGGAGTTCGACGTTTTGTCGACCTGAGCTCGACGAAAGATGTCTTATTCTTGGCTCTATTTCTGAAATCTTGGAATGGTCCTGGGGGCAGCTTCAAACCTAAATTCTAAGCCCTAGACACATTCTAATGTTGACCTTTTCAACTATACATCTAGGTCAACCTGGTTTCCTAAGAAAAACATAGTGATCCTTACCCAAATTAGTAAAGGGTGTTCCAACAATAAGCTCTATAGGAAAGTACATACGAACATCTGTCACTGAGAATAATCTGAGGATAACACCTTGAAGTCTCAGTTGACTTCTTGACCTACCATTGCTCTTAGAGGGAGAATATGATGATGAGATCAAACAGGAATACCATGAATCATAAATAGAATGATGTTAATATTCTATTGAAGAGTATGGATCTCTAGAAATGGCTGAAATGAACTCTCTAGGAAAGTTACTTTCTAATATTGTTGGAAAGGTATTATTGTGCAAGTCAGGTTCCCATGATAGAATATCAAAATAGTTGTTTAATATTATGAGTGCAATAATTCTGATAATGAAAACTGACAAGAGTCTGTTGATATTTAAGAATCTAAAAGGTTGTCTGAATGCCCCTAATTTAAAAAGAGTCATATCTTTGTACCTCTCAAAATGCTTGGGTAACAAGCTTGATAAGTCACTTAGGGCCTCTTTGCACTACCTTAAGAATATTGACTATATGACCATAGAAAGGCGGGTGAAACCTTTCCCCATAATTGGGAAGTGTCAAGGAGAAACTTCAAAGAAGAAAAAGGAAGAGAAGAATAAAGGAGAAAAGAAGAAGGAAGCCATCTCTTGTTCTACTAACTCCCCCAGTCATGTTGAGGGGAAGCACCCTGAAGAAACTAAGCTGTGATCCTGGAAGACTTGGATAGCACAACACCTATGAAAATTTCCAGGGTGGTTGTTGGAAGTGAAAAGGAATATGAAGTTGAGGGAGAAGTTCACCCAAAATCCTCTGTAAAATACACTAAGGTTATTGTTGGGGTGTTATTCATGGAGAACTTTGCATAAGGAACAAAAAAAATTGAATATGAGAGGATAGTAATTGATTTTCATATCTTCATCCAAATACCCTAAAGAACTTATTAAAAAGTTTGGAATAGAAAATGCCTCCACTATGAGAACCCCATGGACACCAATGTTGTAATTGATAAAGATGAATAATGTAAATCTGTTGATCAGAGAAATTATAGAGCAGTCATTGGCTCTCTTCTCTACCTCACAACCATCATGCCAGATATAATGTTTATCATAGGTATATGTGCTAGATTTCAAGTAAACACTAAAGAATCACACATAAGTTCTGTTAAAAGAATTCTATGATATCTAGAGGGTAAACTTGAACTTGGCATATGGTATCCAACCGAATTTGAATATGAGTTAGTTGGATACTAAGATATAGATCATGTTTGTTGTAGACAAGATGAGAAGAGAACCATAGGAACTTGTCAATTCCTGGGTGTTAGACTAATCTCTTGGTTTTGCAAAAATCAAACCTTAGTCTTCACTTTTATAAATGAAGTCGAATATATAGCTTTTGTTCACAAATATTATGGATGCAAAATCAATTGCTTGATTATAATCTCACAATAACAAACTCCATAATATTTTATGATAGCTTAAGTGTAATGTCAATTATATGTAATTTGGTGCTCCATAGCAGAACAAAGCACATAGAAATAAGGTATCACTCCCCGGGAAAAATGTTGAAAAAGGGAAATAACCCTACATTATGTGTCCACAAAAGATCAAAGGGATGATATTTTAATAAAGCCCCTTGATGAAGTAAAGCACAATTTCTTCATCAATGCATTGGGAATGCTTGATGGTGCATAATAAAACACTTCACTACATTAATAAAATATCTATTCTATAAAGAAAAATTACTGGGAAAATGACATAGGAATTAAAATTAATAAGTCTATATTCAACAACATGTCGAATAGAAATCGATGTAACATCAATTTCTAGTCAATATACCGTAAAGATCTCCAGATTAATAAGAGTCTGAAGATATTCGATCCAACATCAATATTAAACGGCACATGAATAAATAGGAGGTCTGTTTTAGTTAACTAAAAGGCACATTAAAAAATTGATTACTCAACTTTAACTTAATATGCGCGTGCAGGATTCTTGTCTTAGAATGATTTTTAATGCACTACGTCGATACTTCCTAATATGCAACATCTTGTGCCCTAATCTTCAACATATTGTCTTCTTATATCAGACTTCTGTTATAACTTAATGCAATTTCAAACTCTTCAACTTCTCTGCCTACAATTTCAAGTTCATGTCCTCTCTCATTTGTTAAGCTTCTTTGCAGGTACTTCATGGCTACAAAAATAAACTCAGGATTTAGTATTGATTTAGAATCCTTTAGTGTTATTATTGATGACTTCAAAGGTGTTCCACAACTCTTCAGTAACTCTAGGCCGGACAAATTGAAAACCACAAGTTTTATATTATATGCAAGCAAACTCATTGAGTTTCTAAACTTTGTTTGCATTGATAAATATGAATCAATGTCAGGGCATTTTATTGGGTCTAAAATTAAGATAACCTCTAAAATTATACAGGCAACTTCTCAACCTCATTCCAGAGAAGGTGAAGAAGAACTATCTGTTAAAGAAATAAAGGAGGTGCTAAAAATAATGAACATTTCAAGCGGTAAGCCAATCCCTTTAATTAAGAAGTATTTTTTTAATGATTACTGATTGTTGGCAGATATTGTAGGTAAGGTACTGCTATGCAATTTTTTTGCACATGATGTTATCCTTAAGGTACAGTTGCATCTTATGGGACTGCTTGTCCTAGGTTAGAAGATCAACTTGGGGAAATGTCTTCTAAATATGATAACACATAAATATGGATTAAAAGAGAATACATATATGACAATCATGAGTCAGATACTAAAATATCATTATCATGAATGATGTAAATCAAAAGGAGTGAATATTCCTCTAAAAAAAGACCCTCAATTGCTCTATTTTCAAAATGGATTAGGCAAATTATAAAGTCTCGACCCCAGAAAGTGTTATCTCTTCCACCATCTCCACAAAACAATCTTCTTTCATCAACCATTCCATAGCTAATCTCAATACCATCTTAAGCACATGCCTCTTTGCCTGCCTCATTTGAAAGAGCTCCTCAACATACTACATGTCTACATACATCCTCTCCAAGAATCAGTTCATCTTTTATTCCAGTCAATCCCTCCTTCAATCTTCATTCCATCATTCTTCAAACAATAAATATGACCAACAGTACCATATCCACTATTTTGAATGAGCATATCTCTCAAATGCACATAACCATTAATCATCTTCAATCTAAGTTTGATAAGGTTTTTATTCTATGTAATCAATGCAATGAAGAGTATCTTCCTCCTCTATGAAAAAGTTTTTCTTAACCTCTCTTGTCAATGAGGTCAAAAAGGGGGAGATTTAGGAGGAAGAAGAGGAAATATAGGTTTTTCAGTGCTTCATAAGTGCCAGGTCCTTTGAAAATTGCTGGAAATTAATATGTTTTGGAGGAGTCTGGTGCAAATTAGGCACGAATGAATATAATTACTGAAGTGAGACAAACTAACCGAGAGAATGCAATCAATTAGGGGAAGGGAATTGCTGAATAAGATACTGCATTAACTCAAGGGAAGTTTAAAGAGGATGATAATTATGAAGGAGAAATAATACTGAAGTTTTTAAAAAAGGGTAGTGTCAGTTAGTTACTCAATGAGTGGTAAGCCAACTCTATCTTCAAAAAGGGCTGAACATGGTCAATAATCTAAAAGTAGGAAGTCAACTCCTATAATAATCAAGCAGCAAGTTGAAGATATGATCAAAAGTTAGTAGAGGAACTTACAACATCCATCCTATACTTTTCTTTTAGAACAGACATGCATCAACTTGAAGATGTGATCAAAATGAGTAGAGGAAGCGATAGTATCCCTCTAATACCTTTGCCAAAAGATCTAGTTTATAAAAGCAATGCAACAAAGAGTGAATGCTATAGCCAAATTTGTAAAATGCAAAGCTGTGATTGGTAAAAGAAATTAGAAAGAATGTGTCTAAACTCCAAGAAAGAGGCAGAAGTTTAAATTAGGTATATGAAGATAATCAAAAAGATTGGAAAAGAATGGTTATAGTTATAGATTTTCTTCAAGAAAGATAAGACTACTGGAGATTTAAAGATCTATTTCATTACTCTGAAAGGATTAGGGATAAACTACTATTCAATATCTATAACAACCTATCTGATTTGTTTGCTTCTAAATTCAATAGTAAATATGGTTGAGGTTAAAAGTATAATAATATGCTAGAATTACTAGTTATTATTTCATAAATCCTAATCTAAAGAAGCATGCTTTAAGTTTCCTGACCAAGACTTGTTCCTTTTTCTGCATATTTAAAACATGTACATTATTTACTTTCTTACTTTATTCTATAAATTCACTATACAACTTTTATAAAATTTATTAAGCTAAATAGAGGGAGATTGTTGGGAAACCCCTATTGATTGAACTTTTCAAATTAATCATAAGTGATTTTACTCCCTATGTTTTTTACCCATATATATAAAGAGGGTAATTGATTCATAGAGGTCCTAAGATGTCAATGTCATGAGAAAGTCAATCTGAAATAGAGAAGAAAATTAAATCAAAGTAATTTTGCGTTGACTAAAAGTCGACACAGTAGAGACTAGAATTTGACATCACTCTGAATGGATATTAGTGCATCATTAGAAGATAAGTTGATGTCATTCCAAAGTAAAAAAAATGCATGCGTCAATATTATATTGACACAATGTCATTTATTTGACTAGGTCGACTGAGCTTCATTCAAAATGGAAGATATCGATACACCTTTTACTTGAAGTTGACGTTGCGTCGAAAGAATAAAAATTACAGAAGATATGTCTAGATTTATTTAGAGATGTCTATTATAGAGCTCTTTTGAATCTGTAGAGCTGTTGGAAGAACCTAAGGAAAGAATTTTCCATCAATTAACAAATAATTTATATGAAAGAAATTTGAAGAGAATTTCAGAATTCATGAAGAAAATTATAACATTCATTCTAAATAAAATGTCCAAGATGAAGAGGAATTCAAAATCTATATGGTTTTGATAGAGCCAAAATTCATATGGGATAATATATAGAGAATATGCAGAAGTACAATGACAACCAACGACAGCTCTTCAACCTCTTCTCCTCTTCTCTTCTGCATTACTGTTGTTTTTATATCAAGAATATATAAATCAAACTAAAAGACCTGGTCCAAGGATTATAATTCTTGCACCTTCATCTTAAGCAAGGATTCATCATATAAAAAGTATCCAAAACACTTAGTGCCTAGAATCCTCAGAGAAAGCCGATAAAGGATTCAATCTAGAAGAATGCATTCTTTTACTTCTTATTCATATTCTCCTTTTCTCATTCTATAAATTGAGTAAAGAGTTTTCAAAATCTCTCTTCAAATGACTCAGTTTTGGTTCTGAGTGTTTCCTTACAAAAAGACTCAGTTTTGGTTTAAGATCTCCTTACCAAATGATCTGGACTTTGTTCTAAGAGCCTCCTTGTCAGAAGACTCAGTTATTGGTTTTGAGAGACTCCTTATCAAAAGACTCGGTCACTGAGATAGTGTATTCTTACCAAAGTGGTGGAAGGGTTGATGTTCCCAAATTTTGGGGAACCACTATAGTTTTGTTATATTTTGTGTTGTGCTTTGTTTACTTGTATGCTTTCATTTTTCTGCTTTACTTTAACTATTGTACTTATATTATATGTGTCTAGTATTTCGTGGATGCAAAAACTAAAATTGATTTAATTCAGTAAATTATCATACAAAAATATTTTAATTCTTTTTTAACCCCTCCTCCTCTAAAGAATTCTTAGATGATTATAAATAATTGGTAACACTTTCAATCTACCTATGGAGCATACAAGAGATTAATTGAAAATCAAAACTAAAAAAGGGCAGCAGATATAGATCTATCATGTCAACGGATAGTACAAGTAGTTCAGAGAGATGTTCTAAAATATATAAACAAATTACACTTTATTTACACAAATCAATAAAATATTTATATTCACTTTTAAAAAGTGTAATACTAACCGTCCTAAGCATAGCATAAAGCGAAAGTTAAGTGAAATGAGATCAGAATTAAAGACATACAACCACCAGAGTGGACTCTAAAGAAATCCATCAATGTGGATAGACATAGGCTCACCCAAACACACCTTCTCTACTACATTAATTTGAATTAACTATACGAATCATTAGAACTTAAATTGGGATGAACTTTGTAAGCTTAGGTGTAAGGGTGAGATATATAAAAGAAAAACATAAGGGGCTACTCACACATAAACAAGAATTCTAAGTTCGCATTGAAATTGAATTCCAACAAAAAGAGAGAATTACACCCCCCCCCCCCCAACCTTGGAGTTTGACGAGGGGTCACTTTAACATCACCAACACCAAAGAAATATTATTTTTTCTTTCATTTTAAAATTTTATCATATAAAATATTTTTCCTTTCCCTTTTTTCTTTATTTAGAATTTAAAAAGCATTTCAAACAAGCACCCAATTATATTTTCTTGTTTTATCTCTCCACCTACATCACAGGAATACAACTCCAGATTTCTTTTAACATCAAAATATGAATTCAAGCTCAAAATTTAAGTGCACTTGATGGGAAATTTAGCTTTGGTAATATAATGGTGGGGGAGAAATAAAGAAAATAGTGATATGCTCAAAGTGTGTAATCAATGGTAGTAAGTATAGGCATGGTTGCTAAAAGCACAAGATATCCAAGGGAAGGCCTAAATCATCTACATTGTGAATACTAAAATTTTGGCACATGCTTTGAAGATCGTTATGGGTGCATTTTATACTACAAGAACCGACACCCCTTCATCGTGATCCTATAATATGCCTCTAGTTACGCAACACACAACTTCATGTTAGCATTGATCATGATAACTCTTTAACTCAAAGTTAATATAAACCATTTATAATTAATAAAAAGAGAGTGTAGTTAACACAAATAAATTAATCAACTCTAAAGCTATTTCTACCCAAGAACATGTGCACTGAACTAAGAGCTCTACTCGAGTCTAAAATTTACTACCAGAATCAATGTTAATTTTAAATTAATCTAACATATACACCAATAAATAAATAGAAAATATGGAACTAATAATTATTCAAGTCTAAAGCGCATAAGTATAGAAATGAAATGAAAATTTTAATAATGTGTGATAATAGAATGCAAAAATGGTGAGTTAATGATGCTTTATCTTAAATGCAAATATAAATGGAGATTAGGGTGAGAAACTCATTGCCAATTGCCCAAGAATGGGGCATTATGGAAGTTATCCAATATAAATCTAAATATGAATTGTGCTCCCAATTTTGGCTTGGCTAAAGAATATCGGTGATTTCACCAAAAATCTACAATGGGATTAGCACCAATAAAACAAAATAGAAAAACAAAATAAATATGGATTATAGAAAAGAAAAGCAATCATGCAAATTTACAAAAACAGAAATTTAACTAATTAAGCTAAATAAAATAGACTTGCTGAAGGATGGTAAAAGCTTTACCACCTGAGTGGATAGATCTATTTAATTGTAGAGGGGGTGAATAGAGTATTTTAAAAACCTAATTGGTTTTTATAGCAAAATTAAAAATAGTGATATATGTATATTAAGAAATTGCAGGAATAAAAAGCTAACTAACACAGCACACAGCACACAACAATAAGAAAACAACAAGCAACCAAATGACACAAGAAATTTATAGTGGTTCCCCTAAACATGGTTGTTGGGTATATTGGAAAATGTGTACCAGATTTGGAGAAGCCTCATCTTAGTCAATGATATGCATCAATTTGTATTTAATAGATATTTCATTTACATTGTGCAGGTTTAAGCATTTGAAGAAAATTTTCTAAGAACAAGTGTCAACACTTTTGAAGAAGCTGTGTCGATACCCAGTAGCTGTGTCGACACTTATGAAGAACTTATGTCGACACTCTGAAGTTGTGTCGACACTTATGAAGGTGTTGTGTCGACACTCAAGTTGTGTTGACTCTTATGAAGAAGTTGTGTCGACACTCAAGCTAAGTCGACACTTCTGAAGAAGCTGTGTCGACACTCAAAATTGTGTCGACACCTGAATTAGGAGTTATGTCGACACCATAATTAATTGTGTCGACACACAGGACTTATGTCGACACACACTCAATGCCGTCTGGATACTTTCAACACTATCGACATTCATTCAACGCCGTCTGTCGACAACAGCTATGTCGACACTAGAAGTAATTGTGTCGACACACAGGACATGTGTCGACACACACTCAATGCTGTCTGGATACTTTCAACACTGTTGACATTCATTCAACGTCGTCTGTCGACAACAGCTATGTCGAGACCAGAGGCAACTGTGTCGACACACAGGACTTGTGTCGACACATACTCAACGTCATCTGCCATCAATAGCTGTATCGACATCGGAATCATTTGTGTCAACACAAAAGACTTGTGTCGACACATTCAACAGAAGATGTGTCAAGAAGCAGAAGTATGTCTGTGTCGACACTTGGAGTATTGTGTCGACACCATGAAGACTTGTGTCGACACTTGGCCAATATGTGTCGACACATATGAAGCAACCTGCTGAGTGATTTGTACTGAGTTGGAATGACTCTGATGAATCTACTGACATGTCTTGTGACTTGACAACTGTCATATCCAACCGGTCTTACACCTCTGACAGATATGTCAGCAGTTTGTTAGAAATCGGATCAGCCAGTAACCATGAAGCAAACTTTATATAAGAGACAGATCGGAAACTACAGAAGGTGTGGTGAAAAAAAAAGGAAAAAGAGAAACAAATTTAGAATTGTTCTGCAAGAAAGATTCAGATTCCAATCTGAATTTTGAGGAAGAAGCTGACTAAAGATCAACTTCAACAGCAAGAAGATCCACCTTATTTTGTTCTATCAAGAAGCTTTGAGAAGCTAAGTCAGGCTGGATCAGAAGGATCAGTTCAGTCAAGAACTGATCAAGAAGGCTACACCAAAAGAGGAATCTAGCTAGTGAATTTGTTTGTTTCTTATTACATTCTATTTCTTGTAAGATCTATTATTAGATCTTAGTTGTAAGCCTGAAATTATAAAGGCTGAGGTAGGGCTGTTAGCCTGAGGTGTAGGACTTGTGGAAAGTCTGAGTAGTAAGCCTAGTTATAAAGGCTGAGGTAGGGTTGAGGCCTGAGGTAGGATTCTGGGGAAGAATATTCGGTAAGACTTGTTAAGTCTGAGCTGTAGGAACCATTTTGGTTCTGAGATTGTAAGATCTGTGGATCCGAGCCAGTGGAAGGAAGTTAGGCTGAATCAAGTTATCTACTGGATAGGTGAAGGGGGAAAGTGGATGTATCCATATCTTTAGGAACAACCATAGATCTGGTGTTTTCTGTGATGTGTTTATATTATTTAATTTGATTAATCTGTGTTGAATGATAATCTAACTCTTTGCCTAAAAGGGACTTTAAAAGATTAGAACCTATTCACCCCCCCCCCCCCCCCCGTCTAGGTGTTTAGGCTCTTGAAACAAAGTCTTTCATTAGTGTTGGGTATTGTATCCATAATAACCTAGATTTATATGAAATCACCCATGAACTAAGATGAATTAAGTTATATTTGATATCCTGTTCTAGTTATGTGTTTGCAGGACTTATTGCAAAGTGTAGACCGATGTTAGTCTATAGTGAGTCACAAAACATAGGACCATACACTGTAATCCCTCATTGTATGATCCATGGTGTTGAATCATATGTATCCTCTCTATTGGGATACACTTCATTTTCAAGCACTAGGTTTGATGAAGGAAGACATGTAGCTGTTTGGATTGAAGAAGTAAAATTTTCTTAAAGCTGAACATTTTCTAAGTATTTTATTCGAGTGGAATTATAGTACTCGAGTATAAACCTTAGAAGCACTCGAGTAGGTCTTGTCTGAAACTCAAGTTAATGATGTGGTTCTCGAGTAGCTTTAATCTAGATATCGAGTAGCCAAGCCCAGTACTCAAGTAGACCTTCTCTCATTCTCAAGTGTTCAGCTTTTATTTCTCAGAAATTTTCTAAGTTAAACACTCGAGTAGTCAATTCTAGTACTCGAGTAGATGAGAAGTTATTTCGAGTGACAGAAGTATAGTTCTCGAGAAGATTCTAACCCCACTCGAGTAGCAAGTCCATGTACTCGAGTAGTTCGATTAGTACTTGAATATTCAAGTTTTAGTACTCGAGTGATCAACATTTATTCAAGAATTTTCTCTAAGTCAAGTTCTCGAGAAGTTCAGTTTCACCTCTCGACTAGTCTCTCTAGCACTCGAGTAATCATTGTTCCACTCGAGTAATTTCAAACTCTATCCAGAATTTCCAAAAATACTTCTTCTCGAGTAGTCATTGTTATCCACTCGAGAGCTAATCATAGCACTCGAGTAGTATTATCCTTACTCGAGAAATGCTATCTCATTTTCTGAAATGTTCTCAAAGTCTCTGTCAGATTGATTTTTGAATTCTTTGATATAACTTGTCCATGTGGCCGTCATTAATGACAATTATAACCGTTATGGAGATCTTATAAAAGGTCGTGTCATTTTGACTAACCCTAATAACAACAATAACGAAATATTCTATCATTCTAAGATTTTTGGATCGGCCGACTATTTCCATTTTTTATAGAAGCCGTCGCTCATCTTGAAGATCACCAAGGCCATTTCCGATCCATATCGACTTGCAAAGCAAGAGATTTTTCAATCTTCATCTTCTCCTTGATCGTGTGAGTCCATGTTTCTCAGAACAGATCTAGCTGAGAGTCTTCTTCTACAAATTCTGATAAAGCCAAAAAGTTCAAGAAAGAAGACCTCGGGAGAGATTTCCAGATCTGAGAAAGATTCATTGTTTGTATTTTCAGATTTCATTTTATTATTGTAGGAGATTATTCTCCCAGTGTAAGTTCTTTGTTCTCTGAGTTGTAGGAAGTTTTCATCTTCCGAGTGTAGATCCCTTTTTGGAACGAGTTGTAGCAACGTTGTTCCGAGTGGTAGGATTGTTTTCAATCCGAGAATAGTGGAGTAGCCGAGTTTAGTGCATTACTAGATCGGTGAGTGGAAAGTGGATGTACCCAAGATTGCGGAACCACTATAATTCTTGGTGTCTTCTGTGTTTGCTTGGTTATTTCTTGTGCAAAGATCGCTAAAAATTTTATTCCGCAAAAGACGCACAACTCACCTATCCCCCCCCCCCAACTAGGTGATTTAGGTAGGCAACTTGAACGTTTTTCAATTGGTATCAGAGGGAGGTTGATCATTAAAAGGTTAACACCTTGATCAGATCTTCCCCAAGTTGTCTCTTGAGTTATCCAAGCATGGACAGAGCTAAGGATTTTGCTAAGCTTCCTTTGTGCACAAAGAACAATTTTGTTATGTGGAAATAAAGGATAAAGTTCTTCATGGAAGCTATAGATCCAAGGATCTTCATGATTGTGGAAGAAGGTCTTCATGTACCAATGATAGCCTTTACCATTGATCTAACTAAGCAAGTTCCTAAGAAGTATATGGATCTTGATAAGGATGAGATTGCACTTGTCTCTTTAGACAAGAAAGCCAAAAATATCATCGCAAGTGTAGTCGATGATTTTATACTGCAAAACTTAATTCACTGCCAGTCTACTAAGGAAATGTGACAGTCTCTTATCATCTTGATGGAAGGCACTAAAGAAGTTAGGGATGACAGAAGATCCCTTCTGAATCAAAAGTATGAAGCCTTCCGACAAGGACCCAAGGATACCATTGCAGATAATTTTGAGAATTTCTTCAAGATTGTTCACGGCCTAAGAGTCTACGGCTGAGTCTTCACCAACAGAGAACTGAATGATAAGTTCTTGAGATCCCTGACTAAGGAATGGGATAACAAGGTCTGTTCTATTCGGGAATTTGGAAAGCTAGCTGAAACTGACCCGCAAAATCTCTTCGGAAATATTATGTCATATGAGTTGCAAATCAATTCAAGAAAAGCTAAAGAAGATAAGAACAGGTCTTCATCTAAGCTGAAGTCTGTAGCACTCATGGAAAACACCTCAAGGAAGTCTAAGGCTGCCTCTCCTGCCCCAGCACAAGAGGAAAGTGAAGAAGAAACCTCAGAGCCAAGTACCTAAGGCTCAGAATTATCTGAAGGAGAGTTCTTTCTACTCTCAAGACAGTTCAAGAAATTCTTGAACAAGAAGAAGCAATGAAGAGGCAAGGATGCCTCACACAGAAGATCACGACATGTTGGTGATCGCTATAAGAAAGGATTGAGTAGCCAAGACTGGTATATCTCTAAACAGAACAAACATAATTCTACTGACATTGTTTGCTACTGTTGCAATAAGCCAGGTCATGTTATTGCTGATTGCCCACACAAGAAGAAGGAGGGTGGAAGAAGAGACGAAAAGAAAACTTCTTACAGTAAGAAGAAGATCGAAAGAATCCTGATAGCAATTAAAGAACAGGGCAGTGGCACAGACTCTTCTGAGTCTAGTGATGAGGAAGAATCCAATTTTGGGCTTATGGCACAAACAAATGAAGAAGAAGAACCCCGGATAACTGGGGAGGTAAAATCTCACACGCCTCTTTCTGAATCTGATGATTCTGACCATGAAAATGAGTAATGTTCTTCTGATGAGGAATATGAACACATGTCTCAATATAAAGAGTTGATCAAAGCCTACAATAAATGTCATAGAGTGGCAAGAGCTCAGGCTAAGGAGATCAATTCTCTTAAGGCTGAAGAGAGCAATCTGAGAGAGGAAATTGTAATGATGGACTCACTCAAGAAAGACTTCCATGATGTTATGGAAGAATACAATAAGCCTCTCAAGCACCTAGATCTGAAAGAGGATATCATTAATGGGTTGGAAGAACAATTTGCAGCCGAAACGAAACTTGTTGAAGGTTTCTCCAAGCCCACGACAGTTCTTCCGCTTGTTGCTAAATTCAATGCTCAGGCCAAATGTACTGGCTTAGGCCATGTGGCTGGTCCTAGTTAATATTCTAGGAGAAATAAATCCCAAAGGAGAAATAAGGCTGCTAAGAAAGCACTAGGCAATGAGAAGGGGAAAACTCCTCTAGAACAAACGTCATTTAGGAAGGTTATCTTTCCGATAAATAAGTTTGATCTGGATTCGTACTATGTTCACTTTGCTAAGCCTACTTACGTAGAGCACAAGCCTCGTTACCAAGGATGGACTCGTCCCCGGAACTTTGTCAAGATTGTCTTCAAGGCACCTTATGAGGAGATCACTCCTCAGAGCTACGGACCTTACAATCTTGGTCACAACATCGAGAAAGCTCCAAGAGTTAAACCCGTTGTAAATAAGCCTACTAAGGAGAATAAGTCATGTGACTGTCATCATCATGAAGCTTCTACTTCTAATTCTACTACCTCTACTAGACCACAATCTCAAAAGGTCGAGCAGGAGATCTTTAGGCAAAGAAACAACAGATTTGGTTGTTGGTGTTGTGGAAAGATTGGTCACTTCGCCATAGATTGTTGGTTTAATCCCAGACATTTTGAAACCCCTCGAGTTAATAATGTGAGAAAGACCGCTCACAATGTTAACATATGTAGGGGGAGTGTGCTAACTAGAGACCAAGGACCCAAACAAGTTTGGGTTCCTAAGGCAAACTGAATTATGATTGCAGGTTTGTCCAAAGGCCACCAGAAATCCCATTTGGTATTTGGACAGCGGATGCTCTCGGCATATGACCGGGATAAGAAGCCTTCTCCAGAATTACTCACCAGTCATGAATGGGCCAAAGGTCATCTTTGGAGGTTCTGACAGAGGAATAACGAAAGGCTATGGTATGATTACAAATGGTAGTGTATCCTTTTTAGATATGGCTTATGTTGAAGGATTGGAACACATTCTCATAAGCATAAGCCAACTCTGCGATAAAGGATACAACGTAGAATTTCTTGTTAATAAGTGTTTAATAAAAATCGGTTGATAATTTAGAAACAATTTTATCAGGCACTCGTAGTAGAAATATCTTTTGTTTGAAATTTATTTGCATAGACTCTTCTAATCTAGTGTCTTTTTACAAAAGTTAGTGCATCTCTTGGTGACCAATGACACGAGATTAGCATATATTAATTTCAAAAACTATTAATAAATTATTTTATCTTAATTTAGTACGTGATGCCCCAAATGTCAATGGCGTTAAAGATAGACCTTGTCACGCATTTGTAAAAGGCAAGCAAACAAGGGCTACCTTTAAAAGTATTATTGGCAAAGTCTCTAATAGATATTTACACCTACTTCATATGTACTTGTTCGGTCCACTACAAGTTAGAAGTTTTGGAGGTAATGATTATACATTGTTAATTATTGATGATTACTCGCGCTTTACTTGGGTGTTCTTTCTGAAACACAAGTCAGATACCTTCGACGTCTTTACAAATTTTTTCTGGCAGATCCAGAATGAATACAACTGTTTCGTAGTCAAAATCAGAAGTGACAATGGAACTGAATTCAAGTCAGGGGCCATGAAAGAATTCTGCGAAAGCCTAGGTATCTTTCATGAGTTTTCCTCTCCTCGTACTCCCCAGCAAAATAGAGTAGCTAAGAGAATGAATAGAACACTCATAGAGACCAGCAGGACCATGTTGAGTAATGCCTCACTACCGGAGTAATTCTAGACTGAAGTCGTCAACACTGCATGCTACGTGCAAAATCGAGCACTCATAAACAAGAACCATAATAAGACACCTTACAAACTTCTAAAGGGCAGAAAGTCGACTGTCTCATATTTTAGAATCTTTGGCTGTAAATGCTTCGTCCTTAACAATGGAAAGTATCATACCACTAAATTTAGTGAAAAGAGCTTTGAAGGTATTTTCGTGGGTTATAATAGCCATAGTAAGGCATATAGGGTATTTAATAAGAAAACCCTGGTTGTAGAAGAATTTATTCGTGTTGTATGTGATGAGACGAGCTTGCTGCAAGGCAACTCATCTAGTGTGTTCATTGAAGATGCAGGTTCAAAGTTGAAATACTTTAACTTGGATGAGCCGATTGAAGAAAAAGGAGAAAAGTTCATCAAGATCACCACTCCAACCACGATTGGAGAGGTTGATGATCAAGATGAAGAGGTCGCCCAAGCTGATGAAGTCACTCCTGTGGTTGAAGACACTCCAGATGCAAGGACCTTAGAGCTCAGACATCTAAAGGATAACCCAATGAACAAGATCATAGGAGATCCCAGGGACGGTGTTAGAACTCGTAGAGGTACTATTAATGAGAATTTATATTTGAGTTTTCTCTCACAGGTTGAACCAAAAAATTTTGAGGAAGCAAACTCAGACGCATCATGGATTATGGCTATGGAAGAAGAGTTGAATCAGTTCAAGCGCTGTCAAGTCTAGAAACTTGTTCCAAGACCCAAAGTGAAGAACGTCATCGGAACAAAGTGGGTCTACAGGAACAAGATGGACTAGAATGGAACTATCATAATGAACAAGGCCAGACTCGTCGCCAAAGGATATCGACAACAAGAAGGAATCGACTTCGACCAAACATATGCTCCATTGGAAAGGCTAGAGGCAATCAGGTTGTTCCTAGCATATGCTGCACTTAAAGGCTTCACCGTCTATTAGATGGACGTGAAATCCACCTTCCTTAATGGTGACATAAAGAAAGAATTATATGTGGAACAACCTGATTGCCTGGATTGCAGAAATTTCATATGACTTCAGGAATTTTCTCATTTTACTCGACATAGCCAGTCTCACTTTTGTTCTACAGTAGCCGTGCAAGATTTTATTTCCAGAGGTAAAAGAATTTTTCAAGAATGTTAAAGTGAAGAGGAATTGAAAATTTCTAAAGTCCAAGGTTAAAGGAATCAAAATCAGGCTTACAAAGAACTCTGTCTCTCAACTTCTTTGTATGCCTCTAGTTTATGAAGAAGATGATATCACAGATGAAGATTATGATCGGGCATATAGCTTTTGTGGCATATCTGATGTTATCAAGAACATTTGTCGTCCAGACCCCAATGCTGAGGGAAAGCTACTAGTTGATATTTTGGGAAAAGTTCTACTATGCAAAACCACTTCCATAAGTTTCATTTCTACAGATCTTTTTTACATGATAACAACCATCATTTCCAGGAAGAAGTTCCAATTTGGTATGATGATTTTGGATAAGATAAGGGAGAGCATTAAGGCTCCAAATTATGCAAGTATTATCTCTTTGATGTTGCATGAGATAAATCCTGTGTGTTTGATTTCTCCAAAGGAACAACCCTCCACCATATGAAAATGGTATCAATCTCTTCCATTCAGAGGTGGGAATTGAAATTGTGGAATCCTACCCAGGCTGACCAAGCTCATGAACATCCAGTTGTGGAAGATAGGACCACATATCCCTCTCTACTTAATGTTGTTGGCACATCTAGTGCAGCAGCTTAGGGGGAGCCTTCCTCTTCTATTCAGCAAGTCAGAATGCCTACTCCTCCTCCTAATATATCTCTCCATCCATCCATTTCAGAAGAAATCCAATCAGATACTCAGGTACTAGAGACCATCCACTCTACTACAGAAGATATTAATAAGATCATTGAAGAGCTCAGCTTAGAAGAGCCTCTACCCCCCTCCAAAAGGACCAAGCTGAAGAACCATCCAAGGAACCTACTCCAGCTCCATATCCATCTCCTATATCATCTTTAGAGTCTCCTGTTGATTACTCCCCTACTACAGAGAAAGAGTAAGAAGACATTATACTGATTTCAGATGAAAAAGAACAGAGTCCAGAACCAGTTGAAGCTCCCTTGAAGAGGTTAGATTTCACTCTTCCCACCATTCTTGGTGAGGAAGGAGATGTCATGATTCACACTACCAGAGCTCAGAGCTCAGTAGTTGTTGAAGAAATTGCTCCTTGGACTACACCTCCTCCTCTAGTTACTCCTTCTGCTACTCCTTCTGCTTTTGCTCCAGTTACTGCTACTGCTTCTGCTACAACTACTTCTGATACTCTTAGTAAGATAGAACAAATGCTCATGGATCAAAAGAAGTATTTTGATGATTCACTGAAAGTTGTTCAAGAGAAAGTCACTGCTCTGTAAAAGGAAATGAGCAGAAGATTTGCTGAGATTTAACATAATAATGATCAACTGAAGCACCTCTTCCAAATAGGTGGAAAAGCCCTGGATTATACAATCACCAGTGTTGGTCTGGTAATGGACCAATTAGTTACCCTGACAAATAATAAGATTCAACTTGAAAAGAAGGCCCAAGATCACCTCATGAAGATATGTGAAGAGGTGGGCACTTTCAAAGATGATGCCATAGAGAAGCTAAGTGTAGAAGTCAGAAAGGGGGAGGGACTTGTGAATTAACATGTTGACAAGTTTGATACTAATGTCAAGACTCTATGGATTGCAAAAATGGATGAAATTAATAAAGATGTACTAGCCCAGATTCAATCTATAAAATTCCATACCTATGACACTACTCTATGGATGCATAACTAGATTTTGCCATACTTTCAAGCTGATCCTAATATCATTCCACATCATCTAAACCCTCTTGCAAAGTTCAGCCTGCTAAGATGCCTGCTCATCCTACCTTTCCTCTTAGGCCTGAAGGGGAAGCTCCTCCTCCTCCAGAATCTTATGCTCAGGTATGGGAATCTGATATTTCTCAAGACCTACCTAAATTACAGATCCCAAAGAGAAGAAAATATGGAGATGGAGCTTCTTCCAGTAGATCAATTCCAAATCAAGAGGCAGAGAAAAGGAAATCCCAAGAATTTGCTGAAATCTGGAGCCCAACTTTAAAGTCATTGGTTCTTGATACTCTGAAGCTTGTTTTGGAATTTAATGAAAATAGACATGACCATTACATCTCCCATGAGTGGGACATGTATGGAAAGTCTATGACTAAGATAAGGATTTATCATAGAGAATATGGGAGGAATAATCCAAATGCACCACCAAGACCCCCAAAGTATTATCCCAAGTCATTCAGTTATCAGAGAAGGCAACAGGAAAAGAGGGACAGGAAGCATCAGCAACAACAACAATAACATCAAGGCTAAGAATGATCATAGTTATAAGATTGAGGATTGAATCTGTATAGAGCAAAAATCTTAAAACATTTCTATTTATATAAATCTTTAGTTTTGATGATTCTTTCCTTATCTTTAATTTTCATGCATAACATTCTGTGTTTATTTTGATATAATTCACCTTAGTGTAGAGGGTTGTGACTTCTACAAATAGGGGGAAATTGTTGGGTATTGTATCCAAAATAACCTAGATTTGTATGAAGTCACCCTTGAACTAAGATGAATTTGATATCCAGTTCTAGTTATGTGTTTGTAGGACTTATTGCCAAGTGTAGACCAATGTCAGTCTACAGTGGGTCACCAAACAGGGGACCATATAATGTAATCCCTCATTATATGATCCATGGTGTTGAATCATGTGTGGCCTCTGTATTGGGATACACTTCATTTTCAAGCACTAGGTTTGATGAAGGAAGACATGTAGCTATTTGGATTGAAGAAGTAAAATTTTCATAAAGCTAAAAATTTTCTAAGTGTTTTACTCGAGTGGAATTATAGTACTCGAGTTGAAACATTAGAAGCACTCGAGTAGGTCTTGTCTGAAACTCAAGTAAAGGAAGTGGTTCTCGAGTAGCTTTAATCTAGCTCTCGAGTAGCCAAGCCCTGTACTCGAGTAGACCTTCTCTCATTCTTGAGTGTTCAGCTTTTAGTTCTCCGAAATTTTCTAAGTTAAACACTCGAGTAGTCAAGTCTAGTACTCAGTAGATGAGCAGTTATTTAGTGTGATAGAAGTATAGTTCTCAAGAAGATTTTAACCGCACTCGAGTAGCAAATCCATGTACTCGAGTAGTTCGTTTAGTACTCGAGTAGTCCAGTTTCAGTACTCGAGTGATCATTATTTATTCCAGAAATTTTCTCTAAGTCAAGTTCTCGAGAAGTTCAGTTTCACCTCTCGAGTAGTCTCTCTAGCACTTGAGTGATAATTGTTCTACTCGAGTGATTTCATACTCTATCCAGAATTTCCAAAAATACTTCTTCTCGAGTAGTCATAGCTATCCACTCGAGAGCTAGTCATAGCACTTGAGTAGTATTATCCTTACTCGAGAAATGCTGTCTCATTTTCTGAAATTTTCTCGAAGTCTCTGTCAGATCGATTTTTGAATTCTCTGATATGACTGGTCTACGTGGCCGTCATTAATGACAATTATAACCATTAGGGAGATCTTATAAAAGGTCATGTCGTTTTGACTAACCCTAATAACAAAAAGCGCATAATATTCTATCATTCTAAGATTTCTGGATCAACCGACTATTTCCATTTTCTACAGAAGCCGTCGCTCATCTTGAAGATCTCCACGGCCATTTCCGATCCAGATAGACTTGTAGATCAAGAGATTTTTCAATATTCATCTTCTCCTTGATCGTGTGAGTCAAAGTTTCTCAGAACAGATCTAGCCGAGAGTCTTCTTCTACAAATTTGGATAAAGCCGAAAAGTTCAAGAAAGAAGACCTAGGGAGAGATTTCCAGATCTAAGAAAGATTCACTGTTTGTATTTTCAGATTTTATTTTATTATTGTAGGAGATTATTCTCCGAGTTTAGAAGCTTTGTTCTACAAGTTGTAGGAAGTTTTCATCTTCCGAGTGTAGATCCCTTTTTTGATCGAGTTGTAGGAACGTTGTTCCGAGTGGTAGGATTGTTTTCAATCCGAGAATAGTGGAGTAGCCGAGTTTAGTGCTTTGCTAGATCGGTGAGTGAAAAGTGGACGTACCCAAGATTGGGAAACCACTATAATTCTTGGTGTCTTATGTGTTTGCTTGGTTATTTCTTGTGCATAAATCGCTAAAAATTTTATTCCGTAAAAAGACGCACAACTCACCTATTCACCCCCCTCTAGGTGATTTACGTAGACAACTTGAACGTTTTTCACTTGGGTACATCCACTATTCTACAACTCTGGTAGAAATCCACTACAGGTTTTTGATCAGGTGCCCTGCCATCACAAGATCTATTTGAAGGGAGATCTCACAACCCTTTAGGCTTTTGATCAGGTGCCCAAAAACCAAGCTAAGTCTTTTGATAAGGAGACTTAAGAACCAGGTGGTTAACTTTTTAAGGGAGTTAAAACCCTGTGTATAGTGGGGTGAAAAATGTGATATTGTCTTCTCTTTCTCAAACAGCTGAGAAGACTTTAGTGGATTGCTTGATGTTGTCAAAGCTCCCCTTGAGATGATTATTATTCAAGAATTTGCTGGAAGCTTTGCAGGGTGTAGGTCCTCTTTGATGATCTCTAGAAGTTTTTAGACTGATTATGTTTTGATGTCTCATGAAAGCTTGGAGAAGAGTTGTAGATGATGAAGAATGTATGAGTATGCAGACTGAATATCTTTCTTTATCTTCTTGTAACCCTTAGTCAATTCTACAACTTCTTGTCTTCAACCTTTTTAAAAACTCTTTTATATTTCCTGAAGAAATTCTGTCTCTGAATTTGAATTCTACTCCTTGATTGACTGTTGAAATCTTGGAACTCGGACAAATTGCTAGAAGGGCAAAAAATTGATTCCTTAACTATCCCAGTTATTAAGGCGAATATTGACTCTGTGAAATCCAGTAATTAATGTTGCCAATGAATGGCTATATTCATAAGAATATATGCATTTAATTACTCAGAGCAATATAGGCAATAATATATTATATAAGCCTTGGTCAATCCAGAAATTAACTACAGAGAATAGAAATAATGAACTGACAGATTTCGTCGATCAGAGATCCAAGATCGTTGAACTCAATCCTCTCTTCGTCGAGCTGAGCCCCAAAAACTTTGAATTGAGTTAATACTGTCCATTCTAGGCTCCAAGTTCGTCGAGCTAAGATAGTTGTTTGTTGAACTCAACAACTGATAGGAGATCAGAGTTCATCGAACTCAGTTAAACTTTCGTCGATCTCAACTTCAGAGAAGAAACTGCCTCTGGATGAAAGCTCATATAAGTATCAACATTGAAAATATGTTTAGCTTTATCAACGATTTTCAATTCTTCTCTTCTATAAGAAGACATTGTAGTATATTGAGAAGCATCTTTTCCTTCTTCTTTAGCTTTATTTATCTGAGAAAGTCCAATCAGCTCTTGAAATCTTGACATTTTAGAAATGTTTTCCTATTCTGGATCAACAAATGGAACTGGTGGAGAGTAAGGTCTTTCATTATATTCAGATTTAGAAGAGTGTTGCCTTCCACTGCTGCTGTGGCTGCTTTTGTAGTAACTCTTGGCAGATTTATCATATTTTTGATAAGAAGATTTCCTTGAGTGCTGAGAAGATGTGGTTCTTGAGGCTAGATAGCCTGAAGGACCTATAGCTGGTGGAGGAGGAAAAGGATCCTTTCTGAATTTCTTAGTGGGAGCAGATCCAAACTTCTTCTTATTCTTTTGTGCTTTCATCTGATTCTTTGAAATCTTCATCTAGTAGGGAGTAGTTGGAGTTAGAGGAATATTATACAAGATATAAAATGGAATGCCATTCTTGGGATTAGGTGGTTGCTCTGTTATTGCCTGAGAAACTGCCTTCTTTTTCTGAAACATTCTCTTCTTAGACTTAGTATCCTATAAATCATTTGAATGATCTGATTCATCTTCACTGGATTCACTTATAGGATTATCATACAAAGCATCAATCCTCTTTAGTTGATTTGCAAACAAGATCTCCCTAAAAGATACACTCTGAACTAGAACTTCCTCTGAAACATGAACTTCAGCTTCTGGCATTGGAAGAACCTCTGCCTCTGTAATCATATCTTCCTCAAAACGATGATCCATATTTGGAAGAGGAGATTCTGGCCAACAAAAAGTTGGAGGAGATAAAGCCTTTGGCTCATCCTCTAGTCCTGAAGGGGAAACTGAAGGTTCTTTAAAAACTGCATCTAATTTGATCTGTAATCTCTGAGCTAATAGGGGCAATATAACATAATATAGCCCTAGAAAAAATTTGCTCAGGTAGGAAGAGAATGATAAAGATTATCAAAATCTCTTAACAAATTAGCTAAGTCCACAGAAGGGACTAGGAAAAAGAATGGTGCAGCCTGAGGCTCTACAATCTCAATATCAAACTCTGAAAAATCTGTCTGTAAAAAAGCTGATAACTCTGTATCTATATTTACAAGCTCTATAACTGCTGTATCCATATTTACAACTGCTGCTATTTCACAAACTGTTGTTACTGCTGCTGGAGAGGGGACCTCATCATAGAACATCTCCCCCTACCTAGTATCAGGAATTCCTAAGGCTAGGCCCCTGAATGAGGAGGGACCAGTAGAGGTAGCAAGTTGAGAAGAGAGAGCATTGATGGAAGAAATTAGAGGTGCAATGACAACCTCTATTAGAGATGGTGGGAGTTAGTAGAGAAATGATGTAGGATTTGGGATTAGATGATGATGATGGAAAATAGGTGGCTGTGTTGCCACAAGAAGTGCATATGTTGAAGGTGGTAGATGGAGTTGGAGGTATAGATGGTGGTAAGAAAGTTGTGGTGATGACTGGAGCGGTGACAGTTTGAGGGATGTCAATTAGAATGTCATCATGATGTGGAGATGGTGGTGGAGTGTGGGTTGGAGATGGAGATGGTGTAGGTGTTGAGATGAGAGTGAAACAAGGTGATATCTGGGTGGAAACAGATATTATGGATGGAATTTCAGGAGGAGAAGGTAGTCTAGGAGAGGGAGGAGGCAGTAGAGCATTTACATAAAGTTGGGGAGTGACTGTTTTAGTCCTTGTGTCCTCAGAGGTCCTGGAGGAAGAGGAGGCCATGGAAGGATTGACAAAGGTCCCCTCCCATTTGTCAAAGAGGGCTGATGTTAACATCTTTGAAGCATTAATAAAAATGGTTTGGGAGACCATCAACTGAGGGCACTCTTCCTAGAGGAAAATCTCTAGTTCCCGTCCAAAACTAACTTCTCTTTTATTATTATTCTTCTTTATCAAATCAAACAACAAAATACTCTAGTTGACTGATTTTCTATTCACCAAGGCACTCATCACAAGAAACTGATGCCTTGTGATATAGTCATGTGCAGTATGCTTGCCCAGCAAGACTTTACCAATAATATCTGCAAGGAACTTATATTCAATAGATAAGTCCTTCTTTAATTGCTTGCTAGAATTTCCAGCGGAGTGACCCATCGCAGCATGCATATTGGAAAATTCATCACTGTTAATCTCTATATCATCTTATCCATTAATAAAACAAAAAATTTCAAACAAAATTACAAGAGTAAGAGTGACCTATTGTCCTGCAATGGTGCCGATAAGGGTTTGAACGTCAGGAGATGAGGACGAATAAACCCATTCCTTGATCTCGAGCACTAGAAGTTTGATTCTTGTTGTCATGAACTTCTATAAATGCGTCTCTTCAAACAATTTCGGTATATCCTGGAAGACTTGATCAGTGTGACTGAATGATTCCAAATCGATGTCAAAGCCTGCTTCAAATTTCATTGCGTAGAGAACGCCTGCCGGAATCTCCATGGAGGTTTTCCTGCAAAGAAAGAAACAACGATCAAGTGCAAAGAGAACTGAAAGCGCGGGATAGATTTCGTCAAAAACCTAGTAATAAGGTTTTTAGAAGATGAAAAGACGATCTCAGTCCAATGAAAAGAAAAAAAATCTTTGATCTGAGTTTGACGAAATATTTTATTAATAAATGAGTTCGTCGATCACAGTCTGAAGAACAAGAATAAATCGTTGATTGCCGTTCGATGAAGTACTCACTGAAGCAGGGATCGTCGATCTCCGTTCGATGAAATTTGTTTCACTAAGAAGTGTTCGTCGATCTCCGCTTGACGAACTCTTCAAGAAGAGTTCAAAGATCATCGATCTCCATTCGATGAACTGTGCCAACTCATCGGCCATAGACAAAAATTAAGTTAATTCTTCCCCATTTATCATACCTAGCTGATTTAAGAAGAACAGATGTTTCTTCTCATCCAATGGCTTGGTGAATATGTCTGCTCTTTGTAAAGTAGTAGAGATAAAGATAAGATTAATTTTCTTTTTGTCTACACAATCTCTAATGATATGATGTCAAATTTTTATATGCTTGGTCCTACTATGATGCACTGGATTTTGTGCAATTGATATTGTATTGGTACTATCACAAAATATAGTTGAATTATTTAAGTTGAGACCATAATCCAGCAATTGATTTTGTATCCATAAAATCTGTGAACAGTAGCTGCCTGCATCTATGTATTCTGCTTCAGCAGTTGATATGGACATAGAGGTTTGCTTCTTACAAAACCAGGACACAATCCTATCACCAAGAAACTGGCAAGTTCCTGATGTGCTCTTCCTGTCCACTCTACATCCAGCATAGTCAGCATCAGAAAATCCAGATAAATCAAATTCTGACTCGGATGGATATATGAGTCCTAGATTTGGACAACCCTTTATTTCTCTCAAAATCCTTTTTAATAAAATATAGTGAAATTCTTTTGGGTTCACTTGGAACCTAAAACAAATACATGTGGCAAACATTATGTCAGGCCTACTTGCTGTGAGATATAATAGAGACCAAACAATAGCCCTATAAGTTTTCTGATCAACAGACTTGCCATGTTCATCAGAATCAATCACAGCATTAGCAACCATAAGTGTTTTCATTGCTGAGGCATCACACAACCCAAACCTTTTAACAAGCTCCTTAGCATACTTGGATTGGGAGATGAAGATACCATTAGGTGATTTCTTCACTCGGAGATCAAGGAAGTATGAAAGTTCACCCATGCTACTCATCTCAAACTTTAAATGCATTAGATCAGAAAATCTTTTGCATAGTTTGGGATTAGTAGAGCAAAAAATAATATCATCTACATATATTTGAACTAACAAAATTTTATTTTTATGATGCCCAATAAAAAGAGTCCAATCTACTATGCCCCTAGAAAACTTATGCTCTATAAGAAAGCTATCTAAGGTCTCATACCAATCTCTTGGAGCTTGCTTTAAACCATAGAGAGCTGTATTCAATCTAAAGACATAAGAAGTATGAGTTAGAGAGATAAAACCTGGTGGTTGCTCCACATACACTTCCTCTTTTTATTCTCCATTTAGGAAAGCACTCTTTACATCCATCTGGTAGACTTTGAATCTTTATAAGCTGCATAGGCTAAGAAAATCCTTATAGCCTCAAGCCTTGCCATTGGAGCAAAGGTCTGATCATAATATATTCCTTCCTCCTGTGAATTGCCTTGAGCTACTAGCCTTGCTTTGTTCCTTATAATATTTCCTTCAGCATCCAGTTTTTTTCTGAAGACCCATTTGGTTCCAATGACTGGATAATTTTTGGGTCTAGGAACCAAATCCCAAACTCTGCACCTCTCAAACTGATTGAGCTCCTCTTGCATAACAAGCATCTTTGATGGAGTGGGGCTCAAGTTGAGAAATGAAATAAGCATGCATCACATCATTGTTGAGTTGATGCCTTGTTTGCACACCAACTGAAATGTCTCCAATCACTTGAGATATAAGGTGATCTCAAAGTGTGATAAGATCAGTTGGAGGAGTTGGTTGAGCAACAGCTTGTGGAATTAATTCCTCTTATCGAATTATATTAGCTATTGGATGAAGTTCAGCCACTTCCCAACACCTTATTAGTTTTTAAAGTGGATTTGTTAAACACCTTATAAGTTTTAAAGTGGATCTGTTAAACACCTTATAAGTTTTGCTGACTTGGGAATATCCTAGAAAAATTCCCTCTACAGCTACATCAGTAGTTTGCATGAACTTGGTAAGTACATCTTCTAATGTTGGCTTTCTTTGCTTTGGTAATTGTGGTTGTCCAAACACAGGTTGCTTGCCTTGATTTCCTTGTCCTCCCCAAGACAAATTCGGGTGGTTCCTCCATCCAGGATTGTATAAAAAACTATATGGGTTGTTTGCTGGGTTGAAAGGTGGTCTGGTATTGTTGCCCATATTGTCAACATGTTCTTGCACTTGAGGTTCACAACCAGGCAATCCACTAAGTGAAGGGTCCCATTGTTGAGTTACCATGGAGGGCGATGCTAAAGATAGGTTATCCATCTTCTGGTGAAGCTTCTCCACTTGAGTAGCTAAAGTAGTGACGACATCCACTTCATACATTCCTGCAGGCTTATTAGGCTTTGGTCCCACGGTAGTCCATTGATAGTTATTCATAGCCATGTCTTCTATCAACTGTTGAGCCGCTTCAGGTGTCTTATTGTTCAAGGTGCCACCACTAGCTGCATCAATCATCTGTTTAGTGGCTAGATTGAGACAATTGTAGAAAGTATGAATCTAAAGTCAGGAAGGTAGTGCATGATGGGGACACTTTTTTAATAGATCCTTGAATCATTCCCATGTATCATACAATGATTAAAATTCTAATTGAACATATGTAGAAATGTCACTCCTTAGCTTTGCAGTCTTCGCCAGTGGAAAATACTTCATTAAAAACTTCTCAACCATCATATCCCATGTAGTGATTGGCCATCTAGGAAATGAGTTGAGCCACTGTCTCGCCTTGTGCCTTAGTGAGAATGAAAACAACCTCAATCAAATGGCATCATTGGACACGCCATTGATCTTAAATGTATCACATATCTCCAAGAATCTGTCTAAGTGTGTGCTGAGATCTTCATCTTGCAAGCCATCTTTTTGAACATACTATTGAACCATCTATATAACACTCGGCTTCAATTCAAAATTGTTGGTGACAATTGGTGGTCTAACGATGTTTGACCCAGTACCCTGGAGATTAGGTCTAGCAAAGTCAGACATGGTTTGCTCGTTCTGGTTTGCCCTGTTATCGAGATTTTCTGGATGATGCTCTCCTAATTTTACTGTCTCCTCTTCTAAAAGTCCATTTGAATTAACTGTGTTATTACTTCCCAAGTCCCTTTGGTTGGTGTTGTGAATAATTCGTTCCGGGTCAGGATGAAATGGTGCAAGCCCAGAATTTCTCCCCTGGTCATAGACAAACAGACTACAAAACAGAGATTAAGTGATATAATTATACTATAAACTAATTTACAATTATTTATTAGTAATCAAAAATTGGTAGATAAATAGAGTTTACGCTTTCAAAATATTAAAAAACGAGTCCCCGATAACGATGCTAAAAACTTGATGCGATATTTTTGCTCTATGTATAAACTATGTAGATAAGCATAGGCTAGATTGATTTTAATCTCAGGCAAGTGCACCTATAAATCATAGTATAGGAGAAATCTACATCTCGTATCGTATTCCACAGGGTCTTTTCAAGTACTCGTACACACTCTCACTCTATTATCGTACCTATAATTTAAATTGGTTGTTTAATCTAAACTAACCTAACAATGACTCTTTGGATAAAGAGACATTGGGGAATTATGGTTAGTAAAAAGCAAATAATCTAAGAGTAATCACATGAGAATAATCACTCATTAATTCAATTCTATGTAATGATGAGATAACAAGATTATCAAATTCGTTGTATTGTAAGGGTTAAACATTTATCGAATTCTCTCTTGAGTAATTCAAAATCAAAACCTAAGTTGAGTAAATTTTCTCTCGGACAATTTACAACCCTCAAATTTGCATTAAAATAAAATACCCTATATAATACATAAATTCATGAAATCCTATCTCTAAAATACCTTGAATCCAACTATCCATATTACCATTATCCAAACAATATATCTCTCGATCATGCAATTTGAAATACAAAGAGAAGGAACACAAAAATATGAACATATAAACATCATCACAAACATCAAATTTCTCAATCTAGAAGTTTGGAATTCATATAAAATAAATAATAAATTCAAATCTAGGATGAATCTCTTTGTTTGAAAGTCTACATATGAATAAAATACAACAAATATTATGTAAAAAATAACATACATGATTACCAAATTGTTCAAAGATAAATTTCATGCGAAATGTAGAATAAATAAAGTTAGATCCATCAAGAGAAAGGAAAAATTAAAAGAGATACATGAAGATTAAAACCATACGAATAATCTCCTTCAATTCCTCCTTCCCTTAGCTGCTCCACTTTGGTTCTCTAGAAGTCCTCAAAATGCTTTGATCCAAAAGTTCCTATACTATTTTTCCTATAGGTTTTATAGTCTCCTTGCAAATAGGGTCGAACACGGGTTCCAACACGGCCGTGTCACAGGCCGTATGGACGGTTCCAAGATGGTTAATCACGAATAGATGTGTCTGGTCGTGGTCCGTGTCATTTGACACTACTGATGACACGACCGTGTTTTTCTTCGCACACGGGTTGGTTGGAAGCATGTCTTCAATATTTCCCGAAAAGGACACGGGTAGGAACACGGGCGTGTTCCTACCTGTGTGGTGTTCTGTCTTTTCTTCCAATTCTTCTGCTCTTTCCTAAATAGGATACGGGTAGGGACACAGGCTTGTTCCTACCCGTGTGCGCCCAATTCCAGTCTTGTTATCAGTCATGTTGGGTCCGTGAACTCCTCTATTTGCTCCAAGACTTTCATTTCCGCTGGTTTGCGATACCTGCATTAAAAAGATGAATGAATAAATGAATAGCTTAATACATGAAATAATAGAAACTACAAATTGTGCTCTTCAATTCAATATAATACAAATTCTTAACTATTCTCGCGCATTTACTACAAAGGTAGGTAGAAAATAGTGGATATGATTACAATTATGATAGTAAAAAGACTATCATAATTGTACTCATCAATCAGCTTAAGGCTTCTCCCATTGAGAGATTTCTCAAGTTGCTTTGCCTCACATAATTCAATTTTTAGTGAAATGATTTGTTCATTAGCTAAGTCTAAATCATTTTTCAGTTTGATATTTTCAGCAAATAGATTATCAAATTCAAGTTATCTATCTCTAAGAATTTTTATTTCCTTCTCTAACTTGATTAAATCATTGCACAACGATTTAAATTCAATTTTAAAATCTTCTGAATTGAAATCAAATGAAGAGATTACCTGATCTGTTGGGTATTGCATCCACAATAACCCAGATTTGCATGAAGTCACTCTTGAACTAAGATGAATTAAGTTGTATTTGATCTCTCTATTTAGTTGTGTGTTTGTAGACTATCATTGATAAGTGTAGACCAATGTCAGTCTATAGTGGGTCATGAACACAGGACCATACAGTGTAATCCCTCACTGTGTGATCCAAGGTGTTGACTCATGTGTAGCCTCTCAATTGGGATACACTTCATATTCAAGCACTTGGAACATTAAATGAAGATTGGATTCATGAAGAAGAAAGATTTCCTAACATTCCAAATTTTTCTAAGTCCACTTCTCGAGAAGCCTAGTATGGTTCTCGAGTAGTGGAGTTAGCAGAACTCGAGTATTTAGCTTAGAACTCTAGTACAAGTCTTAGTTCTCGAGTAACATCATTAAAGTTTTCGAGAAGCCTAGACTAGTTCTCGAGTAGACTCAGCCTATACTTATCGAGTAGCCAAAGCTAGCCTTGAAATTTTTCTAAGTCCATCTCTCGAGAAGCTGGGTTATAGTTCTCGAGTACTTAGCTTCTACTTCTCGAGAAGTCAGCTTAGTATTCGAGTACAAGTTTTAGCTCTTGAGTAATATTCTTTTAGTTCTTGAGTAATATTCTTTTAGTTCTCGAAAAGCTTAGTTTAGTTCTTGAATAGACTCAACGTTTATTTCTCGAGTACTTACATAAGTCCAGAACGTATAGCCCTCGAGTATTCAGCTTGTTCTCGAGAACTTATATATACTTCTCGAGAACTGCATTCCAATTATTCAGAAAATTGCTTAAGTACAGAATTGTCAGGATTTTCAAAAGACATGACGTGATTGGTCCACGTGTCATCATTAATGTCAATTCTAACCGTTAGGGGAAATCCTATATAAGGTCTTGTCATTAAGACTAACCCTAAGAGGTGAACCATACTCTTTCTAAAATTCTGAATCGGCCGTCTCTCTCAAGAAAATTTACAGAAGTCGCCGTCGCTCAACTTGAAGATCGACAAGTCTAATTTTCGATCCAGAACGACTTGTTGTTCAAGGAATCTTCATCTTCTCCTTGATTGAGTAAGTCCAAGTTTCTCAGATCAGATCTATAGAGAGTCTTCTTCTAAAATTTCTGAAAAAGCCGCAAAGTTCAAGAAAATAAGACCTAGGAACAATTTTTTTCAGATCTGAGAGAAATTTCTGTTTGTATTTCCAAATCTCTTTGTAATCTTGTAGGAGATTATTCTCCGAGTGTAGGAGCTTTGTTCTCCGAGTTGTAGGAAGTATTCATCTTTCGAGTGAAGATTCATTTAGATCAAGATATAGGAACTTGGTTCCGAGACGTAGGATTGGTTTTCAATCTGAGATAGTGGAGTAGCTGAGTCTAGTGATTTACTAGATCGGTGAGGGAAAGTGGACGTACCCAAGGTTGAGGAACCACTATAAATCTTCTTGTCGTCTGTGATTCCTTGATTGTTTTTGTGCAAGTTCATTAAATTTCTTATTCCGTAAATAGACGCACAATTCACTTATTCACCCCCCCCCCCCTCTAGGTGATTTAGGTAGACAACTTATCACTTCCATGATCTTCTTAAGATTCAGATTCCTCTTCTGATTCTTCAGCTTGTTCCTCAGCATGAGATTTGCTACTGGAGGCATTAATAGCCATAATTCAAACTTCCCTTTCCTTTGCCTCCTCTTCATTTCCATTAGAGCTAGAAGATGAGGATTCTTCATCTGTGTCACTCTAGGTCTCAACAATGAAGACTTTCTCCTTTCTCTTGTGTTTGTTGGAGGAGTGCTTGATATAGTGCTTGCTTGATTGCCTCTTATTCTCCTTTTCTTTTCTTCTGTATTTCTTTTGTGCCTCTAGGTATTCAGGTAGAATGTGCCCAGGTTTTCTGCATTCAAAACAAACAATCTTCTGGGTATGAGTCTTGTCATATCTTGGCTTGTCATCATTCTTGGATGACCTTAATCTAAAGTATTTCTTGTCCATTTTATAGAATCTTTTAGCCAACAAGCTTAGTAGTTCTTCATTAGCTATAAGTGCTTCTGATTCTTCTGTTGCTTTGAAAGCAATATTGTGCTCCTTCCTTGAAGATGTAGAAGCCTTCTATTTAGCAGCCTCCCTTATCTTGATCAACTGCTCATAAAACTTGAGCTTATCAAGGAGAGTTCTTGTAGAAATCACATTTAAACTTCTGGCCTCCTTAATTGGCCATATCCTGGAATCCCAGGTGCTGGGGAAGCATATTAGGATTTTGTCATTTATCTCAGTTAATGAGATGTCCTTATCAAATGTTCTCATTTCATTTATGATGACAATGAGTTTGTTATACATCTCAGAAACCGTATTTGATTCCTCCTTCTTGAAATTCTCATACTGTGATATGAGGAGGGATCCCTTGTCTTTTCTTTCATCTACTGAGCCATTAACTATTTGGTTCATTGAGTCCCAAATGGCCTTTGCAGAGGTGCACTCAGCCACCTTCTGAAAGATGTCATCTGACATTATCTGTGAAAGAATATTCATTGCTCTAGCATTAGCCATCTTGGCTTTCTTCTGTGCATCAGTCCACTCTGGTGGTTGAACCTCATGTGTATTGGTAGTTGTAGTAGCAGCTGTAGGTTGAGGGGGACCTATCAAAATAGAGTTGAAAATGTCCTCTTCAATAGAGTTCATGTATAGTTTGATTCTTGCCTTCTAGAGTGCAAATTTATTCAAGTTGCACACAGGAAGTCTTGTGCTAGAATATTCCTTATTCTGGGCCATATTGTAAATAAGAGGCTAGAGAGAAGAAGATCTATCAAAGGATCTTGGTTCAGATGTAAGTCTATGAAACCAAAGAAACAACCCTCTGATACCAATTGAAGGATGGTAAAAACTTTACCACGTGAGGGGATAGATCTATTTAACTCTAGAGGGGGGTGAATAGAGTATTTTTAAAACATAATTGGTTTTTATAGAGAAATTAAAAATATTGACATATGTATATTAAGAAAGTGTAGGAATAAAAAGCTAACTCACATAGCACACAACACACATCAATAAGAAAACAACAAGCAACCAGAAGACACAAGAAATTTATAGTGGTTCCCCTAAACTTGGGTAAATCCACTCTTCTACCACCCTGGTAGGAATCCACTATGGATTTTTGATCAGGTTTCCTGTAGCCACAAGATCTATTTGAAGGGAGATCTCACAACCCTTTAGGATTTTGATCAGGTGCCCAAAAACCAAGCTAAGTCTTTTGATAAGGATACTTAAGAACCAGGTGATTAACTTTTGATGGGAGTTAAAACCCTGTGTACAGTGGGGTGAAAATGTGATATTGTCTTCTCTTTCTCAAACAGCTGAGAAGACTTAAGTGGATTGCTTGTCAAAGCTCCCCCTTAGATGATTATTGTTTAGGAATTTGCTAGAAGCTTTGCAGGGTGTAGGTCTTCTTTGATGATCTCCAGAAGCTTTTAGACTGATTGTGTTTCTATGTCTCTTGATAGCTTAGAGAAGAGTTGCAGATGATGAAGACTGTATGAGTATGCGGACTGAATATCTTTCTGTCTGCCTGTAACCCTTAGTCAATTCTAAAACTTCTTGTCTTCAATCTTTTTAAAAAATATTTTATATTTCTTGCAAAAATTCTGTCTCTGAATTTGAATTCTACTCCTTGATTGACTGCTGAAATCTTGGAAATCGGACAAACGGTTAGAAGGGCAATAAATTGATTCCTTAACTGTCCCAGTTATTAAGCCGAATATTGACTCTATGAAATCCAGTAATTAATGCTGCCAATGAACGACTATATTCATAAGAATATATGCATTTAATTACTCAGAGCAATATAGGCAATAATATATTATATAAGCCTTGGTCAATCCGAAAATTAACTGCAGAGAATAGAAATAATGGACTGACAAATTTTGTCAATCAGAGATCCAAGATTGTCGAACTCAATTCTCTCTTTCATCGAGCTGAGACCCAATAACTTTGAACTGAGTTAATGCTGTCCATTATGGGCTCCAAGTTTGTCGAACTAAGATAGTTGTTCGTCGAACTCAACAACTGATAAGAGATCAGAGTTCGTCGAACTCAGTTAAACTTTCGTCGATCTTACCTTCAGAGAAGAAACTTTGAGATCGTCGAACTGAGAACGAAGATCATCGAACTCCATTCAGATTTCATCGAACGACTTCTTCAATATAGAAAAATTGGTTTTGTTCTGAAATCTTCAGAATTCTAAGTCTTCTGAGGGATTGGTCATTTCAAACTGACTTTTTGACCTACCCTAAGATCTAATAAAGACCTATGACCCTGGACTATACATTTTGGGTCAATCTATGCAATCCTAATAGTGAACCTAGCCCAAATCAACCCTAAAACAGGTTGGGTTCCAACACTTGCAATTAAAGATAAGATAACTATTTGGTTTCATGTTCCATAGCATGACTTATTCTTAAATATAAAAAGTGTTAATTGATAGGAGTATGTGAAGAGAAATGAACAGATAACTATTCTACAACCCCGTGTCCGGCGAGTGGGGTCAGTAGGAGTAGGTCCAACAATTTTGAAGCAGTCCAAGTACCAAAAGAGTTGGAAGGGAGGTGAGGGCCCTGCAGACTAGCCAACTTGCCTAGGATGTGTATAATAGGTATAGGGCGAGTGGAGCAAGTAGGCTCGCACTAGCCCAAGGTTCTCGACAATGGCAGGAGAGTGGAGCAGGTCAAGCCCACACTCGCCTAGGGCTATAGATAGGCGATGAGTGCTAGCCTCATCGAGCACTGGACGCCCCAGGTGAGTGGAAGCTAAATGGACCACTCACCTAGTAACATGTGCAATCCAGTGTTCGTCGAGCAAGCCGAGAGAGCCCGTCCCTTGGCGTTGAGTGAGGCACACTCTATCAATGCCTTCAGCTCGCCTGGCATTGAGTGAGGCTTACTCTGTCAACGCCTTCAGCTCATCTAGCATTGAGTGAGGCTCTCTCTGTAGACGAATTCAATTCCCTATCATTGAGTGAGCTGAGTACTGTTGACGCCTTCAGTTCCTTAGCGTTGAGTGAGGCTAGTGTTATCGACACCTTCAGTTCTTTAAAGTTGAGTGAGGCGTGCTCTATTGATGCCTTCCGCCCTAGGCGTTGAGTGAGGCATGCTCTGTCGATGCCTTTAGATCGCCTGACATTGAGTGAGGCTGGCTCTATAAGCGCCTTCAACTCACTTGGGGTTGAGTGACTCGCGCTCCATCGATGCCTTTAGCTCAATTGGCATTGAGTGATCCAAGACCCTTCTAGAATAGCATTCACCCACAGTGGGGTACCGCTGAGGCGAGTGCCTGGCTTACCACAGCACTAGCCCATTTAGGCAAGTGGCGCCTTACTGGCACACTCACCCAGTTGGGTCCAGAGGTAGAAATACCCTGATGCCCTTGCAGGGATGCAAGTAGACTTCCAGAACAACGGAGTTTGCCTATTGGCAGACCACTTTTGGCTGCATATAACCATTCAGAACAACAGAGTTATGTTATTTGCAGGCCAGGATTAAAAAGCAATATATAGGCCCAGGGGGTACCTCAGAAGGTAAACATTCCTATTCTCTTACTCGCTTATCTTACAGCGCTTTCTGAGGTGCCCTTAGCTCAACACTGGCTAAGGAGGGGAAGCGCTCTAAGATCTTTCGAGTGTGTGGTGGGACATCTGTGCTGGAGCCTTGGGTCAGTTTCAAGTTCTAAGTATTTAGTCAGCCAAGCTTATTAGGCAATGTAAGTGTGTGGTCACCACTTCCCCAAGGGTTCGGACTCCCCAGAAGCCAGTTTCCAGTTTAAACAATTTAGTGCGGTGAGCATAGAAAGTGACTAGCATCGAAAACCTTAGCAAGCTAAATGACTGGAGATGAAGGGAAAGGATCTGACTAGGGCGATTTACCGCCACCCCCTCCACTCTCAATCCTCGGGATGTTCGAGGATTTCCGATAAGAGATGCGGAACCTCATCATGTCTGTACTCGGCACTCGCACCAAGTGCTCGACACCAGCAGTCCCCTTTATCGCAGCCCCAGCCTTGGGCGAGAACGCCACTGCTAGGAGACCTGGTAAGGAGGTAGTAGAGGAAGGTAGTGAGCGGGATCTGTCGGGGCGAGCTCTATTCCCCGGCTCTGTAAGTGCGGGCCAAATCAGCAAGATGGAGGCGTGAGATCGTCCGGGTCGCCTAGCAGAGGATGGTGGCCCCTTCTGTCAGTTGGTCTCATTCTCCCCAGTTCTAGAGGGGTTTTGTGAGCCGGAGATGTCGTACTACATCGGAAATGATGACCCAATTCAACACATCCAATGGTTCGAGGATGTGTTTTCGATCTGATAGATGTCGTATACATTCAAGTGCCGACTCTTTGCCATCACCCTTAAGGAAAAGGCGAGAGATTTGTTCCAACAACTTCTGGCTAGTTCCATGTACTGCTTTGAGGACCTGTGCTAGAGTTTCTTACTAAGGGTCACCACTTCGAAGAAAAGGAAGAGGGAGTCGGAGTCCCTGTTCCTCATCAAGCAGGGGGTGAACGAGACTCTGGGGAGCTATGTGAACCAGTTCTAGGATGAGGTCCTCTAAGTGTAAGAGATACCAGGGCACACCCTCATGGTGGCATTCACCCTCGGGTTGCAGCAGGGGTTCTTTAGAATGTTTTTGAAGAGGGTCCCTTCTCTCTTTTGAGGTGTTGATGGAGAGAGCAGCTTGGGAGTTCGACGGGGAGGCGTCGAACTCTAATTTGCCAGGAAGTTGGCCAAGTGATCCACAAAGGAGGAGAAAGATCCAGGAGGTGGAAAAGGGTAGGAGGCTAGGAGGGCCAATCCTAGGCAAAGGGAGCAACAATAGTAGTAGCCAAGGTGGGACCGCAAGGAGCCAAACAATCGGTTAGGCTGGAGACAGCAGGAGTGGCAGGACCAAGGCCTGAGGCGAGGTTTCCACGGAGGGGATAACCGTGAAGGAGGGTCATAGATCTCCTCTCCTCGATCATTATCATGTTATGGCGATATTCCTTGGGAGGAATATGAGAGGTCAAAGGAGAAGGCAGGAAGGCAGGGTGGTGCTACCTTATTGCAATTTCCATCTAGAGGAGGGCCATGCCACGTCCACGTGCTCGGAGTTACTAGAGTTGAGGGGAACCAGGGAATAGCAGTAGACTCATTGGGAGGTGTGAATTGAAGAGGTCCTGCCAAGAGGGGAGTACAGGTGCGAGGATAGGGCCAATGTTGTAGGTCACTGAGGGATCAGGGTGATCCACGGGGCGGGGGGGGGTTAAGGCCGCCCACAAGGCGAGCCTCCATACCATGTACCATCGGAGCGTTGCTTTGATGTCTCTAAATCCACCCATAGATGAGAAGATTACCTTCTCCCGGAAGGACATGATAGACCACGAGGATCCATTCTACGACAAGCTGGTAGTCCAAGTTGCCGTTAAAAATTTCACCATCTCCCAGATCCTCCTGGACAAAGGGAGCTCCGTCAGCATAGTATTCAAGAAGGCGTTCGATGGAATGAAGGTGGAGTATAGGAGGGTGTTGGACTCTAATGGTCCTATCTTTGAATTTTACATGGAAAGGAAGGAGGAGTGGGACTCTATGTTACTCTAGGGGGGGCAGTCCAAAGACTACACATTCGTCATTTTGGATGCTCCAAGCAATTACAACGTGATATTTAGATGACCCCTCATCAGTGCCTTCCACTGCATACCCTCTTCCTTCCATCATTACCTGAAGTTTAATGTTGAAGGCATTCAAGTCACGGTCTGCAGAGACCCCAAGGTGGGAAGGGAATGCTACGTCACGGTGGCTAAAACCATCTCCTGGTCGTAGGGAGTCGGGGAGATGGAGAGAAGGATAGATGAAATGTACAGGCACGAGGCTAGAGAGGAAGTAGAGGATATGGAGGTGGAGGAGGAGGAAGAGATCCGTGCCCAGGTGGGGGCGGCGAAAGAAGTTTCAAGAGAGAAGGACGAGGTGATAGCCGTGTAGGAAGCTGAGGAGGAGGAGGAGGCTCCAGTCCTAGGCAAGAGGGCTGCAGATGAGTGTGAGGAGCAGTCCCATCTGTAGGCAGCAGAAGAGGTGGTGGAGATGGAGGTTCTCACTAAGGAAGGCAGGGTGGAGAAGGTGAGAATCAGCGGGGGACTGAGTCCAGAGGACCATGGGAGGATGCTGGAGTGCATCCAGAATAATGTGGATGTCGTAGCATGGAGCGCGCGAACATGCCAGTGTTCGATGCGGATGTATCCTACCACTGCATCAACCTGGATCCTGAGGATCACCCCATCCGACAGAACAAGAGGTCTACCACGGACAAGCTCGTCGAGCCCATCAGAGAGGAGGTGGGTAAGCTCCTCAAGGACAGATTCATTTCAGAGATCCAGTATACCGGCTGGGTCTCCAATGTTATAATGGATAAAAAAAAGGATACGACCACTAGATGATGTGTGTAGACTTTTCTCTTATATATAAATCATGTCCTAAAGATTTTTACCCCATGCCTAAAATCGACGCGTTGGTTGACTCAGCCGTCCATTTTTCTATAATGAGTTTTCTAGATGTTTTTTCAGGTTATCATCAGATCATGATGCACCCGCCCAATATAAAAGATGTCTCCTTCATCACCGGGGATGGGTACTACTATTATAAAATGATGCCTTTTGGGCTAAAAAATGCAGGGACAATGTATAAAAGGATGATGGATCGGGTCTTCCGGGAGCAGAATGGGAGGAACCTGGAGGTTTACATAGATGATCTCATGATCAAGAGTCAAGATGTTTATTCTCACATCAAGGACCTTGAAGATACCTTCGGTACCCTATAGAAATACAAAATGAGGTTAAACCCCTTGATGTGTGTCTTCAAGGCGAGCAGGGGCAAGTTCCTAGGCCATATCCTAACACATGGAGGAGTGGATCCCAACCCTGACAATGTAAGGGCCATCATGGAGTTGAGGTCACCTCAGAATGACAAAGAGGTCCAGTGGCTGACGGGGAATTTGGCGGGGTTGAGCAGGTTCCTCTCTTGGGAAGGAGCAAAGTGCTCCTACTTCTTCAAAACATTGAGGGGAAATTAGAAATTCAAATGGTCGGAGAAGTACGAGGATGCCTTCCAAGCCTTAAAGAGGTAGTTGACCCATTCTATGCTTCTCTAGGGACCGAAAGAGGGTGTTGATCTATCCCTATAACTTGGGGTCTTGGTCGAGGGCTTGAGCTCTGTCCTAGTCCAGGAAGAGGAGAAGAAACAACTACCCATCTATTACATGAGCAGGGTCTTGAGGAAGGCGGAGCTAAGATACCTGACTTAAGAGAAGTTGGCTTTTGCCCGGGTTATCTCGGCTCGGAGGCTTCGACCCTACTTCTAGGTACACTCCATCCGAGTGGTGACTGAACATCCCCTCCGCAACATCTTTGAGGGGATAGAGCACTCGGGAAGGTTAGAAAAGTGGTTTGTGGAGCTGAGTGAATTTGATATATCTTTTGTTTCCCGCCTCTCGATTAAGGCTCAAGCGATGGTCGACTTCCTGGCTGATTATGTGGTCGAGGTGGTAGAGGCAGAGCTCACTCGCCCAGTTCCTTGGAAGGTGATGGTAGATGGCACCTTGAGCAGGAATAACTTGGGGGTAGGAGTTATCCTGGAGAGCCGCAAGGGAACAAAGATCGAGCAGACGGTGGTCGTTCACTTCCCCATTACCAACAACCCGGCGGAGTATGAGGCGGAAATCGCGGGTCTTCGTTTAACAAGGGAGTTGGTGTGAATAATGTGGAAGTGCTCACAGATTCCATAGTGGTGGCCTCTCAGATCAATAGGGAGTTTGAGGCCAGGGAGCCTACTCTCCAATTATACTTAGCCAAGGTAAAGGGAGTTATCAACATGTTCCAAACATTCTCCATTCGACACTTACCGCAGGAGGAGGACGAACAGGTAGATCAAATTGCCAATCATGGACCCCGGGTGGGGGGGGAACCATCACCGACCTTTTCGCCCCTCTATCGAAAAAGGAGAGCTGAAGGAGATAGAACAGCACCCTTCATGGATAGACCCCTTCCCCTCCTTCTTATCTATAGTTGAGTTCCCGGAAGGCCTGGACATGAAGCATTACAAGCACAAGATGAAATACTATCTTATGCGCAATGGGAAGTTTTATCGCAAGACTCTCTTAGGACTCCTAGCACATTGTGTGGCCAATGGGGAGGTCCATAGGATCTTGGAAGAAGTTCATGATGGGGAATATGGGAAACACTCGGGGAGCAGAACCTTGGAGGGGAGGATAGTGATGCAAAATTATTTTTGGCAAACCCTGTATCGGGATTCCGCCGAGTTTGCAATGAAGTTCCAAAAGTGCCAACTCTTCTCCCCGCTCTATCTACAACCAGCTCAAAGACTTAGGAGCATCACTGCACCCTAGCCCTTTGCCATTTGGGGAATGGACCTGGTAGGGCTCTTCCCTCTGGCTAGTGGGCAGAGGAGGTTATTATTGGTGATGATAGATTATTTCTCTAAGTGGTTGGAGGTGAAGGCACTAGCCAAGGTGGCCTCCCAGGTGGTTCGGAATTTTGTGTGGGGGAGATCATCTGCTGGTACGGGTTTCCTTAGGCCATTATCACGGACAATAGGCCGCAGTTCGGTAGCGCTGAGTTTATTAGTGTTTATGGATATCTTGGGATTGATCTAAGGTTCACGTCAATCCATCACCCTAGGTGCAACGGGCAGGAATAGGCGACGAATAAGATCATTGTGAACTTGCTGAAAAAGAAGGTGGAGAACTTGAAGGGGAGCTGGGTGGAGCAGCTCCCTTCGGTCTTATGGGCCCTTAGAACTACTCCCAATATGGCCACAGGAGAGACCCCATTCATTATCTCCCACGGCTATAAAGTTGTGCTCCCAATATAGTTCGAGGTCCAGACACCTAGGGTAATCAAGGTGGAAGGAGGAAGAGAAGTATGGAGAGCCGAGAACGTGGATGAGCTGCGACTCTCCTTGGACATAGCGGAGAAACTTTGGGATGTGGTGTAATATCCCATTTCTGGCTAGACCCCTAGGAGTGGTTTTGTCATGACTAGGTCATGAAAAAACCCTAAGAAGCCCAAGAAGACCAAGAGAGCTTAGGTAGGAAGGTGAAAATCACCTTGGTCTGCAAATAATAGGTCAGAAACTTACTTAAAATAAGATTAGGAATCGGGCGTTGAGTGTGTCGAGTGCACTCAACGCCATAAGCAGAATGGCGTTGAGTGCACTGACTGCACTCAACGCCATCTTACAGGTGGGTTGGCGTTGAGTGAGTCGAGTGAACTCAATGCCATAAGTTGAATGGCGTTGAGTGCACTTACTGCACTCAACGCCATCTTGTGTTGTCTAGATAGCGTTGAGTGAGCTGAGCTCACTAAATGCCGTAGACTGGATGGCGTTGAGTGAGCTTAGCTCACTCAACGCCATAAACTAAACAGCGTTGAGTGCACGGACTGCACTCAACGCCGTCTGCTTAGGTCTGGAATGGCGTTGAGTGAGCTGAGCTCACTCAACGCCGTAGTCTGGATGGCATTGAGTGAGCTTAGTTCACTCAACGCCATAAGCTAGACGGCATTGAGTGCATAGACTTCACTCAACGCAATCTTAAGTAGGTTGGATGGCATTGAGTGAGCAGAGCTCACTCAATGCTATAAGTTAGATGGCGTTGAGTGCACATACTGCACTCAACGCCATCTTAAGTAGGCTGGATGGCGATAAGTGAGCAGAGCTCACTCAACGCCATAAGCTAGACGGCGTTGAGTGCACAGACTACACTCAACGCCCTGTTAAGTAGGTTGGATGGCGTTGAGTGAGAAGAGCTCACTCAATGCTATTTTACTTAGAAACTTTTTTTTCTTGGCTGAAGGTTCAGTTGAACCGGGCCGGTCTAGGAAGTGGGCCAGAATGTGTATTGGGCCGTTTCTTTTATTAAGACTTAAATCAAGCCTTATTTTGTGATATGGACTGGCTGTGCCACGTGGAGGCCATCTCCTCTTCCTTCCAGCCATGGTCGAGCGTCGGTTTGCATGGCCATTAATGGCTTTTAAAGCTTGGCTCCATCCTCTCCCCCTTGAAACGACTGGATTCAACTCCTCTCGGGGAGAGGAGGAGTTTCCAGCCTTCTCTTAGCTGTTTTGAGCCGTTTCATCTCCCCTCCACCATGGCCGAAGCATGCTTTTAAGGAAGCATTAATGGCTGGACAACTTATACCCACCCGCATCCCCATTTCTTCCCTTTAAAAGACTCCCTAGACTTAAAGAGGAAGTTTTCACCCTTGCCCGACAAAGCTAAAGCTTATTACCTTGCTGTTGAGGAATTCCGGCGACGCCACCACCGCGCAAATAGCATCCCGACGATCAGCTCGACTCCAATTCGCGAATATGGTCCTCCTCTACCTCTTCTTCTATGGATAGATCTTTGGAATTATTAGGAGAGACATCGGGCTCAATAGAGCTGGATCGGGTGAGCTTTTTCATGGGTTTTTCCGAAATTCATGGTGGTCGTGTTCGCCGGAAACCACCACCTCCGGCAGCCGAACCACCGCCGACCGATAGCCACCACCTCGATGGAGGTAGTAGTGGCGGTGGCTGGCCAGGGAGGTGGCCAAATGGCCTGCGGTGGCTCAAGCAAAGCTATAGGTTTTAAGCGTTTTTTTTAGGTTGCTGGTTTCGGGTTTTTGAGAAGATGAACAGTGCCATATATTAAATCTGATATATATCTATAGATAATATATAGTGATTAATCACTTTTATCAAGCTCAATTTGATGTTATTAAATGAGGCACTTAGAGACCGTTTTAGGAAAAATGGTCAGTCACTTAAGTTGTACCCCTTCGAGTCTAGATTATTCTAAAATTTATTTCAACTCGATTGGGTAAGTGGTTTGACCACATCACCCATTTGGGTGGGACATATACCTAGGGCTATCCTGAGATTCAAATGGATGCCCACCTTTCATCCCTTATCCAAATGAGCTGAAATTTGGTCAGGGGGGGTCTACCATAGCTATACCTATGGCCTGTCCAATAATGGGAATTTTTGGGGAATATTTTTCTATAGTTTTTTTAAAAATTTAATAAACCATGTATAAATTAATTAGGTGTCATAAACGCCTCAAAATCCCCCCAAATTTGGGTGGGTAGTCTTAGAGGGCCTGTTAAGGCTCTGGTAAAAATTTCATCACATTTGGAAATGATTTGAATAGGTTTTTATCCAACCCTAGGTTGACCCTTATAGGGTTATTTAGGTCCAAACACCCCCATGGGGTTTTGAGTGGTCAAATCACCTCAACAGAGGCTGAAATTTTGGACACTGACTTGGCATGGCTAATGTCACCCTCTTAAGGAAAATGGTGTGATTTAGGGTTGATTTACCCTATGGTTCAAACTCAAACCCTAAGGAAGGGTTCTTGAGTGTTGTGAAGGGCTTTGGGGCAAATGCCCTTGTGTGACCTTGTAACTCAGTAGAGTTGAAGGTAGTGAATCCTAAGTTCTCTGGTATAAATTTTAGAGGATTTGGAGGTAGGTAGACACCTCAAAACCCTAACCCTAGTTTTAGGGTAGAAGTTCAATTATGAAAACACAGTCACTAAACCTTTGTTAAAAGTTGTGAAACTTGGGTGGAGTAAGTTTTAGACAAGGTAGAACCCTTAGTAATTTTATTAGGATTTTATGGATTATATTTCAAGTACTTTATTTGTTAAGTATCAATTTGCTCAAATTGGTGTTTTAATTATTTTGATTTCTCGGATCATTTCAATCTGATGAAACTTGGTCAGCAGATGCTTTATGTCTAAATGAATATCTCTGAATTTTGTTAAAAAATTTAGTTGATTATATCTAGTATTTCCTTCACAAGTTCCAAAAGGGCAATTATGATCAATAAATCATTTAGATTAAATTACCTACTGTAAAATTATGAAACCTAGCCAATGATGTGCTCAAGTCAATATCTAGTTTTGTAATTTTATTCATGATTTTTAGGAGAATTTATACAATACTTGCTTCACAAATATAGCTTTTTGAGATTTTGGTAATTAATTATTATAGAACTAAATCCCCATTGAAGAATTATGAAATTTGGCCATTGATGTTTTTAGGATAGTATCTACTCTAGAAGATTAATTAAGAGTTTTTGGATGATTATTTACTGTACTTACTTCATTAATGGAAGGAGATAGGATTTATTATAAAAATTAAATTAGAGTCCCTAAAATACTGGAAAAATTATTATATCTTGGCTTTACTGTTAAATTGTTGTTTAAAATTTATCATGATTTTATAAAGCTTTATACTTACCTGAAAAGTACACTTCATGTTCAATTGGTAGCCCTTAGAAGCTTTAAGGAAAATTAATTAAATGCCAGATAAATTAGGAAAATTACAATTTTCTGGATTTAGTCTATTTGTGTCATGATAAGTTCCCAGAAAATAATTTAAGGCATTTGGATGATTATTTAGATTGTCTCCTATCTGGTTTGACATATAGCCTAGGCTAGTCTGCAATTAGCGATTTGTGTTAACAGTCATAGGATATGATGGGGCACAACATTAGAGTTAGTTAATCTGCTGAACTGGTTGGATGTGAAAGTGTTCACCATATAAGGATGGGAAGGTTAGTGAGAAGTGGTGTTGGCTAGAGTTAAGAGGTGCTCGGGTTCGACGAAAGATCGTCTTTCCCGAAGAGAGGAAGGTTAAAAATCACACTAGGTTAGTCTATCGTAATATGAGAAGAGAATGGGTAAAGGGAATCAACCAATAACAATAAGTGCCTTGCGAAAAGGAATAATGGGATTCAGCTACCAGCATAGTTTTTAGTGCCCAATGAGAGCCCTTCACAGGGAATACCGGGGGCAGTCCTAGGTTAACGTAAACTGTTTTAACAAGCTGAAAAGAGTAACTTAGTAATTAGGGCTGCACATTTCACAAACACTGTTAGCACGGGAAGATTTTTGGGAGCTTCGGCTCGATTAGTTAAGAGACGGACGTTTTGGTCCGGGGAGCTTCGGCTCGGTTTTTATTGAATACGTTAAATTGCATGTGCATAAAAAGAACGAAATTATGGTGGTGGGTCTTCGGTATTGGAGGGTCGATACATCGAAGCCAATACGCTGACTCGGCAAGTGTGGTTAGCACTTCGCCAACAGAAGTCCGGTGCGCCAGCCGTGAAGAGTACACAGGAGTCCGCTTCGTGCACCAAGCGTTGAGGCATATGATAGGTCTGACCAGTAGTGCTTTACTGGTTTAGAGGTGAACGAGGCCCAACCAACCGCTTCGGTCTGCCACTACGGAGGTATCCTGGGAGGTAACGGCTCCGAAAGGGGGAACTAAAGGTTTGTATACACAGAGTCGGGTGTGTGTGTTGCACTTGCATGATTCATCATACCCTCTAGCATGTCATGGCATAATCAATTCATTTAACCCCTGACACCTAATGTATAAGTGGAATGGGACGCTTATACAATAGGCCTTGAAAAATGACCCCTTGGTCTATAAGCTTGTGTGGGCAAGTTTATAAATTAAGGTCAAATTCTTCATATTTATATATATATATATATTGCTGATGATAACCGACACCCCAACGTATAAGTGGTATGGGACACTTTATACGATTGGAGACCTGCAGAAGATCCCTTGGCTTATGCGTTTCCGCACATAAGTTAAGGTTATATTTCCATACTTTACTTTACTGCCACATGTATTATATAATTGCTAGCATAGGTCCGCTGTCACCTGCTTTTGATTTATTCTCCACCTTCATGTCCTCCCCTTTCTTCCTCTCCGCTCGGTACTTAGAAGCCATGAGGGAAGGGGTAGGGGATGATAGAGCTTAGTATTTATGACTAACGGTTTTCGGACCACATCATTTAGGGGATCGTGTAGCCCAGTATGGAGGAGCAGCCCCGGAGGTTGGCCCGATTGGAGATAGGGCAGTCTAGCTCAGGAGTTCAGCCAGCTGGGACTGTGAGTCCCGACTTATAGTAGATGTTATAGTTTGCTTCAGCTTGAGTGACCTATAGTGAGGATTATGATGTACCGAGCATAAGCCCTTACTTTCAGTACCTATTATACTATTTCTGTAGACTCTCCCTTCGTGGAGACTTTTATTTCTATACATGTGATTTTTGTGGACTTTCTTTTCATTTATTGTGCTGCCTTTCTGTGATCGAATTGGCCGGCAGAATCGGCATTTTGTGGTGATGACCCTTCAGAGCGTGAAGGTGTCACCGCAAAGCGGCGATCCTGGGCCTAAGACCCCCCGTGTTTAAAATGAAAAAATGGGTTCTTATAAGTGGTATCAGAGGAAACCTCAATCGGAAAAGGAAGCAGACCACAAAATCCCTGGGTCACCCCCTTGCAGGTTTAGTTTGAGGACAAACTAAGTAGCGGAAGCGTGGTGTGCCCATGTGGGGATCACATGTAATTGTCCACTGTTAATTAGGCTTGAGTCAATTGCTTACAAACGATTTTTTATATGCAGCCTCCATCATAGCATACACCACAGGGCGGAGTCCAGCAGACTCCGAATGATGCACCACCTCCCCCGGTCCCCACTCCGTTCCTACAGTCAGAGATGGGGCAGACGCTGACAGCCATTCTGGAGGCTTTCAGGGCTCAGCAGGTTCCGGCTCTACAGCCAAACCCGGGAGCCAACTGGCTGAGCATCTTCCGAGGACTCTCTCCCCCGTCCTACTTAGGGATAGAGTCAGCTGTCCGGACAGAAGAATGGATGGACATTATGTACGAGATGTTGACAGGGATACGGTGCCCCTGGGAGGAGAGAGTGCCATTGGTGGTCTCTTGCTTGGAGTCTCACGCCAAGAGATGGTGGAAAACATCACTGGTCACGACCTTTGTGGATATGGAGATTGCAAAGATTACTTAGGGGGAGTTTAGGGCCACGTTACAGGAGCATTTTGTTCCACAGTCGGCTAAGGATGAGATGGAGGACAGGTTTTTACAGCTGAAGCAGGGAACCAGGACGGTTGTGGAGTACCACCGAGAGTTCAACCACGTAGCCTTGTTTGCGGACTCGTATTAGTTAGACGAGGCTGGATATATCAAGAGATTCTACAAAGGCCTCCGAGAGTAGCTGAGGGATTCACTGTTGTTTATATCTGATGGGCCCATTTCCTGGATACTGGAGATGGCTAAAAGGATAGAGGCTGATTTGTAAGCTACTCGGGGCTGGAAACGACCAGCGGAGGATCAGGGTCGAGGAGCAAGGAACGATCAGAGACGTGCCCATATCACGGACGGGAGGAGGGTCGAGGACCAGACTCGTTAGGAGGTAAGACAGGAGACAAGGGAGCCAGTCGTGGTGGCTCCACCACCTCTTCAGGCATGGGAGGGACAGAGACCTAGGGGAATGGCATATCCCCTGCCAGAGTGCTTCCACTGCCATCAGGTTAGTCACATCCGCAGAAATTCCCCCATGAGGGGGGCACCCCCACCAACACAACAGGCTACCCAGCCAGCGCAGTATTTTGGAGGCCAAGGTCGTGGCCGAGGACGAGGATACCAGGGTGGGGATCATAGACAAGGAAGAGATAGGGTATATGCTTTGGACCTGGCACAGCCTCGGAAATCAGAGCAGGTCATAGCAGGCATGCTGCAATGTTTCATTATTTTCATAGAATTCCTCTCTTGGTTGGTAAATTATAAAACTACACTAGATAGAATAAATAGGAAAGAAAACTCGTTATAGAATCCTTAGACATTTAATCTCCCCAAGTATAGTCTTCATCAGCGGCAAGCCTGCCCGCACGCTTTTCGATACCGAAGCTTCTAACTTCTTCGTGTCGGAGACGTTCGTAGAAGGATTGGAATGCGTGGAGCGATTCACGGGCTCGGTGATGAGGGTGCGACTACCCGATGGATCTGAACTCCTTACCTCGGACCACTACAACATGGAGGTAGAAATCGGAGGAAAGGAGTTTGAGGCTCCGGTGATGCTTTTGAAGTTGATAGACTACGACTTTATCCTTGGCATGGTATGGCTGCACTGGAACCATGCCTAATTAATTGCCAAGCAAAGAGGATCACCGTGAGATACGGGGACTCTTTTATTATTATCGAAGGTATAAGACTTGCCTCCCGTATTCTCTAATCATCAGTTCAGGCCATTAAGGCCCATCTACAGGTGGAGGAGGTTTACCAGGTTCTATTTGAGATGGAGGAGGTCAAGGAATTTGTGACAGACATTCCAGTAGTACGAGATTTTGCCGCTGTTTTTCCAAAGAAGCTGCCAGGTCTACCTCCGCACCGGGAGCAGGACTTTAGGATACAGCTTTTGCCGGGGGCCAAGCCGGCATCTAGGGCCCCTTACCAGATTGCCCCGAAAGAGTTGACAGAGTTCCAAAGTAAGTTGCAGGAATTAGTAAAGGCAGGGTTTGTCCGGCCAAGCTCTTCACCTTGGGGAGCCACGGTGTTATTTGTCAAGAAAAAGGACGGAATTCTTCGCTTGTGTATTGATTATCGAGCACTGAACAGACTGACAGTCCGTAACACATGCCCACTGCCACAGATTGACGAGTTGTTCGATCAACTAGAAGAAGCACATTTCTTCTCGAAACTCGACTTATGGTCAGGGTACTACCAGCTACGGATTCGATAGGAGGACATTCCGAAGACCGCCTTCAGTAGTAGGTACGGACTATACGAGTTTACAGTGATGCCCATCGGGCTCACAAATGCACCTTCAGCATTTACGAGCCTCATGAATAGTGTATTCAAGGAGTATTTGGATGTATTCGTCATCGTATTTATTGACGACATCCTCATCTACTCAAAGACGGAGGAGGAGCATACACGACACCTGACGTTGACTCTAGAGAGGATACGGGAGCACCAGCTATACGCGAAGTTCAGCAAATGTAAGTTTTGGTTAAAGGAGGTGGCCTTCTTAGGTCATATTATCAGCGGAGTGGGTTGGCAGTAGATCCGGCCAAGATTGAGGCAGTGCGGGACTGGCAACCGTTGAAGGAGCCACGGATGTACGGAGCTTCCTGGGACTTGCCGGATATTACCAGAAGTTTGTCGAAGGATTCTCCAGAATTGCACTCCCTCTTACTTTCCTGACGAAGAAGGAATCCCCTTTCGTTTGGATGCCACAGTGCGAGGCAGCCTTTGTGGATTTGAAAGGTCGGCTTACCTCGGCTCCCATTCTCGCTCTTCCGTCAGGAAGGGAGGGATTCCAGGTGTACACGGACGCCTCTTATCATATGATGGGTGTCGTTCTGATGCAGAACGGACACGTGATAGCCTACGCTTCCCGGAAGCTGAAGATACATGAGAAGAACTATCGAGTGCACAATCTAGAGATGGGTGCAATGATTTTTTTCTTTAAAGATTTGGCGACACTATCTCTATGGGGTTCACTGTGACATCTTCTCAGATCAAAGGAACTTGAAATACGTGGACACACAGAAGGAACTCAACATCAGATAGAGACGTTGGGTGGAGTTCCTGTCGGATTACCAATACACCATACACTACCACACTGGGAAGGCAAACTTTGTGGCAGATACTTTGAGACGGAGAGGAGATACCATAGGGAAGGGACCACAACTAATATCCATGGAGCTAGTCTGGATTTCAGAGATATGCAGATATCCCTAGTGTTCGAGGATGATCCAGAGCTGTACATGGATTACTTGGGATCGATGGTTGCCATAGATGATATTCAGGACCGCATCCGGGACGGACAGAAGACATATGCATGGGCAGAGCCGGTATTGCAAGCCTTGGAGGATGGTTTGAAGGGAGATTATTCACTGAGAGATAGATTGCTATATTTCAGAGGCAGGGTCTATATACCCGCAGGAGGCCAGATTCGGGAGGAAATCATGGCGGAAGCACATTGTAGAAAATATTCTATACACCCGGGGATCACAAAGATGATAGCAGACTTGAAGAAGACAATGTTTTGTCCAGGGATGAAGATGGACATTACATACTTCATTACTCATTGCGAGGCATGCCAATTAGTGAAGGCGGAGTGCAGGAACCCCGCGGGATTGCTACAGCCACTTCCGATGCTGGAGTGGAAATTTGAGGATATCGCGATGGATTTCATTCATGGCCTCCCCCGATCACGGACGGGAAACGATTCGATTTGGGTCATCGTCGATCGACTGACAAAGGTGGCCAGATTCATTCCGATCAAGAAAGATGACTCGGTTGGGGTACTGGTGCGGAGATTCGTAGAGCAATTCATTCATTACCATGGGTTACCTAGGACGATCATGTGAGATCGGGATGGTCGGTTCACATCCAGAGAGTGGCGATCCGTGAGGACTTACTTAGGTACGCGGTTGACCTTCAGCACAACATTTCATCCCCAGACAGATGGGCAGACGGAACGCACCAACCGGACATTGGAGGCCTTCCTAAGGCTATGAATCTTGGATCGAAATGAACCTTGGGAGAAGCTTTTACCAAAAGTTGAGTTCTCCTATAACAACAGCTATCAGTCCAGCATCAGGTTGGCTCCCTATGAAGCCCTATATGGGAGGAGGTACAGGACCCCGCTTTTTGGATTTAGGATGAGGATCCGAAGGCATTGGGATCGGATTTTGTTGAAGACACCGAGGCTCAAGTGAGGCTGATCAGAGACAGGATGTTAGAGGCGCAGAGCAGATAGGCTAAGTACTATGACGCCCGACATCATCAGGTGGACTTTCAAGTGGGGGACCGAGTGTTTTTGAAGATCCGGCCCATGCATGGAGTTTCACGGGTGCGTGGTCGGAAGAAGAAGCTCAGCCCTAGGTATATGGGCCCTTACAGGATCCTGGAGCGGATCGGGCCCCTAGCTTACAGGCTGGAGTTGCCACCAGAACTAGCAGGTTTACATGACGTGTTCCATATTTCTTCACTTAGGAGGGCTCTACTGCGCTCGGAGAAGCAGATTTTGACCACAGATGGGCCGGTAGCTTCCGACCGGTAAGTTCACCTGGAGCAGGTTCAAATCGATGACAGAGGAGTACATACCTTGCGTCGCAAGAAAGTTTTGTTAGTCAAAGTTTTGTGAAGGAACCACGGTTAGGAGGAGCATACCTGGGAATCGCAAGAACTGATGCGACAAATGTATCCGGAGCTATTCAGTCAGGTATACCTCACAACCTCTCAGGATGTTCAATTTACTTTCCAATTTTAAACTAGTAGGACTGAAATTTCAAGAATAGGGGCTAATCTTTTTATTTATTGGGATCTAGACTTTGCCAATTGGGCGAATTGGTCTTAGATTTGACTATCACCTTCAAACCTCACATAGCAAACATGGCGTCATGATGTAAATCTTTCAATTCTCATGGGATGTTACAAGTTTCTTTCTCCCCAATAGGAGCCCCCGTAGGCTTAACCTTGATTTCGGGGATGGAATCTTTGTTTTGTTTATTGGGATTTGTAACATCCCATTTTCGTCTAGACCCCTAGGAGTGGTTTTGTCATGACTAGGTCATGAAAAAACCCTAAGAAGCCCAAGAATACCAAGAGAGCTTAGGTAGGAAGGTGAAAATCACCTTGGTCTGCAAATAATACGTCAGAAACTTGCTTAAAATAAGATTAGGACTCGGGCGTTGAGTGCGTCGAGTGCACTCAACGCCATAAGCAGAATGGCGTTGAGTGCACTAACTGCACTCAACGCCATCTTACAGGTGGGTTGGCATTGAGTGCGTCGAGTGCACTCAATGCTATAAGTTGAATGTCGTTGAGTGCACTGACTGCACTCAATGCCATCTGGTGTTGTCTGGATGGCATTGAGTGAGCTGAGCTCACTCAACGCCGTAGAATGGATGGCATTGAGTGAGCTTAGCTCACTCAACTCCATAAACTAAACAGCATTGAGTGCACGGATCGCACTCAATGCCATCTGTTGAGGTCTGGAATGGTGTTGACTGAGTTGAGCTCACTCAACGCCGTAGTCTGGATGGCGTTGAGTGAGCTTAGCTCACTCAACGCCAGAAGCTATATGGCGTTGAGTGCACAGACTGCAACCAACGACATTTTAAGTAGGCTGGATGGCGTTGAGTGAGCAGAGCTAACTCAACGCAATAAGCTAGACGGCATTGAGTGCACAGACTGCACTCAACGCCATATTAAGTAGGCTGGATGGTATTGAGTGAGCAGAGCTCACTCAACGCCATAAGCTAGAAGGCGTTGAGTGCACAGACTACACTCAATGCCATCTTAAGTAGGTTGGATGGCGTTGAGTGAGCAGAGCTCACTCAACGCCATTTTACTTAGAAACTTCTTTTTGCTTGGCTGATAGTTCAGTTGAACCGGGTCGGTCTAGGAAGTGGGCCAGAATGTGTATTGGGCCGTTTCTTTTATTAAGACTTAAATTAAGCCTTATTTTGTGATATGGACTGGCGGTGCCACAGGGAAGCCATCTCCTCTTCCTTCCAGCCATGGCCGAGCATCGGTTTGCATGGCCATTAATGGCTTTTAAAGCTCGGATCCATCCTCTCCCCCTTGAAATGACTGGATTCAACTCCTCTCGGGTAGAGGAGGAGTTTCCAGCCTTCTCTTAGCTGTTTTGAGCCGTTTCATCTCCCCTCCACCATGGCCGAAGCATGCTTTTAAGGAAGCATTAATGGCTTGACAGCTTATACCCACCCGCATTCCCATTTCTTCCCTTTAAAAGACTCCCTAGACTTAGAGAGGAAGTTTTCACCCTTGCCAGACAAAGCTAGAGCTTATTACCTTGCTGTTGAGGAATTCTGGCGACGCCAACACCGCGTAAATGGCATCCCGACGATCGGCTCAACTCCAAACCGCGAATAAGGTCCTCCTCTACCTCTTCTTCTATGGATAGATCTTATGAATTGTTAGGATAGACATCGGGCTCAATAGAGCTGGATCAGGTGAGATTTTTCATGGGTTTTTCTGAAATTCATGGTGGTCGGGTTCGCCGGAAACCATCCCCTCCGCCGGCCAAACCACCGCCGACCGATATCCACCACCTCGACGGAGGTAGTGGTGGCGGTGGCTGGCCAGGGAGGTGGCCAAATGGTCGGCGGTGGCTCAAGAAAAGCTACAGGTTTTAAGCGTTTTTTTTAGGTTGCTGGTTTCAGGTTTTTGAGAAGATGAACAGTGCCATATATTAAATCTAATATATATCTATAGATAATATATAGTGATTAATCACTTTTATCAAGCTCATTTTGATGCTATTAAATGAGGCCCTTAAAGGCCGTTTTAAGAAAAATGGCCAGTCACAGAAGTTGTAGCTCTTTGAGTCAAGATTATTCTAAAATTTATTTCAAATCGATCTAGTAAGTGGTTTGACCACAGAACCCATTTTGGTGGGACCTATACATGTGGCTATCCTGATATTCAAATGGATGCCCACCTTTCATCCCGTGTCCAAATGAGCTGAAATCTGGTCAGGGGGTCTACCTTAGCTATACCTATGGCTTGTCCAAAAATGGGAATTCTTTGAGAATATGTTTCTATAGGTTTTGGAACAATTTAATAAACCATGCATAAATTAATCAGGTGTCATAAAACATCAAAATCCCCCCAAATTTGGGTGAGTAGTCTTAGAGGGCATGTTAAGGCTTTGGTAAAAATTTCATCTCATTTCGAGATGTTTTTAATAGGTTTTTATCCAACCCTAGTTTGACCCTTATAGGGTTATTTAGGTCCAAACACCCCCTTGGGGTTTTGAGTGGTCAAATCACCTCAACAGAGGCTTAAATTTTGGACACTGACTTGGCATGGCTAATGTCACCCTTTTACAGAAAATGGTGTGATTTAGGGTTGATTTACACTAGGGTTCAAACTAAAACCCTAAGGAAGGGTTTTTGAGTGTTGTGAAGGGCATAGGGGCAAATGCCCATGTGTGATCTTGTAACTCAGTAGAGTTGAAGGTAATGAATCCTAAGTTCTCTGGTAGAAATCTTAAGGGATTTGGAGGTAGGTAGACACCTCAAAACCCTAACCTTAGTTTTAGGGTAGAAGTTCAATTGTGAAAACACAGTCACTAAACCTTAGTTAAAAGTTGTGAAACTTGGGTGGAGTAAGTTTTAGACAAGGTAGAACCCTTAGAAATTTTATTAGTATTTTATGGATTATATTTCAAGTACTTTATTTGTTAGGTATCAATTTGTTCAACTTGGTGTTTTAATTATTTTGATTTCTCTTTTCATTTGAATCTGATGAAACTTGGTCAGCAGATGCTTTAGGTCTAAATGAATATCCTTGAATTTTGTTACAAATTTTAGTTGATTATATCTAGTTTTTCCTTCATAAGTTCTTAAAGGGAAATTATGGTCAATACATCATTTAGAGCAAATTACCTACCGTAAAATTATGAAACCTGGCCAATGATGTTTTCAGATCAATATCTAGTTGTATAATTTTTTTCATGATTTTAAGGAGAATATTTATTATACTTGCTTCACAAATATAGCTTTTTGAGATTTTGGTAATTATTTATTCTAGAACTAAATCCCCATTGAAGAATTATGAAATTTGGCCACTGAAGTTTTTAAGACAGTATCTTCTCTAGAAGATTAATTAAGAATTTTTGGAAGATTATCTACTGCACTTACTTCATTAATGGAAGGAGATAGGATTTATTATCAAAATTAAATTAGAGTCCCTAAAATACTGGAAAAATTATTATATCTTGGCTTTACAGTTAAATTGTTGTTTAAAATTTATCATGATTTTATAAAGCTTTATACATACCTGAAAAGTACACTTCATGTTCAATTGGTAGCCCTTAGAAGCTTTAAGGAAAATTAATTAAATGCCAGATAAATTAGGAAAATTACAATTTTCTGGATTTAGTCTATTTGTGTCATGATAAGTTCCCAGAAAATAATTTAAGGCATTTGGATGATTATTTAGATTGTCTCCTATCCGGTTTGACATATAGCCTAGGCTAGTCTGCAATTAGCGATTTGTGTTAACAGTCATAGGATATGATGGGGCACAACATTAGAGTTAGTTAATCTGCTGAACTAGTTGGATGTGAAAGTGTTCACCATATAAGGATGGGAAGGTTAGTGAGAAGTGGTGTTGGCTAGAGTTAAGAGGTTCTCGGGTTCGACGAAAGATCGTCTTTCCTGAAGAGAGGAAGGTTAAAAATCACACTAGGTTAGTCTATCGTAATATGAGAAGAGAATGGGTAAAGGGAATCAACCAATAACAATAAGTGCCTTGTGAAAGGGAACGATGGGCTTCAGCTACCAGCATAGTTTTTAGTGCCCTTTGAGAGCCCTTCACAGGGAATACCGGGGGCAGTCCTGGGTTAACGTAAACTATTTTAACAAGCTGAAAAGAGTAACTTAGTAATTAGGGTTGCACATTTCACAAACACTGTTAGCACGGGAAGATTGTTGGGAGCTTTGGCTTGATTGGTTAAGAGACAGATAGAATGGTTCGGGGAGCTTCGACTCAATTAGTTAAGAGACGGATGTTTTGGTCCGGGGAGCTTCGACTCCGTTTTTATTGAATATGTTAAATTGCATGTGCATAAAAGGAAAGGAAATTAAGGTGGTGGGTCTTCGGTATTGGAGGGTCGATGCTTCGACGCCAATACGCTGACTCGGCAAGTGTGGTTAGCACTTCGCCAACAAAAGTCCGGTGCGCCAGCCGGCAAGAGTACGCAGGAGTTCGCTTCGTGCACCAAGCGTTGAGGCGTACGATAGGTCTGATCGGTAGTGCTTTACTGGTTTAGAGGTGGGCGAGGCCCAACCCACCACTTCCGTCGGCCACTACAGAGGTATCCTGGGAGGTAACGGCTCCGAAAGGGGGAACTAAAGGTCTGTGTATACAGAGTTGGGTGTGTGTGTTGCACTTACATGATTCATCATTCCCACTAGCATGTCATGGCATAATCGATTCATTTAACCCCTGAAACCTAATGTATAAGTGGAATGGGACTCTTATACAATAGGCCTTGCAAAACGGGGGTCTATAAGCTTGTGTGGGAAGGTTTATAAATTAAGGTCAAATTCTTTATATATATATTACTGATGATAACCGACACCCCAACGTATAAATGGTATGGGACACTTTATACGATGGGAGCCCTGCAGAAGATCCCTTAGCTTATGCATTTCCGTACATAAGTTAAGGTTATTTTTCTATACTTTACTGCCAAATGTATTATAGAATTGCTAGCATAGGTCCGCTGTCACCTGCTTTTGATTTATTCTCCACCTTCATGTCCTCCCCTTTCTTCCTCTTAGCTCGGTACTTAGGTGCCATGGGAGAAGGGGTAGGGGATGATAGGGCTTAGTATTTATGACTAACGGTTTTCGGACCACATAATTTAGGGGATCGTGGAGCCCAGCATGGAGGAGCAGCCCCGGAGGTCGGCCCGATTGGAGATAGGGCAGTCTAGCTCAGGAGTTCAGCCAGCTGGGACTGTGAGTCCCGACTTATAGTAGATGTTATAGTTTGCTTCCGCTTGAGTGACCTATAGTGAGGATTATGATGTATCGGGCATAAGCCCTTACTTTCAGTACCTGTTATACTATTTCTGTGGACTCTCCCTTCGTTGAGACTTTTATTTCTATACATGTGATTTCTGTGGACTTGCTTTTCATTTATTATGTTGCCTTTCTGTGATCGAATTGGCCGGCAGAATCGGCGTTTTGTTGTGATGACCCTTCAGAGCGTGAAGGTGTCACCGCAAAGCGGCGATCCTGGGACTAAGACCCCGGAGTTTAAAAAGAAAAAAATGGGGTCTTACATGTTGCCATTATTAGGCAGGAAGAAATTAAGCGGCGGATTGCCAAGTATTTTGACAAGTATGTCAGGGTCAAGCAGTTCACGGAAGGGGACTTAGACCTCATGAAGGTAGATGCCACAGGAAGATTAGTAGCCGTGGGGAGGCTCAAAACGAACTTGGAAGGTCCATACATTGTCAAAGAGGTATTGAGGTCAGGTGGGTATCAACTCCAGAATGTGTAGGGCGAGGCCCTCAGTCACACCTGGAGCGGTGATGTCTTGAAGCACTTTTATCTATGAACAAAGTGTGTAACATCCCTTTTTGTAAATATGAGATACACAGCTTTTTAGATCTTTTTGCAATAGTTTGTGTGGCAGGTGAAATTCATGAAATAGATCCCGAGATGATCCATCTACCAGGCTCCCACTAGCTGGCAGGGATGGATGTCACTCGAGAGAGTCTACCCAAACCCTGCGAAGATCCCACTGCCAGGCTCCCACTAGATGACAGGGCTGGAAGTCACTCGAGAGAGTCTTCCAAAGGCCCTGAGAAGATCTTGTTGTCAGGCTCCCACTAGCTGGCAGGGCTGGATGTCACTTGGGAGAGTCTACCTAGACCCCGAGAAGATCTCGCTGCTAGGCTCCCACTAGCTAGCAGGGCTGGATGTTACTCAAGAGAGTCTGCCCCAGACACCGAGAAGATCCCGCTGTCAGGCTCCCACTAGTTAGAACGGCTGGATGTCACTCGTGAATGTCTACACAGACCCCAACAAGATACTACTGCCAAGCTCCCACTAGTTAGCAGGGCTGGATGTCACTCGAGAGAGTCTGCCCCAGACCCCGAGAAAATCTCGCTACCAAGCTCCCACTAGCTAGCAGGGCTATATGTCACTCGAGGGAGTCTATCTAGACACTGAGAAGATCCCACTTCTAGGCTCCCACTAGCTAGCATGGCATAATGTCACTCGAGATTGTCTACCCAGACCCCGAGAAGATAATGTTGTAAGGATCGCACTAGATGGCTGGGCTGGATGTCACTTAAGAGAGTCTACCAAGACCCCAAGAAGATCCCGGTGTCAGGCTCCCACTAGCTGGCAGGGATAGATGTCACACGAGAGAGTCTACCTACACCCTGAGAAAATCTTATTGCCAGGCTCCCACTAGCTAGCAGGGGTGGATGTTACTCGAGATAGTATGTCCCAGACCTTAAGAAGATCCCGCTACCAGGCTCTCACTAGCTGGCAGGCCTGGATGTCACTCGAGAGAGTCTACCCAAACTCCGAGAAGATCCTGCTGTCAGGATCCTATTAGTTGGCAAGACTGGATGTCACTCGAGATAGTCTTCTTAAGTCTCGAGCTTCTCCCGCTGTCAGGCTCTCACCTAGCTGACAGGTCAGGGGTCCTCGGTGGACATCATTGATTCTCAGGAACTGAGTCCCGTGCTAATCTTGCTAGTCAACATGAGGTATTCGAAGGTGAACTTGGGTAGAGGCTGAGGGAAAAAAGCGCACGGGAAACAAAACGTCAAATGCAATAACATCCAGACAAACAGGTAGTGGCGAGCCGAGATCTCGGCAACTACTAAGAGGCGACAATAACTCAGTAAAGAAATGACAAAGGGAGGCGAGCCGAGATCTCGGCAACCACTAAGGATGGCGAGCCAGGGGTGTTCTCGGCAATCAAATTCCACCCCCATCAGGTTTTTACTTGTGAAAATCTTGTCTTGAATAACCTTCTAAATGGAAAGGGATCCATCGGGCAAGCTAGGAGGTTGCGGGTCCCACTCGGCAATTGGTCCAAGTCCTACTTCTCTGGGGTGGTGAGATCTCGAGGTTTGTGAGCAGGCACATTTTCTAAAATTAATCCGGTTGGGCACTCGCGATGAGTTCTATCCTAGCGAGGTCGTACTGCAAGGGGGTGTCACGCGTGTATGAGTGCAATGCAGAAAATAAACACAGGGCAGGAAAAATTTTTAAGTAATATTTTCATTGATATCTTTTCTATTACAAAAATGACTCACCTCTCGATGAGGTCACAAAGTTAGGGGGGAGAAGCATTACAAAAAAATTATATACAATCAACCCTCATCCTCTCCCCTAGAAATCTAATCCTCAAAGCCTGAGACATCTTTGAAAAGTGAGTTGAAGTTGTACTCCTTCTCACCAAGAGTGGGGATGGGGAGGAACAACACTGACACCAGGTCCTTGGCGGTCACCTCCTCGCAGTCCTTTTTAGCACCTGTAGATCTCGCATAACCTGCACGGTGTGTTTAACGGTTTTGATACAGTTGACCCGCAATATTTCGTTGACCTCCACCTCATTGAATGTCTTCGGCCTTTGGTCTTTGGCGCCCGGGTCATGCTAGATGGAGAAAGGATGAAATCCATCAGGCGGGTGAGCTTTCCCTAGAGCGACTTATTCTGCTCCTCTAGAATTTTAATTTTCTCCTCCAACTCGGTAACACGTGTGCGTAGGAGGTTCGCTATTACGACATCCTGCGTGGCGAAAGGGGGTAAGAAAGGAAATTACGAAAGCGAAGTAAAATAGGAAGAGGTTAACTAGCACTCACCACCCCGCCGTCACTCTTACTAATGATGTTCTCAGCGATTCCCAGCCGCCTCGCAAAGTCGGCGGCATCGTCTTTGGCGATATCTCGGTCCTGCTCGGCACTCGCCAATTTGTGGCTGAGTTTGAAGTTGCGGTGGACCGACAAGTGCACAAGCTCCACGTCCCATATTTGGCCTCGCAAGCATTCATGGACGATCCGCAGGAGGGTCATATCATTATATTCCTCGGCATACTCATGGCCATATATCTCGAATACGAGGGAATAAGCGTGCCTGTTAGGAGGGGGTGCTCGGACCAGGAGGGGAGGAGGGATGATATGAAGACTATATAGGCCCGTTCATCCCACTGGACCAGCAGCTTGCCGAGTTGGTCCTTTGCCTTCCCATCGAGACAAAAGTATCGATGTTCCTTCGAGAGGCCCCGCTAGCGGTCCTGGAACTCCTCAACAACTAGGGAAATAGGAGGGCCTCCATCGCCATGCTCTTTCTCCGACAATTCCAAGATAATCTGCTTCCCCCTGGAGACCACTTCCCTCTTCAGTTTCTTCGGTGGTGGTATGCGGCGAGGAGACCTATAGCTCACGAGGTCGAGTCACTTCTTGCTGGAGGGAGGTCTTGCCGATTCTAGCTCCCTCCGCCAGGCTGCCTCTATTGCACTCTCACGTGCGAGTGGGTCAGGGTAAAGTCCTCAGTCCACGAAGGGAGGATGCTCGGGAATAAGTCGCTCCCCTGCAGAAAATAACTTATCATCAGAATGCTTGATTTTTTTTGGGCGAGCCCATTAAAGAGAGAGGAAAAAAGAATTATACCTTCGCTGGGATGAACCGAAGGGAGCGAGTCGAGGCCACGTCGGAGGTAGGCGACCTCAAAGTCCTAGTTGAGGAAGAACTTGTGGAGCTCAGCGTTGTCGCCCGTCACTGTCGGTTGCTGGTACACCTCCTCGCTCCGCTGCCGAGGTGAGAAGGGTATGTTGCCGAGATCACCCTTGATAAAGACAAACTTAGAGCAGCAATTGTGGTTCTTATTGGCCATCTCGCAAACTTTGAATTGCGAGCCGGAGAGAAAGGCGACCCCATCATTGGTGGTGCGGTATATGAACAGCTTCTAGAAGATTGTGAGGTTGAACTCGATCCGTTCTCGCCGAAGGAAGCATGTGAATGCAACCAGAAAGACTTTATTTAAAGAGCCTAAACACCTAGATGGGGGTGAATAGGTTCTAATCTTTTTGTTTCTTTTTAATTCTTAGGAACACAGTTATAAAACTTCTTTCAGCACAGATTAATCAATCTACAAAAAGTAAACACATCACAGTAAAAACCAGACTTATAGTGGTTCCCCAATATATGGGTACATCCACTTTCCCCCTTCGCCTATCCAGCAGATAACTGGATTTAGCCTAACTTCCTTCCACTGGCTCAGATCCTCAGATGTTACAATCTCAGAACTAAAGATGGTTCCTACACCTCAGACTTAACACAAGTCCTACCTCATATTCTTCTTAAGAATCCTACCTCGGCCTTTATAATTAGGCTTACAACTAAGACTTACCACAAGTCCTACCTCAGGCACACAGCCCTACCTCAGCCTTTATAATTTTAGGCTTACAAACTCAGATCTAACAGTAGATCCTACACGAATTGGTGAGTAAAGAGTAACTGAAAACTTCACCAGCTAGATTTCTCTATTGATGTTGTCTTCTTGATCAGTTCTTGGATTGACTAATCCTTCTGATCCAACCTGACTTAGCTTTTCAAAGCTTCTTGATTAGAATAAAAATAAGGTGGATCTTCTCTATTGATGAAGATGATCTTCAATAAGCTTTTTCCTTAAATTCAGATAGAACTCTAAATCTTTCTTGCAGACAGCCCTTGATCTGTCAAGAATTCTTCTTATTGATGTCTCACATTCTTGTTCATGTTATTGATTATTGTTTCTGATCTATCTCTTATATAGAGCTTGCTTCATGGTTATCGGCTGATCCGGTTCATATCAAAATTCTGACAGTTCTAACAGTGGTGTCAGACCGGCTAGTTATGACAGCTGTCAAGTCACCAGTTACGTCACCAGGTTCTTCAATGTCTTTTCAACTCAGCACACAATACTCAGCAGACTGCTTCACATGTGTCGACACATATAGACTAAGTGTCGACACAAGTCTTCATGGTGTCGACACAATTACTCCAAGTGTCGACACAGTCATACTTCTACTTCTCGACACTGCTTATGTTGTATGTGTCGACACAAATCCTGTGTATCGACACAGCAGCTTCTTGTCTCGACATTTCTGTTGCAGACAGTTGGTGTTGAGTGTTTGTCAAATGGCGTTGAGTGTGTGTCGACACAAGTCATGTGTGTCGACACAATTACTTCTGAACTCGACACAGCATTTTGAGAGTTGGTGTGTCGACACAAGTCCTGTATGACGACACAATTGCTTCAGGTGTCGACACACCTCCTGAATGTCGACATAGCTTCAGTTTTAAGTGTCGACACAAGTCCTGCTTCAGATGTCGACATGTTTCTAGATGTCGACACAACTGCTTCTTTACGTGTCGACAAAGATTTGAGTGTCGACACATTTCTTTATAAGTGTAAACACAAATTCTGGGTGTCGACATAACTTCCCTGAGTGTCGACAAAATTTTCCTGTGTGTCGACACAACTTGCCTGAGTGTCGACACAAGTTTCCTGAGTGTCGACACAATTTTCCTGTGTGTCGACAAAGTTTCTTCACAAGTGTCGAACTTGTACTTAGTAATTTTCCTTCAAATACTTAAACCTGCACAACGAAACTCAAACTCCTATCAAATACAAATTGATGAATATCATTGACTAAGTTGTGGCTTCTCCAAATCTAGTACACATTTTCCAATATACCTAACAATCTCCCCCTATTTGGAGAATTCATAACACTTAGTCAAAGATATACATCTCTTAAGATAAAATAAAATTGTAATAGAAGTAAAAACATTTCAGAGCAGGTTATCACATAATCATTATAAACAACAAACACTTAATACTGAAACAAATTTTATTAATTAGAAAAACTTTGGTTTACATTAATTTCTTATAGAACAAAAGAAACAAATCAGTACATTGTTCTATTACATAAACCTAGCAATCCTATTACTGTTTAAGCTCCTTAATAACTATTCCTTTGCAAGACTTAATTTTAGCCTGCACAGAAGGTTCAGCAACCTCAGCTAGCTTTTTCCCATTTAGAGCTTTCTTCTTTAATTCTTCAGCCTTGATCTTCTGTCTTTCAAAATAGTGGAAAAGTTTGGGGAAGTACTTGCTTGGCTCTTGAGCATTAGCAGGTAGCTTCCCAGCCTTAGCACTTCTTCTATGTTGAAGAATTGTTTCTTGTCCTTCTTGATATTTATTCCACTCTTGTTTAGAATACCACTTACCCCTGTCATGGGTTTTATCCTTTACAGCTTTCAAGGCAGTAAGTATGATGTTTCTAGAAGTTGGGCTCCACTGCTTAAAATCTGGCTTCAGCTCAGCCTACTCTCTGAATCTCTTCTTGGAAAGTTGAGCTTCCTTCTGAGCTTCTAATGTAGCTTCTAACATTTCAACCTTTTCCAGAATTACATATTGTGCCTCTGGTAGAGGACTATACATTTTCAACACTTCTTCTTGAACCATCTAAAAATCAGCTGGGGGGTAGATCACCTGAGCAACTTCAGGCTGATCTCCTTCAAACTATTCTGGTTGTATCCCAAACTCAGCTACATTAGCATCATCACAAAGAGGAGGATATCCAAGAGTAGCTCTGATGCTATTGGTAGTCCATTTAGCATGGTCAGAGCTGGCTTTGACTAGGAATCTCTCCCCCTTTATGATTTTTCTTGCAACATGATCTCTTAAATCTTCTTTCTGGAATCTGACTTGATCAGCTATATATTCAGTTCCCTCTTTAAAATAAGCTCTGAATTTTGTCATGAAAGTTTTAATTTTCTCCTGAGATTCTTGAAATGTGGCTTTGATAGCAGATATATCTTCCTGTATTTGCTTGGAAATTTCAGCCTTCAGAGTAGTGCTAGAATCAATGAGCTTTGTCAATATTTCATGATGTGAATCCTTGAGATTTTCATTCATCCTTAACTGATTCTCCAGTACATATCCCTGCTTCACTTCAATTTCATCCACTTTAGCTTGGATATTTTGTTGTTGTTTGGCGAGGAACAACACATCATTACCTCCTTTATGGAAGAAATCTATCATCTCCTTCTTATGTTGATTCACTTCAAATCTAATGGATTTAATGTCCTGGGCCAATTGAAACTGTAACTCCTTATGAGTTTCATCCACATATTGCTCTATAGACTGTCTTTGATTATCAAGTTTTATTTGCATCTGGACCAATAAAGAACTGAAGTCCACAGTTGATGTAGATGGTGTTGTTCCCACTTGCAAAGCCTTTTTGTATCCAGAACTCTTTTTCTTTAAAACAATTATCTTCCTTTTCTTAGCCAATGTGGCATCTTCATCTTCAGAAGATTCAGTTGTACTATTAATATTAACAGTATTCTTTTCAGCTGGGGTATCCTCCTCAGTATCCTTTGATAACTCCCCCTCAGTCCTTGGAATATCTTTTCCTTTCTCAATATGCTCCCCCTCAGTCCTATCTGGAGGAAGATCAGGAAACAATTCTTCCATTGTAAATTGTTACTGAATCTGTACAGAAGGAATAAGATTAGTTTTGGTTTAATTACTTTATTTTTACACAAAAGTTTCCCCCCTGAACAATTATTGAGAAGAATACTATCATATATCACTAGACTGTGGAGAAGATTCTTACTGGCTCATTTTGAGCATCTGTCTTATCAGTTTCTTAAGTTGTAGTGTTGATTTCAGATACTACCTTCATGATTGTATCTAGAGCTAAATCACTGTCTAGGACAGCATCATCAATACCTCTCCCATGGGCAGGCAGCTTAGTTCCTTGTTCAAAGTGTTCTCCCACTTGACTGGAGTCAACTTGTTGCTCCTGGGGCTCACTGTCCTTTACTTGATCATGTGCTTCCTGTTAGTGCTAGTCTTCATCAGAACTAAAGATCACTTCCTCTTCAGAATCACTGGAGGAGTCAGCCTGTACAACCACCTTCTTTTTCTTCTTGTCTTACTCAGTTTGCTCCTTAGGAGCAGGGACTTCCATGGTCAGAACTCTGTCCCATCTTTATAGTATCCTCACATCCATTTTCCTCATGTGATTTATCTTAGAGCTATTTGCTTGTTTCAGAACATCTGGAATTACTGATGTCAAGCATAAACTGAGGATCCTTTCCAGGTTAGGTTTCTTAAATCCTTCTTGTATTTTATCAAATACTATTGCTGCCCAGACAGTGTTTATCTTGAATATAATCCTTACCATAAGATTGAACATGTGGGACGAAATCCTATCATGTCCACCAGTCTTGCAGATAATCACTTTGCCCACAACTTCTGAAAGAAATTTTCCTTGGGAATTCATCCTTTTTCTATTGATAGATGATCCAATCTTAATACTGAGACTCAGTCCACACCAGCATAAAGCTTCAGTTATCTGGGAAGGAGTTATTTCATCTGTATCCTTGATCAATGGTAGATGTAGTGCTTTTCTGATAGATTTCAATATGAGCTTCACATGGGTATCTTGAATAGACGCCTTGATTTTCTTTCCTTCTGTGTCCACAGTAGCGGTTGAGTAGAACTCCATGACTTCCTTTTTCCATATTTTGGTCGGTTCAGAGACAAAAAATTCTAATCCATTTTCAAAAATTAGGGCAATGACTCCCTGAATTTCATCAGAAGCAGTCATGAATCCTTCGCAAACCAGTTCATAACCTTCATTAACCTTATCTTCTTGGTTTGGCTCCATTGATGTAAGTGCTAGAGGATAAGAGAAGGTCTATATTGATAGAAGGTGTAGAGTCAAAAATTCTGATAGCGTAGTCGACCAAATTTTGGCTTCACCTATTTATAGTACTTGAATCAAGGGCAGATCAAAAGTCGGGTCTAAGTCGACAAATAAGTTTTTGTGTCGACAAAATTGACCTAGGTCTTGACAGAACTTAAGTTAAGTCGACACAACTATGTGTTGACATACTAATGTCTAAGTAGACAAAACGAATTTTAAGTCGACACATCTATGTGTAAACATACTTGAGTCTGTGTCGACATACTTGCGTCTGTGTCGACACTGACCACTTTAGTCTCGAAAGAGTATTGTCGACATCAACTTTTTTTGTCGACACAGATATCCTCTCGACATATAGTCTCGACAAGTTTGTGTCGACACCTATTATTCTGTCGACACAGAAACTGTTTCTGTGTAGACATATCCTTGTTCTATGTCGACACAACACACTGAGTGTGTCGACACAACTTGCTTGTGTGGACACAAACTTTGTACTGAGCCAAATTTCAACAAAAATTTGGTGCTTACATATGCTACTAATGGAAACTTGTGTTAACCTAGTATAGGTTCAACATACCTAATTCAATTTTGAAATTATTGAATTTAGTTTCATCCAGTGGTTTTGTAAAAATATCAGCTATTTGATTATCAGTTTTTACAAACTCTAGATTAATATCTTCCTTCTCTACATGTTCTCTGATAAAATGAAACTTAATATCTATATGTTTGGTCCTACTGTGTGATACAGGATTCTTAGCAATAGAAATAGCACTTGTAGAATCACAAAATAGTGGTATTCTACTTACCTGGATTTCATAATCTTCTAGTTGATGCTTTATCCACATCAATTGTGCACAGCAGCTACCTGCAGCTATATACTCTGATTAAGCTGTTGATATAGCTACACTGGTTTGCTTCTTACTGATCCATGACACCAGCCTCCCACCAAGGAATTGACAGGTTCTTGTGGTACTTTTTTATCTTTTTTGCATCCAGCAAAATCTGCATCTGAGAAACCTATTAATAAGAAATCTTTATTCTTAGGGTACCAAAGGCCTAGATTAGGTGTGCCCTTAAGATATCTCAAAATTCTTTTAACTGCAGTATAATGAGATTCCATAGGGCATGCTTGATACCTAGTACAGACACATGTTGCATACATGATGTCAGGTCTACTAGCAGTCAAGTATAGTAGGGAGCCAATTATCTATCTATACAAAGACTCATCAACAGGTTTCCCTACTTCATATTTGCATATAGGCATACTTTTTCCCATTGGAGTTTTCATAGTAGAAGCTGAGTCCAAATCATACTTCTTAATCAACTCCTTGGTGGACTTAGACTGGGATATGGACAACCCATTCTCAGTCTGTCTAACTTGAAGTCCCAAGAAGAACTTCAGCTCACCCATACTGCTCATCTCAAACTTCTCTTGCATAAGTTTGCCAAACTTCCTACAAAGGCTATTTTCAGTAGAACAAAAGATAATGTCATCCACATATATCTGGACTAGTATTATCTTACCTTTTGATTCCCTATAGAATAGAGTTTTGTCTATCTTTCCTCTAGAGAATTTATTCTCAATGAGGAAGGAAAACAAGGTTTCATACCAAGCCCTTGGAGCTTGTTTAAAACCATATAGTGCTTTCCTAAGCCTATATACATAATTAAGAAAGTGAGAGTCTACAAAATTTGAGGGTTGTTCTACATAGACTTCTTCTTTTAAATCACCATTCATAAATGCTGATTTCACATCCATTTGATATACTTTGAACCCTTGATAGGCAACATAGGCTAAGAATAGCCTTATTGCCTCCAGCCTTGCCACTGGAGCAAAGGTTTGATCAAAATCAATACCTTCCTCTTGCATGTAGCCTTTTGCTACTAGTCTAGCCTTGCTCTTGACTATAGTGCCATTCTCATCAAGCTTGTTCCTGTAGATCCACTTAGTTCCTATTATGTTGTGATCCTTAGGTTTTGGCACCAGTTCCCAGACCTTACACCTCTTGAACTGACTGAGCTCTTCTTGCATTGCATCAATCCAGTTGGTGTCTTGCATGGCCTATTCAATCTTCCTGGGTTCTATCTGAGACAGGAAGCTAGAACATAAAACTGTGTTCATGCTCCTGCTCCTTGTTAGAACACCCTGACTTGCATCACCAATGATCTGGTGAGCTGGATGATCCTTCAGGTGTCTCCTTGCTGGAGGAATTCTGTCAGAATTATGGTTATCTCCAGTTTCCTCGTCTTGATGCTCTACATTTTCTTCTTCATACAGACGGACTTGATATCCCCCTAGATAGCTGGCATATTTATCCTCATCCTGTTAAGCAGGAACATCTTCATTTATGATCAGCTTGTCCAGCTTATCTGTTAGACATGTAGAACTAACTGAAGAACGAGATAATTTACTGTTAATAAACATTGACTCATCAAATACAACATGCACAGATTCTTCTACAACTTGAGTAGTCGAGTTGTAGATCCTGTATGCTCTACTATGGTTGTTGTACCCAACAAATATCCCTTCTAGGGGTTTAGAAGAAAACTTAGTTTGGTAGTTTTTACCATTGACTAGTATAAAACACATACTACCAAAGATTCTGAAATAAGATATGTTTGGTTTTCTGCCTTTCAAAACTTGGCAAGGAGTCATCTTGTGTTTCTTGTTGATGGAGGCCCTATTGAGCACATGACATGCAGTATTTACTGCCTCATTCCAGATTTATTTAGGGAGACTAGTGTAATTCAGTAGAGTTCTACTGTCTTCAATTAGAGTCCTATTCTTCCTTTTAGCAACACCACTTTGCTGAGGAGGTCTAGGTGAAGAGAATTCCTGATGAATCTCAAGTTCTTCACAAAATTTTTGTCATACAGTCAGACTGAAATTTAGTTCCATGGTCACTTCTGATTTTGACCACTGAGCTATTGTATTCCTTCTGTATTTGTCTGACAAAAGTCTGGAAAATAGTTGGCGTTTCTGATTTCGGCCTCAAGAAGAAAACCCATGTAAATCTAGAATAGTCATCCACAACAACAAGTGTGTATGCTTTCCTACCAAGGCTATGGACTGGCATAGGAACAAACAAATCCATATGCATGAGATACAAGCATCTCTTTGAATCTTTGATGTCAAGTGACTGAAAAGAGGACTTAGTCTGCTTGTCTTTTTGGAAAGCTGAACACACACCCTCTTTTAAGCACTGAACATGAGGACCATTCCTCACTAACCCCATGCTGAATAGCAGTCCAATTGAATTATAGTTCAGATGAGCTAGCCTCTTATTCCATTTGACGCATAAAGAAGCTTTCTCTCCTGCAACCAAACAAATAGGTGAGTTATTATACTCACACTCTGGGTTAAGGCAATACACATTTCCTTTCCTAGTGCTAGTCAAAATGATCTCTTGATCACTTGACCTTTTTACTAGGCACTCCTCTTTGAGGAAAGAAATATCATAACCTAGATCACTAAGTTGACTTATGCTAATCAGGTTATGTTTTAGACCCTTTACATAAGCCACTTTAGTGATTGTAATTGAATCACAAGATATGTTACCAAATCCTTTGATGATTCCCTTCTCTAATCCACCAAAGATAACTTTTGGTCCATTCTTTATGGGCACATAGTCCCTCAACATTCTCCTTGTTCCAGTCATATGTCTGGAATACCACTATCAAAGTACCATATAGGGGTATGGTCACTTGGATTTTCCTGCAACAAATAAAGAATCACTTACCCTTAGAACCTAACTTGCTAGTGGGTCCTTGTTAGTTTGAAATCTTGTGACTGATCTAACAGGAATCCTACTTTTGGTTTTAATAATTAAGTTAAACCAGCAATCCATGGCAAAGTGGCCCAACTTGCCACAACACCAACACTCAAACCTATTATACCTATTCTTAGGTACAGGCCTTCTTACTGTGTTGTCAGTAGACTTATTAAGTGTTGGTGCTGGAACAAAATTCTTCAAGAATTCCTCTTGATTATGATGGGCATGTCTATCGATTGGTCTATTGGCATTAGCACCCTTGCTCATGAAATTTTCATGCTCACAGTGACCATGTGTAATTTCATGATCATACCTGTTAGTAGGATTCACTACCTTCTTAAAGAAAATAGGGGGATTAACAGCTAGAGGCTGAACTGTGGCTTTACCTTTTTTATGAGAATTGGTAGCCCTAGTTCTTCCCTTAAATCCTAGACCAGTCTTCCCTTTTTATGAAACAAAATTATCTATCAAAGGTAAGACTGGTTTTTTCTTGGAGAATTTAGCCACTAGCTCTCTCTCTCTCTTGCTGAAGTTTTCCCTCCAGTTTCTTGATATGATTCTCTTTGAATGAGATTGTGCCCATCTGAATAATTGTAATGTTTTTCAATTTGGCAACCTCATTTAGTTTTTGATCCAGTAGTTTTGTTAAATCTACTGCAGCCAGCTTAAGAGACACAATCTCTTTGGCTTGCTCTTTAACAAGAAACTTGCTCTTCTTTAGAGCATGCAACAACCTACCATACTCATTAACGAGTTGGTGAACATCCCCCTCAGACTCAGATCCATCCACTTCTTTTGAAGAAGATGCTTCTGATTCTGATCCAGTAAAGTAATCTGAGACTAGGGGAGAATTGTTTACCTTACTTGGTCCAGGCTGATCCTGACACTTATCTTCTTCAGATTGAGCCATCAACCCTTTACAGCAATATTCTTCCACTCCATTTATGGAGTCCAGCATCTGTAGGAATTCTAGTTCCCTTGAATCCTCTTCTGTTGAGAAGAGTCCAACATATGCTTATGCCTCTTCTTCTTAAGATTCTTAAGATGAAGAGTCTGTCCAACTCTTCTCCTTCTGAGCCATTAGAGACTTCTCCTTCTTTCCTTTGACCAGCTGCTTCTTCTTGTCCTTTAACTCCTTTCTTTTGTCAGGACAGTCAGCTATGATATGCTCAGACCTGTTGCAGCAATAACACACAATCTTAGAATTAGATTGTTTACAAGGTTTTGAAGCATACCTGTCCTCCTTAGGTGTTTTCTTCTTCCTGTAGTATTCATCCTTGGAATAGGATATAGATGAGGGCCTGGTTCTCCAATTCTATTTCTTCATGAACCTTTTGAATTGTCTTGTGAATGTAGCAAAGTCTTCATCAGATGTATGACTATTTGATGTACTTGTTTTAGGAACACCTTCATCTACTTCAGTACTCCTTCTAGGTGGAGAAGGAGATTTTCTCCTACCCTTCCTTGAGCCCTCAGCCTTGAAGGCTACTGACTTTTCTTTATGTTTAGATCTGCTGCCCTTCTCTTCCTCTTTCCAAGCAGTAAGCTACATTTCATATGAAAGCAGTTTTCCAAAAAGTGTAGGTGCTGGTGTGTCAGCCAGTTTGGCCACTTCCCTGATGGCACATATCTTAGTGTCCCAATCCTTTGTTAGGGACGTAAGAAACTTGTCATTCAGTTCATAAGTACTGAAGACTCTTACATATGTCATTAGTTTATTCACTATTCTGAAAAACATTTTTATAGCATTCAGCTATGCTGTCAGTTTTATTCTGCCTAAGGCTCTCATATTCCTGATTTAGCATAGACTTTTTGTCCTCTCTGACTTCATATGTGCCTTCAATATAGACAATCAATGTATCCCACATTTCTTTGGAATTTTTACAGTGCACAAGATTCTGGAATGTTGCATCATCTATGGCACTTACAATTATATTCTGAACTCTTTTATCTAATGTAGCCAAGATGATTTCATCCTTAGTCATCTCTGAATAACTCTTTGGAGTTTGAATGTTTGCATCAAGAACTGAAACCTTCATTGGGATGAAGGGGCCTTCCTGTACTGTGATATAAATTCTTGGATCAGATGCTTCCATAAACAGCCTGACCCTTTCTTTCCAAATGCCAAAAGATTCTTTCCTGTATATGGGCAATTTAATTGATCCAAATTTCTTTTGATTTTCACTTGAACCCATTTTTGTTATCTATTATTTGCCTTGGAGAAATCCTCTGACTGTTAAGTCAAATTTTGAGGAACCTCCCTCTGATACCACTTGAAAGACTTTGATTCAAGAACCTAAACACCTAGAGGGGGGTGAATAGGTTCTAATCTTTTTGTGTCTTTTTAATTATTTAGGCAAACAGTTATAAGACTTCTTTCAGCACAGATTAATCAATCTACAAAAAGTAAACACATCACAGTAAACACCAGACTTATAGTGGTCCCCAAGATATGGGTACATCCACTTTCCCACTTCGCCTATCCAGTAGATAACTGGATTCAGCCTAACTTCCTTCCACTGGCTCAGATCCTCAGATATTACAATCTAAGAACCAAAGATGGTTCCTACACCTCAGACTTAACACATGTCCTACCTTAGATTCTTCTCCAGAATCCTACCTCAGGCCTCAGCCTACCTCAACCTTTATAATTAGGCTTACAACTCAGACTTTCCACAAGTCCTACCTCAGGCACACAGCTCTACCTCAGCCTTTATAATTTTAGGCTTACAACTCAGATCTAACAGTAGATCCTACAAGAATTTGTGAATAAAGAGTAACTGAAAACTTCACTAGCTAGATTTCTCTGTTGATGTTGTCTTCTTGATTAGTTCTTGGATTAACTGATCTTTCTGATCCAACCTGACTTAGCTTTTCAAAGCTTCTTGATTAGAACAAAATTAGGTGGATCTTCTCGTTTGATGAAGATGATCTTCAATCAGCTTCTTCCTTAAATTCAGATAGAACTCTGAATCTTTCTTGCAGACAACCCTTGATCTATCAGAATTCTTCTTATTGATGCCTCATGTTCTTGTTCATGTTGTTGATTGTCGTTTTCGATCTATCTCATATATAGATCTTGCTTCATGGTTACCGGCTGATCCGGTTCATAACAAACTTCTGACAGTTCTGATAGTGGTGTCAGACCGGCTAGTTATTACAGCTGTCAAGTCACTAGTCACATCACCAGGTTCTTCAATGTCTTTTCAACTCAGCACACAATACAAAGTAGACTGCTTCACATGTGTCGACACATATAGACTAAGTGTCGATACAAGTCTTCATGGTGTCGACACAATTACTCCAAGTGTCGACACAGTCATACTTCTGCTTCTCGACACTGCTTATGTTGTATGTATCGACACAAGTGCTGTGTGTCGACACAGTAGCTTCTTGTCTCGACATTTCTATTGCTGACAGTTGGTGTTGAGTGTTTGTCAAATGGCGTTGAGTGTATGTCGACACAAGTCCTGTGTGTCGACACAATTACTTCTGAACTCGACACAGCCTTTTGAGAGTTGGTGTGTCGACACAAGTCCTGTGTGTCGACACAATTGCTTCAGGTGTCAACACACCTCCTGAATGTCGACACAACTGCTTCCTTTAGTGTCGACAAAGCTTTGAGTGTCGACACATTTCTTTATAAGTGTCGACACAAATTCTGGGTGTCGACACAACTTCCCTGAGTGTCGACACAATTTGTCTGTATGTCGACACAGCTTGCATGAGTGTCGACACAAGTTTCCTGAGTGTCGATACAGTTTCTTCACAAGTGTCGACACTTGTACTTAGAAAAATTTGCTTCAAATACTTAAACCTGCACAAAGAAACTCAAACTCCTATCAAATACAAATTGATGCATATCATTGACTAAGTTATGGCTTCTTCAAATCTAGTACACATTATCCAATGTACCCAACAGCCCCCTTCTTTATCTTACTATAAGTAGGCCAGACATCATGTTTGCTACATGTGTTTGTGTTAGGTATCAGGCTTGCCCTAAAGAATATCACTACTCTTCCTCAAAGAGAATTTTGAGGTATCTTAAGGGCACACCAGATCTTGGCCTTTGGTACCCTAGGAATGGGGTGTTTGAACTAATATGCTACTCAGATATAGATTTTGTAGACTGCAAAGAAGGCAGGAAGAGCACTTCTAGTACCTATCAACTCTTGGGTGGAAGACTAGTGTCTTGGAGCAGCAAGAAGCAAACCAGTGTTGCAATCTCACTTGCAGAGTCAGAGTACATCTCAGCAGGTAGCTGATGTGCTCAGTTTATGTGGATCCAGCATCAGCACTAGGACTACAACCTCTAGATAAGTAGAAGCCCCCTATTTTGTGATTCTACTAGCGCTATATCAATTGCTAGTAATCCTATTTCTCATAGCAGGACAAAGTATATTGAGATAAGATACCATTTCATTAGGGAGCATGTGGAATGTGAAGACATCACCCTTGAGTTTGTCCCAACAGACAAGCAAGTGGCTGTCATATTCACTAAGCCACTAGATGAATCGAAGTTTAATACCTTCAAGTTTGAGTTGGGTATGTTAAACCTAGTATAGCTTCAGTTGCTCCTTAAAATATTGCAGGTCATATTTTGTCTTGCAGATGGAATTTCTCTTTAATAGAATGAAGAATTTTCAAGTGGTGTACCTTCAATTATATCATTTTCAAGTGTTGACTAGACTAGTGCAGACTACACTATCTACCAGGAAACATGACGGATGATGCTTCAGTTGAGCGGGAGCATGTCCATCACAACTCTAAGTACTCTTAAGGTGTTGAAACTATTGCCTATGAGAAATCAAAGAGGGGGAGCAGAATATCCTCCCTGGCTATTTACAGAAGTCAAAAAGGGGGAGAAGGACTTGAATCAGCTTACTGATTCAAGTACTTGAAAGTGGTATCATAAGACAGGAGGAAAATGATACAAGTGGTATAAAATTCATCAAAAGTATGTATCAACTATTAAGGGGGAACAGGTGCAGGTATGCCCTATAGACAAGGAAGTTTACTATAACTTATCTTCATATCTTATCTTCTCCTGTTGTATTACTGTAATTTTTTGTGTATGTCATTGACTCAGATATTTGGTGGAGTGTTTTGACTTCTTCAAATAGGAGGAGATTGTTGGGTCCATTACCATCAATGTCCTTGATTAAAAGAAGTCAAATATGTAAATGAGCATACACAATGGTATATTTAATACATGTTCAAGTTCATACATGCAGGTTAGTCCTAGTAAAAATGATGGGACAGGTAGCCTAAGTGGCTAAGTCTGGTAAACACTTACCAAAGTTGTGGACGGAAAGAAATTTATCTAAGTCCAAAGGTGTTGAGTGAAGGTTACTCACTCAACGCCAGATGACTTATAACACTGAGTGGAGCCAATATAGTCAAATCCAAAGGAGTGGCAAGTTGAGAAAGTGGCTAAGTCCACAGGCGTTGAGTAAAGTCTGCTCCCTCAATGCTATACATCAAAAGGTTGTGAGACAAGCTCATTCAGTCAAAGCTACAGAAAATATGTGCTGAAATTTGAATAAGTCCACAGGCGTTAAGTGAGGCAAACTCACTCAACTCCATGTGTTAAAGCGTTGACTGTACCTCATTCAGTCAGAACCTGTGTTTTCAGACACATGAATTTGGCTAAGTCAAAATGCGTTGAGTGGAGCTCACTCTCTCAATGCCAAGGTGGTGAAAAATTTGGCTAAGGCAGAAAGCATTGAGTGAGGCATGCTCACTCAACTCTCTCAATGCCATGATTTAGAAAATTATGCTAAAAGCAAAAGGCGTTGAGTGAGGCGTGCTCACTCAATGCTCTTAACGCTTAAGATGTTGAAGAAGAAGTAAAATGACTAAGGTATAAGGCATTGAGTGATGAGTGGTCACTCAACGCTCTCAATTCTAAGCATGCAGAAAAGGCTAAAGAATGTGCTAAGGCAAAAAGCGTTGAGTGAGCCGTGCTCACTAAATGATGTCAATTCCTAGATAGACAGAATTCTGTCTAAGTTTCTTGGTGTTGAGTGAAGCTCATTCACTCAATGCCTATTCTACTGATGCTCGATTTTGGCTAAGTCCACAGGTGCTAACGTCAACAAAATTAACAAAGTTAACTGGTTTCAAATCAAGTACAGAGAAGCTACAGAACACAATAAACTCTGCTGAGAAGCTACTGTACGTCCTCTTCCGTTAAATTAAGGTACAGCTGGAAGCTGCAGGTGGGTCCCACTAATCTCTAAGAGTCATTGATCGGCGAACTACAAAAGTAAGAGATGGGTCAAGACGAAAAAGAACTTTTATGGCTTTATCAATTTCAAAAAGGGTTGCGGATGGACTCCATCTCTCTCGCCATTACTACCGAGATAAAGCTTGAGGTCTTCCTACAAGAACACAAAAAGTTCAGTGAGCTGTTGCTTCTTCACCTGCTACAACATAATTAGAAAGATTTTTGATAGAGGAAGAAAGTAGAGGGACCATTCTCTAGTGCGCTCAGTTGACTGATTGAAGAACACAAGTTCATCTTCTTCTTCAGCAAGATCAGAATATTCATTCTGAGTTTCTTCCAGTAGAGGGAGAATTTCTACCTACTGCTGTGAAGCAAGATAGTGCTGAGATAACTCAGCCCTAGCTTTTGACATAGAGATATTTCCCTATGTCAAAACATTCAGATCTTCATTTTTCTATAGGATCCAACTGAATCTGAGCTATAGGGCCACTGGCCTGAGGTAGGGCAATATTGCCTTAGTTATAGGAGATTAAAGCTCTTTGATTTGTAGGATCCAACTGGATCTGAGCTGTAGGGCCAGTGGCCTAAGGTAGGGCAATTTGCCTTAGCTGAAGGAGAGTGTAACTCTCTGAGGTAGGATCCTTTGGATCTAAGGTAGGGCTTTCCTCCCACCCTGAGTGTAGGGCCTTTGGCCTGAGGTAGGTGATCAGCTAATCATTGAATTTGCTGGCCTTTGTGGCTGAGTTGTAATTCTTGGAGGAGATTAGGAGATCCTGAGGGATCTGAGTTGTAAACACTTTTGAGCAGAGTTTTGAAGAAGTGCCTTGACTTACAGGAAGTTGTCAAGGTGGGAGGAGAGTGGATGTACCCATAAGTTGAGGAACCACTATAAATCTGTGTGTGCTTTTCTGTATTAATTTCTTTGTGCAGGTTCTTGAAAGCAAACTACTGCCAACACACTTAGTGCTAAAGGAAAAACTAAAAAGAGAATAATAATAGTGAAACAACCTATTCACCCCCTAGGTTGTAAGCTACCTTGAAAATAAAGACTTTCACGACCACTCAACGCACTCGACGCTTTGTCGAATCCAGGATTATTCTAAGTTAAATTCGTCAAGTGGTGTTGAGACCACTCAATTCTTAAAGCATCCAAAATATTTCTAAGTCATATTTTCCCTATTAGTCGAGTATCACTCGACTCCTGTTACTGGTGCACTCCAAGCTTGAGTCAGCTTTCTTGACTCAGAACGCGTGTGAGGGGTCTAGCATGAAATGGGACATTATAAATCCTATACACAAAACAAAAGATTTTGTCCCCAAACTCAGGCTAAGGCTGTGGGGGTGATAAAGCATGGAAATATAATATGCTTAAATTTTACCTTTAGGATACAACTCTGGGTAGCGCTTTTGCATCAAGTCCACCGGCTCCCAACTATATTCTTCCTTCTCATGGTTAGACCACATGACCTTCACCAAAGGTACACTTTTCTGATGAAAGTTCCTCGTCTCAGCGTCCACTATTCGTACCGGCTCTAGTTGAACAGATCTATTAGTTATCATTGCTCTATCTGTGGTGAAAACATGTTGATCGGGCTGTAATAGTGCCTTTCGAAGTGACGACATGTGGAAGATGTCGTGCAAATTTTCCAGTTCTTGTGGAGGCTCTAGCCGATAGGCCACAGGGCCAATTCTTTCAAAAATAGCATAGGGCCCCACATATCTCGGGCTGATCTTCTTCATACCATGCACTCGTGACACTCAAGGCATTGGCCTGATCTTCAAGAATACTTTATCAACCACTTGAAATTCCACCATCCGCTGTTTCTTATTATGGTATTTTGCCTGCCGACTTTGAGCCTCAAGCATGCAGTCTCATATCAATCTAACAGCAGCATCGGTATCATCAATATATTCGATTCCCAAAATCTTTGAATCCCCATCCTGCACCCATGACAATGGAGTTCTATACATCTTCCCATAAAGTGCTTTGTGGGGTGCCATCCCGATGCTAGCTTGATGATTATTTTTGTATGAGAATTCCACCAGTGGCAAGAACCTTTCCCATGGCTCTTGTCTATCCAGTACACACAATCTCAACAGATCTTCCATAGTTCTGATGGTCCTCTCAGACTGACCATCCGTTTGAGGATGAAAAGTTGTGCTAAAGGTAAGGCGTTAACCCAAGTACGCTTGAACTTCCTTCCACTCCTTGGAGGTAAAGCGACCATCACAGTTGGAGACTATCATCTTAGGCACCCTATTGTACCGTACAAACTACTCAACACAGAGATGCACTAAAACATCAACATACGACTCCTTCTTCATTGGTATGAATCTGGCAACCTTCGTCAAGCGATCCACAATTAACCAAACTAAATCATTCCCAGAGCACGAGCGAGGCAACCCGTGAACAAAGTCCATTGAGATATCCTCGAACTTCCACTCGGGGATGGGCAATGACTGTAATAATTTTCCAGGGCTCTTGCACTCCACCTTAACGTTTTGTCAATCCTCACAATGTATAACATAGTACTTAACATCACTATTCATTCCTAGCCAAAACATGGTCTTTTGTAGGTCACTATACATCTTGGAAATCCCGGGATGCACCGAATACTTGGAACAATATGCCTCTCTCAAGATGTCTTCCCGGATTTCACCGCCCTTGGGAATGTAGAGCCTGCCACGGAAATGAATTAGGTCGTTCTTCATTATATACTCCTCAGTAGATCCACCCTCGATAGCTTTAATCACAAGGGCCAGAGCAGCATCCTTTCCTTGCTCTGCTTGAATTTGATCTCAAATGTCACAAACTATGCTCATGGTAGCTAGATATTCAGTATATGTCTCGGAATAATCCTTACACACCAATGTGATATCCATCTCCTCGAGCACTCAAGCTAATTTCATACTCATCATCCGAGACTCAAGGCTTGACTCTGGTACTTTTCTGCTCAAATCATATGTTACGGAGTTTTCTTTCTCGAGGTGGTAGTTCAATGTAAATTCATAATCACACAAAAATTCTAACCACCGCCGCTGCCTCAAGTTCAACTCCTTCTGAGTGTCGACATACTTCAAATTTTTATGATCCGAAAAGATATCGTAGTGAACGTCATATAAATAATGCCTCCAAACCTTTAAGGAGAACATCACTTCTCCCAACTCCAAATCATGTACTGGATATTTAACTTCATGCTTCTTCAACTGCCTTGAAGCGTAAGCTATCGCATGTTGATAATACATTTTGTAGTTTAAACTAATAGGGTAATTACAAGTCTTTATTATAAAAAACATATCTTTTAAAGCTTTATTTTGTCCTCATATTGTATATATTAATAACACTAATGATGTTTTCTTTCTTTTACAGGTTTGCATTTTTTTCAGCAATTTTGTCGAGCTCAGCCAAGTTCGTCGAGCTCAGCCAGTTCGTCGAGCTCGCCAGAATTCGTCGACCTCAGTGAGTTTGTCGAGCTCTCAAGCATTCGTCGACCTCAGCCAGTTCATCGAGCTCGCCAGCATTCGTCGACCTCATCTTCTGTGTTTGACGAACGGTTCCTTCAGCCCCTGTTTGTCGAGCTCGCCAGAATTCGTCGGCATCAGCATTCGTCAAGCCTCGCCTTCATTCTGCATTCGACAAACTCCTCATCGTTCGTCGACCTCAGCATTCATCGACCTCCCATCCATATTCTGCATTCGACATTTGTCGACCTCGCCTTCAGCCAATTTCGTCGAGCTCCTCATTCATTCTGCGTTCGACGAAATCAGCCAAGTTCGTCGACCTCGCCTTCATTCTGTGTTCGTCGAACTCCTCAACGTTCATCGACCTCGCCTTCAGTTCAAGCTCGTTGACCTCGCCATCATTCTGCATTCAACAAACTCCTTAGCGTTTGTCAACCTCCCTTCCACTTTCTGCATTCGACATTTGTCGAGCCCTCCCTCCTTCTCCTCTGATTTTATCGAGCTCTCCCTCCTTCTCCTCTGATTTCGTTAAGCCCTCTCTCCTTCTTTAGTCGAGCTTACCTGCTGCTTGAGGACAAGTCCCCCATTTTAAGAAAATCCTGCTACATCCATAAATACACGTCATCCGTACTGAGGCAATCATCATTTCCCGCTAGAATTCGTACCAAGGTCAACTCTCGTGCATGGCTGGATGTATGGGCATTTCCTTCTGCTTGAAGAATCTATAAATAGAGCCCCTCCCCTTGTGTAAAAAAATATAGAATTTTGGGAGAGGGGAAGTGCTGCCATTTTCAGTTCTTCCTTTTTGTTCTTCCTCTCTCCCTTTCTTATTTCAGTTTTTCTTAGTTTTAGTTTCAGTATTACTCTTCTATAATAGTTTAATTTAGTTTAATTTTCTATTTTAGTGTTATACAACCCCGTATTCGCAGAGTAGTGTCCTCCTGGCAAGCGCAAGACCAGCTATAAGTTTGTAAGCTTTTAGAGAAGTTTTGCACTCTTGGTTGCAAATTAAGGCCTAACCCTTGTAATATACTAGTAGGGGGAGAAAAATCTACCTCTCCCCTGGCCCCTTTTGGGGGGAGGGTGCGGCAAGGTGGTTGGCACCCGCCCCGGCTTGATAGGTGCAAGGTGAGAACAACAGGACCGGCTGAAGGCCAGGATCCCTCCCCTTGCAATCTCGCCTCGGGTGGTTAGCTTGAGGGGGGAGAGAGGCCTGTGGCCAGGCTCTCCCCCCGGGCGGTCCGCTCGCAGAGGCGAGAGCGGCCTGCGGCCAGGCTATAGCCCCGGGCGGTCAACTCGCAGGGGCTAGAGCGGCATGTGGCCAGGCTCTCTCCCCGGGCGGTCAGCTCGGGGGGGGGGGGGGGGGGGGTGAGTGCAGCCTGCGGCCAGGATCTCACCCCGGGCGGTCAGCTTGCGGGGGCGAGAGCGGCCTTCAGCCAGGCTCTCTCCCCGAGCGGTCAACTCGCGGGGGCGAGAGCGGCCTGGGCCTGTGGCTAAGCTCTCGCCCTGGGAGGTCAGACCGTGTGGGCAAGAGCGGCCTGCGGCCAGGCTCTCGCCCCGAGCGATCATCTTGCGGGGGTGAGAGAAGCCTGTGGCCAGGCTCTCACCCCCGGCGTTCAGCTCGCGGGGGTGAGAGCGGCCTGCGGCCAGGCTCTCGCCCCGGGCAGTTAGCTCGCGGGGGCGAGAGCAGCCTGTGGCCAAGCTCTTGCCCCAGACAGTCAGCTTGCGGGGGCAAAAGCAGCATGCAGCCAGGCTCTCACCTCAGGCGGTCAGCTCATGGGGGCGAGAGCGGCCTGCGGTCGGGCTCTCTCCCTAGGCGGTCAGCTTGCGGGGACGAGAGCGGCCAACGGCCAGCCTATGTTCCCCATGGACCTCTTTGGGCCGTGTTTTTACCGTTGTGCCCTCGGGGTGGATTTACCCCTTTACCCCCTGGTGTGGATGTTTTATATTGGCCCATGGCCTTTTTGTCCTAGGAGTAGTTGTGACCTTTTGGTCCCTAGGCTTGAAAAAACTATAAATATACCCCCTTGGGTACCTTTGGAGGGATGAGTTTTTTCTGCTTCCTCCTCCTTAGGCTTCTTCTTGGTTGAGTGAGAGAGCTCTCCAAGGTACCCAACTTAGCCATTGGTGAGGGAGGGGAAGTGTTATTGTGACCTTCCGGGTGTGTGGTGGGACCTCCATGCTAGAGTTGAGGATCTGTTCCTAGTTTCCCAAGTCTTTGGTCTGTGACATTCCCCCGAGTGTAGTTTGTGTGAGGTCACCCTTTTCTTGGGACCCCAAACTCCACGAGAGACCAAGTTTTTGGTTTCAACAAGTGCTAGCTTAGTTTTCATTTCCTGCAAGTGTCAGTTTTTATATTTCAAGTTGTGGCTCTCTGTTTGAATTAATATAAAGCCTGTAGCTTTTTCTTGTCTCTATTTTGTTTCCATGCACTGCTACTCATCTCTATTCCTCCACTTCACCATGAGTAACTAATCCTCCTTATACTCGATCTTGATGATCCAAGGTTCAAGTTGATTAAGTTATGATGCTCTAGTTTGTTTTTTCTTTGTAAGGTTTAGACCTTGATTTACTCTTGAATAATCGTGTTTGGAGATACATCATCGATATATATTTTCCTTCTTTTTTTCCACTCTTAGCTAGCCTAGAGGCTCGTAGTTTGGAGTGAACACTCAAGAGTAAAGAGAGTTTCACGCACCCCTCGAGAGAGGCAGACATTAAATCTCCCGGATTGGAGTGAAATCCAATAGCGGGGTTCACAGCGTAAAGCAAGCTTTAGGCCTCCGATTTGACGAGAGTTCGTCGGACCTTCCTAAACTCAGGTGGGCACGACTTCGAGAGAAGCGTGTTCATTCTTTAGGAACCTCCACAGCCAAGTTCCTTTGCCTTATTAAGTTAGAGTTTATTATCATATTTTTGATCAACTTAGGCCGATGTGATTCTCGATCGAGTGCTTTTCTTTCTCATTGTTTAACCCCACGCTTTAATCGCTAGTTGTTGTCTCTCTGATTAAGTGCATGTGCTTTTATTTATGCAAGTAGTCTCTTCTTTTAATTTAGTTAACAACCCAAAAAGTTTTTTTGATAAGATAATAGTCTTCGTGTGAGTAAGATTAATCAACGGTTCCCGGATTTTAATACGACACTTGTTTCCCCTTGCTACAATTCGATAGGTATACTTGCCTAGTTGGATTGCTAGTTTGGTTTTTATTCTCTTCACAATCAGTAGACAACAAGTTTTTGGCGTCGTTGCTGGGGAGCAACTTTTGTTGATGATTTGAAAACACGGAACTATCACTTTTATCACTTCTCTTTCTCACCCTCTTTCTTAAAAATTTAAAAATTCAAAAAAAAGTAACGCTCTTAATAGAAACTCGCATCACAATTTTTCTACACCACCTAATTCACTCGAAAAGGGCAATGTGGCTTAAATACCACAATCTTGTCTTGTACCTTGCGAACCCTTTAACGGGTAGCCCTTGAGAAGTTCGGGAGTTAAAACATTAAAAAAAATCTATTTCAAAAAAAAGTAACTCTTTTCTAGTTTCTTTTTCTTTTTCTTCATCTTCTCTTCTGCTAGTGCATGATCCGCGAAAATCCGTCGGATATTTTGGACTTGGACCACGAAATTGAGCGTACTATTCGGAGAAGATCGCGATTTCAAGGTCCTACTCTCCAACTGCCGATTAAGGATTCCGAAATATTTTCTACCTTAAGAATGGAAGAGCCCGACGTAGAGGAAGCCCTGCATAGGCCTATGTCCTATTATGCACGACCGAATCTAGAGGGTACAGAATCAAGCATAGTTCGCCCTGCTATAACTAATAATAATTTTGAACTTAAGCTTAGCATAATTCAAATGGTACAGCAGTTTGTGCAATATGACGGACTTCAAGATGAAGATCCGAACGCGCATATAGCTAGTTTTCTTGAGATTTTTGACACCTTCAAGATCAATGGTGTTACAAATGATGCAATTAGGCTAAGACTCTTCCCTTTCTCCCTAAGAACTAATGCTAAATAATGGCTAAACACTCTACCAAAAAACTGTATGACCACCTGGGATCAACTAACTGAAAAATTTCTAGCGAAGTATTTTCCGCCAGCTAAAACCGCAAAACTTAGGAACGATATTTCTGCCTTTGGACAAATAAATTCGGAAACCTTGTATGAAACTTAGGAAAGAATTAAAGAACTCTTAAGATGATGCCCCATCACGCGCTGCCTGTATGGTTACAAGTGCAGACATTTTATAACAGGCTAAATCAAATCACAAAGCAAATGATAGACGCAGCTTCCGGTGGTACCTTAAACCACAAAACCACAGAAGCAGCTCTTGAACTTTTCGAGGACATGGCCATGAACACATATCAGTGGAATGTGCCTAGGTCCCGCCCAAACAAACCTGCAGGTATCTTTGAAGTAGATAACGTCTCCCAGCTAGCTTTACAAGTGGAAGTATTAAGTAAAAATATAACGGAGATGATTGCTGCCTCCGCCCCTCAGGTATAGGAATCTGTAACTTCTGCTCACGAACAATTGGATTATGTTAATAATATGCCTAGAAACGCTTTTCATAATTTTTCTGCTGCTAATTTTCCAGCTCCGAGTTTTGCTTTTCCGAATAGTTATAATCTGGCTTTACGGAACCACCCAAACTTTTCGTGGAGTAATCCCTCGAACACAATGCGCCCGCCACAACAAAATGATTTTTCTATGCCACCACCACCTCCTCAAAATTTTCCAAAACCTCCAAGTTTTGAGGAAATGTTTTCAAAATATATGAATATTAATGATGCTACTATAAGAACCCTAGGCGGAAGCGTTAAAAGTTTAGAGAATCAAGTAGGATAACTCGCAAAAATTATTTCTGAGCGACCCGCCGGGTCTTCCTGCAAACATTGAGCCCAACCCGAGATAGCAAGCGAAAGCTATAACTCTTTGGAGTGGGAAGCAAGTTTCTGGTGTGGTTAGAGAAGAGCCTGAGGCAAGCTCCGCCCCCATTTTAAAAATGATCCAACTCCACCATACCCTTCTGAACTTAACAAGCAACATCAGGATGATCAATACTCCCGCTTCTTAGAAATATTTAACCAAATCCACATAAATCTACCCTTCCACGAAACAATCTCCCAAATGCCGAAGTACGTTAAGTAACTTAAGGACCTCCTAACTAATAAAAAGAAGTTAGAAAACTTTTCGCATATCAACCAAATTGCTGAGTGCTCTGCGGTCTTGACAAATGGTTTACCAAAGAAGATTAGTGATCCGGGTAGTTTTTCTATACCGTGTGTCTTTGTGATCTTTTTGTCAAGCACGCATTGGCCGATTTAGGTGTGAGTATCAACCTGATTCCCCTTTCATTATTTAAGAAGATAGGAATTGCATGCCTCAACCCCACATGCATAAGTATCCAGCTAGCCAATATATCAGTTATATACCCGTTAGGAATCGTGGAGGATGTCTTAGTTAAAGTCGACAAATTAATCTTCCCGGTGGATTTCGTCATATTGGACATCGAAGAAGACGTCAAGGTTCCTTTGATCCTTGGCCGACCCTTCCTTGCCACCTCCCGAGCTATCATTGACGTAAGCAATGGTAAGCTCTTCCTACGAGTAGGCGACGATGAAGTGACCTTCTCTATAACCCCCTCAATAAAGAATACCCTAGAGAATGATGACTCCTGTTTTTTCTTAGATGCCTTAGGTGAAGAATCGTCCTACTGCCTTTCTGAAAGTGAAAGTGAGATTTCTGATTTTTGTTCTTCCTCAACTCTTCCAATTGGATCTCTGTAAGAAGCCATCATGGCCACTGGCTCCACCCCTTTCAATTTTCCATATAAAGAAAAAGTCTACAAAGACATTGTTTTTGAAAAAGAAAGAATTTCCAAAACGTCATATGAAGAACCCCTACCCTAGAATTAAAGGATCTACCCAAGCATATTAGGTATGCCTTCTTAGAAAAGGACTCCAAGCTACCAGTAATAGTTTCGGCCTACCTAACTGAAGTGCAAAATGATAAACTCCTTCTAGTTTTACGTAAACATCGACAAGCTATTGCCTGGCAGATATCTGATATCAAGGGCATATGCCCATATTTCTGCACCCACAAGATCCTAATGGAAAATAATTCTCATAATTTAATCCAACCTCAGTGCCGTATAAATCCGAACAAGAAAGAAGTCGTAAAAGGCGAGGTTATGAAACTCTTAAACGCAGGAATTATCTATCCTATTTCAGATAGTAAGTGGGTTAGCCCTGTCCAGGTAGTGCCCAAAAAGGGAGGGATAAATGTAATTAGTAATGAAAATAATGATTTAATCCCGACACGGACGATGATGGGGTGACGAATGTGTATTGACTATCGTAAGTTAAATGACTCCACCCGCAAGGACCACTTCCCCTTGTCATTCATCAATCAAATTTTAGAGCGATTATCCGTCCATTGCTTTTACTTTTTCTTTATGGCCTCTCGAGGTACTTTCAAATCCCTATCTCTCTCGAGGACAGGGAGAAAAATACGTTTACTTGTCCCTTCGGCACCTTCGCTTACCGAAGAATGTCATTTGGATTATGCAATGCGCCAGCTACATTCCAGCGATGTATGCTCGTTATCTTTGACAAGTACGTAGAAAGCATAATGGAGGTGTTTATGGATGATTTCTCCATGTTCAGCGATGCATTTGATAGTTGCTTAGAAAACCTAGAAAAAGTCTTAGAAAGATGCGAAGAAACTAACCTTGCCCTAAATTGGGAAAATGCCATTTTATGGTGAGGGAAGGGTTAGTTTTGGGTCATAATATTTCTGCGAGAGGAATTGAAGTAGATATAGCTAAGATAGAAGTTATCGCGAAGCTGCTTCCGCCTACGAACGTCAAAGTTATAAGAAGTTTCCTTGGACACACTGGTTCTATCACCGCTTCATAAAAGACTTCTCCAAAATCACCAAACCCCTTACTCATCTTCTGGAAAAAACACCTTGTTTATTTTTGATGACCTTTGTCTATCTGCTTTTGAAAAAATTAAAGATAAGTTAATTAATTCCCCTATTATGATAGCTTCGATGTGGGACCTTCCCTTTGAAATTATGTGCGATGCGAGTAGTTTCGCGGTGGGAGCCAAACTAGGATAACAAATATCTAAAAACTTCCACCCCATCTATTATGCAAGTAAAACACTTACATCGGCACAAGATAATTATACCACAATCGAGAAGGATCTCCTAGCTGTTGCTTTCGCTTTTTATAAATTTCATCCTTATATTACACTTTCCAAAATTATCATTTTTAAAGACCACTCGGCCCTCTAGTATCTTCTTGCTAAGACGGATGCCAAGCTGCGCCTGATTTGTTGGGTCTTACTCCTCTAGGAGTTTGACTTAGAAATACGTGATAAGCGAGGAGCCGAGAATTTGGCCGACGACCATCTCTCACGATTAGATAATCCGTATATAGAAAATTTAGATGAAAAATCTTTTAATTATTATTGTCCTGATGAGAAGCTGCTTTCAATTAACACTTCTCCTGCCCCCTAGTTTGCATACATTGCACCCTATTTAGTGGCTCGTGTCCTCCCGAAGGAGTTTTTCTCTCAGCAAAAGAAGAAATTCTTTTCTGAGTTGAAGAACTATTTCTGGGAGGACCCACATCTTTTTCGAGTTTGTGTGGACCAAGTAATAAGGAGATGTGTTTCTTTTGAAGAAGGATTATATATTTTAAAACATTTGCATGAAGTACCGACTGGTGGTCACTATCAAGCATCTCGCACTGCTCATAAAGTGCTTTGCGCGGGTTTTGACTGGCCTAAATTGTTTAAAGACACGCAAACCTTTGTGAGTAGGTGTGAGAGTTGCCAACAGTCAGGAAATATTTCCAATAAAAATGAAATGCCGAAAAATTATTTTCTCGAGTGTGAAGTTTTCGACCTCTGGGGAATTGATTTTGTTGTCCCTCTTCCTTCTAGCTTCGGAAACAAATACATTTTAGTTGTTGTCGATTATGTTTCACATTGGGCTGAAGCCCAAGCTCTTCCTACTAACGACGCCCGAGTCGTTATTATATTTTTGATAAAATTATTTTCTTGATTCGGTATGCCACAAGCCATCATTAGTAATAGGGGTTCATATTTTTGTAACACGCAGTTTTCTAAAACTCTTATAAAATACAGCGTTACGCATAAGCTTTCAACTGTCTACCACCCCCAAACTCACGGACAAGTCAAAGTAGTGAATAGAGAGATAAAACATATTTTATAAAAGACTATTTCCACCTCTAAAAAGACTGGTCAACCAAATTAGACGATGCTCTATGGGCCTACCGAACAACGTACAAAACCGCCATCGGATGTACGTTGTATCGGTTAGTTTATGGAAATCATGTCATTTACCCATAGAATTAGAACACCGTGCTTTTTGGGTCTTAAGGTTTTTAAATTTCGATCCCCACTCTGTCGGTGACCTTAGAAAATTTCAACTTAACAAAATTGACGAGTGGCACACTTACCCATACGAAAATAACAAATTTTATAAAGAGCAGACGAAGCATTTTCACGACAAGCACCTAAGGAACCCAAAAACCTTCAAGCCGGGCGACCAAATTCTTTTATATAATTCGCGATTATGTTTATTTCCGAGAAACTTAAAGTCACGTTGGTCTGGGTCATTTACTGTTAAAGAAGTTTTTTCATATGGCACTATTTTAATTTTACACCCTGATAAGGGTGATTTCAAAGTGAATGGACAGCGTCTTAAACTTTATTTTTGTGGTGATGTCAATCCAAACTGTATTAATTTTATTCTGCATGATCTGAATTATGGATAACTTAAGACTTTTTATTTTTGTTAAAAACTTTGAATATTATTTAGGATATTATTATTATTGGACACTTTTTGTTGGACAATATTATTTTGTTGCGTCGAGCTAAAATTACGTTTTAAACAAAGGGCACTCTTGAGAGGCAACCCAAGTTATTTTTTTGTTTTCTTTATTTTACACTTTTTGCCCCGGATGGCTCCGACAAGCTGAAGCCTCTGCGATTGCCTGCTCCAACGCTGCTGAATCTATCACAAAGTCCAAAAATGACATTTTATGAAGATCCAAAGCGTAAGCATGGGGGAGCGGCCTCAATCAACATTTGAGATGCATAAATCCGGGGAAGTACCTGTTTTCAATTTTGTTCTTATATTCATGTTTTAATTTTTATCTCTCCTTCCCCTCTTTTCTTCATTGAGGACAATGTCCATTTTAAGCTTGGGGGATGATTTTCTCCTTCTCTTTTCTTTATTTTGTTTCTCTGAAAAAAAATCAATCAAAATCAAAAAGTTTTTTTTAGTGTTTTCTCCTTTGTCTTCTTAAAGAAAAATCTTTAAAAATCCAAAAAAAGAGAATATTTCAAAATAAAAAAAAATATGTTATTTGTTTAGTTTAAACTAATTTTGGTATTTCAATAGTACCCTTTTCTTTTGTTTTATTTTTCTCAAAATTCCATTCAACAACTTAGCTAATAATAATCTTTCTAATCGTTCTTTTTAATTATGTTTCACAAGTAAAATGTTGGTCATGCTGTGTTTCTAATTCTCGGTAACATGTTAACGTGAAACGTTTTTCTAAACTCGCATTTTTATTTTGGTTTTTTGTTCTTTATTTTCTTTACTTTCTTAAAAATATTTCATACATTATTTTGCTTTTCATTTTTGGATAATTTTTGTAATGTCAACTTTTGATTAGCGTAGTAGATGTGAACTATCCAAGTAACATATTATTTCTATTTTCATGATAATTTCATTAGTCTTCATTTATTATCTAGGATTTTCTTTTTGAAATTTTTCAAAAACTATGCTTTAGATAAATTTAGAAGCATGAAAATGTTTTAGGGCATTTTTATTTTTGCTTGAACCTTCTTGCCAACCTAAAAATTTTTATCCCTAATTAGCCTCTTTTGAGCCTATTTCTATTCCATTTATAGCTCCTCTTATCATTTCATTTTTCACCAAAGCAAAATTTTCCAACCTATTATATGACACTAACCTTTTGAGTTTCATTAAATATTTTCATGATTATGATAGGGTTGTTTTGTGATATGTTTGGAGAACATTTTGAAACAATTTGCTCAAAAGAAGTGTTTACTTTTGTTTGGCCAATTTCAAAACAAAAAGAAAAATTATTTATGGCCTTTGCTTTGAAAAAAAAATGGAAAAAAAATGAATATTTTATTTATGATGAAATTTTTGAAAATCTTTATTTTGGTTTAGTGTGAATTTTGTGCCTCCTTATTTATCTTTGAATTCCACTCCTAATCATATTCCTAAACAAAATGTTTCGGTCCTAATAAGCCCTTTTGATTCATGCTTTTGAATTTTATTTATTAGCTAAGTAAAGAAGAAAAGTAAATTAGTAAAGTTTTGGATTTAAATTTAGATTTTTGTTATTTGATGTATATAGTTATAATGTGTCCCTTGGATCTAGTAACAACTCAATACGTTTATTTCATTTTGTTGTTTTGCTTAAATTTATTTAAAGAATTTTGTTAAAATTTTGGATGATTTATTTTTGTTATTAAAGTTTATAAATTGTTAAACCATGTTTAAGTAATTATTTTAGGTTTATGTTTCACCTTCTCGCTACTTAAAATTTCGCATAGTACTTGTGTTAGCATAATTAGAATTTTCCTGATTAGTCACTTTTATGTTAACAAGTTTTTATATTTTTTCTTGAGGACAAGCAAAGCTTAAACTTGGGGGAGTTTGATAATACATTTTATAGTTTAAACTACTAGGGTAATTACAAGTCTTTATTATAAAAAAACATATCTTTTAAAGCTTTATTTTTACCTCCTATTATATATATTAATAACACTAATGATAGTTTCTTTCTTTTATAGGTTTGTAGTTTTTTAGCAATTTCGTTGAGCTCAGCCAAGTTCATGGAGCTCAGCCTATTTCGTCGAGCTCGCCAGAATTCATCGACCTCAGCCAGTTCGTCGAGCTCGCTAGCATTCGTCGACCTCAGCCAGTTCGTCGAGTTCGTCAGCATTCGTCGAACTCCTCTTATGCGTTTGACGAAGGGTTCCTTCAGCCTCAGTTCGTCGAGCTCGCCAGAATTCGTCGACCTCAACATTCGTTAAGCCTCGCCTTCATTCTTCGTTCGACGAACTCCTCATTGTTTGTCGACCTCAGCGTTCGTCGACCTCCCGTCCACATTCTGCGTTCGACATTTGTCGACCTGTCCTTCAGCCAATTTCGTCTAGCTACGCCTTCATTCTGCGTTCGACGAACTCAGCCAAGTTCGTCGAGCTCGCCTTCATTATGCATTCGACAAACTCCTCAACATTCGTCGACCTCGCCTGCAGTTCAAGTTCGTCGACCTCGCCTTCATTCTGCGTTATACAAACTCTTCATTCTGCATTCGACGAACTCCTCAGCATTTGACGACCGCCCTTCCACTTTCTGCGGTGGACGTTCGTCGATCTCTCCCTCCATCTCCTCTGATTTCATTGAGCTCTCCCTCCTTCTCCTCTAATTTCTTCGAGCCCTCTCTCCTTCTTTCGTCGAGCTTACTTGCTGCCTGAGGACAAGTCTGACTTTTTCACAAAAGCCTGGTGCCGCCATAAATGCACGTCACCCGTACAGAGGATATCATCATTTCCTGCAAGAATTTGTACCAAGGTCAACTCCCGTGCATGGATGGATGCATGGACATTTCCTACTGCTTGAAGAATCTATAAATAGAGTCCATCCCCTTGTGTAAAAAATATAGAATTTTGAGAGAGGGGAAGTGCTGCAATTTTCAGTTCTTCCTTTTTGTTCTTCCTCTCTCCCTTTCTCATTTAAGTTTTTCTTAGTTTTAGTTTCAGTATTACACTTCTGTAATAGTTTAGTTTAGTTTCAGTTTCTATTTTAGTGCTAGCTTAATTTTCATTTCCTACAAGTGTCAATTTTTATATTTCAAGTTGTAGCTCTCTGTTTGAATTAATATAAAGCCTGTTGCTTTTTCTTATCACTATTTTGTTTCCATGCACTCCTACTCATCTCTCTTTCTCCACTTCACCATGAGTAACTAATCCTCCTTGTACTCGATCTTGATGATCCGAGGTTCAAGTTGATTAAGTTATGATGCTCTAGTTTGCTTTTTCTTTGTAAGGTTTAGACCTTGATTTACTCTTGAATAATCATGTTTGGAGATATATCATCGATATATATTTTCCATCTTTGTTTCCACTCTTAGCTAGCCGAGAGGCTCGTATTTTGGAGTGAACACTCAAGAGTAAAGAGAGGTGCATGCACCCCCTCGAGAGAGTCAGACACTAAATCTCCCGGATTGGATTGAAATCCAATAGCGGGGTTCACAGCATAAAACGAGCTTTAGGCCTCTGATTTTGATGAGAGTTTGTCGGACCTTCCTAAACTCAGGTGGGAATGACTTCGAGAGAAGCGTGTTCAGGCTTTAGGAACCTCCATGGTCAAGTTCATTTTCCTTATTAAGTTTGAGTTTATTATCACATTTTTGATCAACTTAGGCTGAGGTGATTCTCGATCGAGTGATTAATTTCTCATTGTTTAACCCCTCGCTTTAATCCCTAGTTATGGTCTCTCTGATTAAGTGCAAGTGATTTTCTTTATGCAAGTAGTCTCTTCTTTTAATTTAGTTAACAACCCTAAAAGTTTCTTCGATAAGGTGGTAGTCTTCGTGTGAGTAAGATTACACAATGGTTCCCAGATTTTAATATGACACTTGTGTCCCCTTGCTATAATTCGATAGGTATACTTGCCTAGTTGGATTGCTAGTTCGGTTTTTATTCTCTTCACGATTAGCAGACACCACTTGCCCGTGTGTTGGAACACCCTATTATTGATTTGGGTAAGGATCACTATGTCCTTAGTAATATGTCTTGACCTCATTGTATAGTTTTAAATGTCAACTAGAATAGGTCTAAGGCTTAGAACTTTTGTTTGAAAGCTGCCCTCAAGACCTTCTAGTTCAGTTTACAAGTGCAGAAGACTAAGGCAATTATCGTCGAGCTCAGATCGACGAGGCGTCTAACTCAGTTCGACTATCTCTGAGCTCAGTTCAACGAGTCGTTGAACTCAGTTCGACGATCTTCGAGCTCAGATCGACGTTTCTGTCTCTAGCCAAAATCCAGATCTCTGAGCTCAGGTCGATGATAGTTGAGCTCAGATTGACGATCTCTGTTTCAAGTCAAGTTCCAGTCTCCGAGCTCAGGTCGACGGTAGTCGAGCTCAGATCGACGATTTTCTTGAGAGATCGACGATTTCAGGATTTCAAATTCAGTCAGTTATGGAATTCAAATTTATTCATATCCAGCAGTTAATGCAAAGGATTTTGTAGCCGTTTCAATTAATCTGGAGCAGGTTTCAAGGAGACAAAAGGAGAATGTCACTTACGACTTTCCTCAGGAGACAGATATCAATTAAGGAAGTCATTTATGACTGGCTAACGGCTATCTAGAAGATTGGATTTCAATATATCTTTTCAGACAAGAGAGACAGACAATAATCATCAACACAGGATATCAGATAATAAGAGAAAAACCAAGAACAACATCGGAGATCTGTGTGACACACAACAACTACAGGATTACAGTTTCTCAATTCAATTGTTCAAGGCTTCATCAATCAATACTCCAGACACAACACATTTCAGTCTTTGCTGAAATCATTCTTTGTTGGAGATCTCAATTATTCTGAAGGCTTATCACCCTATGCAAAGCTTTTCTTCCTGAACAACTGCAAATCTCAGGGGGAGCTTTGACAACATCAATCCACTAGTCTTCTCTTTGACTGTTGAACAGAGAAGAACAACTTCACCTCTTTTATTTTTCTTTGGTGTAAAAGGGTTACTCAAAACTCACTTCAAAAGTTTTGTGTTTGGTTTCTGAGACCTTGTCAAAACTCAGTGGTGGCAAGACACCTGATCAAAAAATCTGGTTTGGTTTTAGAGCACCTTATCAAAAGCTCATTGGTGCCAAGGACACCTGATCAACTATTCCTGTAGTGGATTCCTACTTAGGGCGGTAGAAGAGTGGATGTACTAAGGTTTATTGGGGAACCACAATAGATCCTTATGTCTTCTGATTGCCTGTGTTTTATTTGTTATGTGCTGTGTTTTTGTTTCTTGCTTACTTAGTTTTATTTACTGCAAGCATAATACACCTATACATAAATAAAGTCATCCACTGCAAAATAATTTTTAAATTGGAAAATTATTTTAATATACTCTATTCACCCCCCCCCCCCCCCTCTAGAGTAAAGGTAGATCTTACCCTCACTTTTAATTGGTATCGGAGGGAGGTTGGTTATTCAACAACCAGATCTTCACTAGGTTAGTTGTTTTACAGGCTAACACCTGAACCAAAAGATCTCTGATAAGATCAATCTTTAATAGAGGGTTATTATTTCTATTATTTTTATTTTCGTATTATACCATGGCACAGAAAAAAGATTATGTTAGCACCAGACCTCTAGTGTGCAATCTTTCTAAGTTTGCACTTTGGAAGGCAAGGATTAGATTATATATGAATTCTATTGATGAGGATATCTATAATTCTGTTTTGACAGTGTGTCCAAGACCTCTAGCAACTGCAAGTACAAATTTTGTTCCACCCCCTTCAGGAACAGATTCAGAAATCAAAAAGTGGAAAGTTACTGATGCTAAGGCAATGAACATATTGGCTCAGACTATGTTTGATGACATATTTCAAAAAGTGGTTGAATGCAACTCAGCAAAAGAAATATGGGACAAGCTATCTGAGCTTGTGTCAGGATTAGCTGATGAAATAAAGGACAGAAGATCCCATCTCATAACCCAGTATGAGAATTTCAAGAAGGGAGAAACTGAGTCAGATTCTGACATGTACAACAGACTCAGTCTAATTGTCAGTGAACTAAAAACTTTGGATAAAGAGATCTCATTGACTGAACTCAATGATAAGATCCTAATGTGCTTCCCAAGCACTTGGGACTCAAGGATCTGGCCAATCAAGGATGCCAGAACCCTAAATGAGATCACCACTGAGGCTCTATTGGGCAAGCTCAAGTCTTATGAGCTGCTCATCAAAAATAGAGAGGAAGAGCAAAAGTCAACTTCTCCAGCAACAAGGAAGGAGAAGATAATTGCTTTCAAAGCTACAGAAGAACTGCCTGAAGAAAAGGTCACAGGAAATGAAGAGTTAATGAGTCTACTAGCCAAAAGATTCTACAAGATGGCTAGAAAAGATTTCAGGAAAAGGTCATATAGAGGCCATGAAAAGCCAAGGTATGACAAGTCCAGTAACAAAGAAATTATTTGTTTTGGATGCAGGAAACCAGGCCACATTGTGCCTGATTGTCCAGAGAATCAAAATAAGGACAAGAAAGATAAGAAAGACAGGAGAAGAGACAAAGACTTCAGAAGAAACAACAATGACAAATCCTCCTCCAGAAAGAACAAACACACCAGGATGGGATTTATAGCTGAAACCTAGAGTGAAACTGAAGAAGAATCAGAGGCATCATCAAGCTCAAGTGATGATGAAGATGATGCTCAAGAGAAGGAGTTCTGCATGATGGCTATCAATGCTTCTCAACATAATTCTGATGCAGAACAAGAGTCAGAATTTGAATCTGAACTTGAAGCTGAAGAAGATCAGGTAATAGATTCTTTTGATTTCAATTCAGTGGACTTTAGATCTGAATTTAAGGCACTTTGTTTAGACCTGCTAAAGTCTGAGAAAGAGATTATCTTTCTCAGAACTCAGTTGTCTGGACATAGCACTATAAAATCAGATAACCTCAAACTCTCTGAGGAGTTGGAATGTTGTAGGGAGGAGATAGCTTCACTGAAAAGTGAACTATCCCAAGCAAAGAAGTTTGAAGAATCCCTCAATGGGAGAAGCATCAGACTGATGGACATCACAAGCACAGTGAACTCAAGACTTAATAGTACACTGGGCTTGGGTGCTTTATCCAGCCAACCTATAGTGTTAACAACCCTAATTAAGTTTATCTCAGATAAAGGAAAGTGAGTTGTAGAGGTAGCTAGGAAGAATCCTGATTTACCTAAGAAAAACAAAGTTCAACGGAAAACGTCGAACAGAGCTCAGCGATCTCAAGCTGAATCGTCGAACTCAGGTCGACGATCTCTGAACTCTGAACTCTGGCAAAGTCGATCTTCGAATGGAGCTCGACGATCTTACCCAAGATCGTCGAACTCAGCTCAGAGATCGTCGAACAGAGATCAGAGCTTTGAACAAGGTTTTAAGGGTAAATCAAACTTCAATCCTAGTGGTCCCACATCCCAAAGCTTTAACCCTTATATTAAATGGATAATACCACCAAGGAGATATCATCCTTAAGGTTATAAGAGTCAACCAGGGATGTCTTTTATTTTAGAATTTAAAGGTTATCAACCTAGGCCCAAGGTAAACTGGGTCAAAAACAAATAAATTATTTTATGTGCAGGTGAAGACCTATCCAACAATAAACCAGCAAAAGTATTTGGATAGTGGGCGCTCAAAGCACATGACAAGAAGCAAGGAGAATCTTACATCCTTTAAAGCCAATCTTGGACCCAAAGTAATTTTTGGAGATTCAAACTTTGGACAAACAAAGGGATATGGTGCAGTCCAAATAGGCTCAATCATATTCAAGAAGGTAGCTTGTGTGGAAGGACTGAAGCATAATCTAATCAGAATCAGTCAACTATGTGATGAAGGCTACCAGGTGACATTCAACAAAACCTCATGAAAAATCAAATCAGAGGACAACGGAACTGTGTTGACAGGTAAAAGGAAAGGTAACATCTATCTTATAGATTTTCATTCAACTAAGGTAGATATCTGCTTGTTCAACTCTGTTAGTAAACCAAATTAACTATGTCATAAGAGATTAGGACATATAAACCTTAGATCCATTGCAAGGCTATCCAAGGACAACCATGTTAGAGGACTACCTTCTGGCCCTTACAAGAAGGAAGGACTTTGCAGGGCTTATCAATTAGGCAAACAAACTAAAAATAGTTTCAAGTCACTTAATAAGAGTGATTCACCTAGGATCTTATATCTATTACACATGGATCATTTTGGACCCATTACAGTACAAAGCCTAGGAGGGAAATCTTACACTTTAGTAGTTGTAGATGACTTCTCTAGATTCACATGGGTGTTCTTTCTGAGGAAGAAGTCTGATAACTTTAAGTGTTTGACAGAGTTTCTCAAATGCATACAGATTGAGTTCAATACCCACACTGCCCTGATCAGAAGTGATCATAGGACAGAGTTTGATTCTCTTCTTATGCAAGAGTTCCGTCAGAGTGAACGGATCAGGCACACTTTCTCACCTCCTAGAACTCATCAACAAAATAGGGTAGCTGAAAGGAAAAATAGAACACTTATTGAATCTGCTACTACATTGTTGACAGATGCTCACCTTCCTCTATCCTTTTGGGCAGAGGCAGTGAACACCTCGAACTATGTGTTGAACAGAAGTTTGATACATAAGCTGAAGGGCAAGACTCCCTATGAATTACTCAAAGGGAATAAACCTAAAGTAGATTATTTCAAGATTTTTGGTTGTATTTGTTACATACACAATAATGACAAGAAATACATAGCAAAATTTCAAGCCAAAGCTGATGAAGGAGTGTTTCTGGGATACTCCATGATCAGTAAAGCTTATAGGGTGTATAACAAATCTTCTCTTAAAATTGAAGAATCTGTACATGTATCTTTTGATGAAACTAACATGTCTTATAAGGAGAAGAATACTTCTACCATAGAACCTTTACAGGTGCATTCTCTTTCAGAAAATTTAAACAGGTTACACATTATAGAAAAGGATACAACACATTCACCTATCCAACAAAGAGGTGGAAGTAGTGAAGATGAAGAGGACACTCAACATATTGGTGAGAACCACATTGAAGAGCCAGTTGTTGTTCCATAAGAGGAAACAACAACACAGGTTGGTGAACAATCAACACCCCCTGTTGATTTAGTAACATCAAGAGATCATCCAATCTCCCAAGTGATACGAGACATCTCAGCTGGTGTACAAACCAGAAATCAGGTCAACCTAAATCTGATGCACACCTACTTTTTATCTCAAGTTGAGCATCAATCCATACAAGATGCAAAACAAGATCCACACTAGATCATTGCAATGCATAAGGAGTTACATCAATTTGAAAAAAACAAAGTTTGGGAGCTAGTGGCAAGGCCAAAGGATCACTCCATTGTTGGAACAAAATGGGTGTTCAAGAACAAACTGGATGATCAAGGAATTATTATAAGGAACAAGGCAAGGCTAGTTGCACAAGGATACTCACAAGAAGAGGAATAGATTATGACCAGACCTTTGCACCAGTTGCAAGGTTGGAGGCCATAAGATTATTTCTAGCTTATGCAGCTCATAAGGGATTCAAGGTCTATCAAATAGATGTAAAGAGTGCATTTCTACATGGAGATATCAAGGAAGAAGTCTATGTTAGACAACCCCCAGATTTTATCCCTCCAAGTCATCCTGATTACGTTTTTAAATTGCATAAAGCATTGTATCGTCTCAAGCAAGCTCCTAGAGCATGGTATGAGACCTTAGCATGCTTTCTTTTGAAAAATGATTTTATAAGGGGTAGAGTAGACCAAACTCTTTTTATTAGAACCCATAAGTCCAATACCCTACTAGTACAAATTTATGTAGATGATATTATCTTTTGATTTACTGATTCAAATTTGTGCAAAAGGTTTTCCAACCTAATGCATTCTAAATTTGAAATGAGTAGCATGGGTGAGTTTTCCTTCTTTCTAGGATTACAAGTCAAACAGCATGTTGATGGCATATTCATTTCTCAAACCAAGTATGCAAAAGAGTTGGTTAAGAAATTTTGTATGCCTGAAGCATCCTGCATGAAAACGCATATGTCTACTATGTTGTATTAGATGCTGATAAACATGGGAAACCTGTTGATCGGACAACATATAGAGCAATGATTGGCTCTTTATTGTACCTTATAGCTAGTAGACCTGACATAATGTTTGCTACATGCATATGTGTTAGATTCCAAGTAAGCCCTAGAGAGTCACACCTAATATTAGTAAAAAGGATTCTTAGGTATGTGAAAAGTTGTCCAAATCTAGGTCTATGGTATTCAAAAGATTCAGGATTTGAATTAAACGGATTTTTAGATTCTGATTATGCTGGATGTAGAGTAGACAGACTTGTCTCCTGGTTTTGTAAGAAACAAACATCTGTGTCCACATCAACTGCTGAAGCTAAATACATGGCAGCAGATAGTTATTGCTCACAGATATTGTGGATTCAAAATCAGCTCCTATACTATAGTTATAACTTAGATAAGTCAAAAATATTTTGTGATAACACCAGTGCTATTTCTATAGCACAAAATCCAGTCCTCCATAGTAGGACGAAACATATAGAGATTACGCATCACTTTTTAAGAGATAATGTTGAGAAAAATAAAATTAAACTTCAATATATCCCAACTGATTTGCAAAGGGGAGATATTTTCACCAAACCCTTGGATGAAAAGAAACACACATTCTTCCTGAATCAGTTAGGAATGTTAGATGGAGGAAGTTTAAATTAAGATCCAAGATTTTAAAACCTTAAAATTGACCAAGACTAGGCTAAAAACTTGATTTTTCTAGTGTCTATAGGTTGTTTCTGATCTCTGAACTGCGCTCGACGTTTTTCCCAAAGATCGTCGAACGGAGATCGACGTTCTCAGAAATCGTCGACCAGAGTTCAGCGTTTTCCAGATAGTGCTAGGCTATCTCTTTCCGGTCAAAGATCGTCGAACGGAGCGAGACGCTCTCCAATATCGTCGAACGAAGATCGACGATGTTGAAGACCTTTCAGATTCCTTTAGAAGCCCAGATCGTCGAACTGAGTTCAACGATCTTTTCTTTTTTGCGTCGAACCCTAATATAAAATTCATTTTTCGGCAGTCGTTCTCTTTTGAGCTTTCATACTTTCTGCAGAGCTTTTCCTTCCCTCCAAACATCTCTTCACTTGGTCCTGTTTGTTCATTTTTGCAGGTAAACATGGCCATCTCTATTGCCGTCTTAACAGCAATGAAGTTTGACACCGGTTTCGACATCGACATGGATTCATTCGAAGGAAGTGATCAAATCTTCAAGGATATTCTGGAACTGTTCAAGGAACAACAGTTGCTTCCTATCATGTCTACAAGGATGAAATTGGATGCAGATGAGATAAAGGAATGGGTGTATATAGCACACAACTTGGATCAAAACACAGTGATTGGAATAATACCAGGAACCCAGGTATCCACAACTCCTGCTCTTATAATAGAAGTTTTCCAATTGAGTACTGGTCATGATTCAGTAGAAATGTCTGGAGAGGAATTTTCTTCTATGTTGGATAGAGTGGGTCACTCAGCAGCAAACCCTAATAAGTTGCTTAAGAAAAATCTGTCAGTGGAGTACAGATTTTTAGCTGACGTTGTGGGAAAGGTACTGTTAGCAAAGCATTCTGGTCATGATACAATCTCTAGGTATCAATTCTGTTTGATGGGTGCCTTAGTTGATAAGAAACATTTGAATTGGGGAGAAATATTCTTTGATTTAATTAAGAAGAAGATTAACAAGAATTTTGTTAATTTTGGGAGGATATTAGGCCTGTTTCTGCATAACAGATGCCCCCAACTGCTTGTTTCCAGTGGTATGCACTTCAATGCCTCCAAGAGACTCTCCTGTGCTCTCTTTGGAAAGTGGGACAGGCAAATTGCCAAACCCAGCAGGGGTCCAACAGTTACCTCAACTTCAGGTGCAAGGACTGTACAAGTCACTTCCCCTTAGGCAACTGCCCCCTTGGAAAAATTGTCTTCCTCCTCCTCATCTCCACCATCTCCACCTATTATTTCTTCATCCATCCCTACATCCACCATCACCATTTCTATTTCATCTCCCATCTCAACTCCATCTCCATCTATCTCTTCACCACCACCAGCAACTCATCAAGAACAATTCCTTCCCCTACATTATTATCCACCTCTTGACATTGATTCATCTATCCATCTTCCATCCTTCAACCTCTTAGATGATTCCTTCATGGATGATTCTTATTCCTCACCCCTTGAGCCCCCATCATCTTCTACTTCTTACCAACAATTGCTTCAATATATTCTTGCTCAACCATCTTTCACCCCATCCATTTCCATTCCAGTGACATCCCTCACCACCATTCCCATTTCTCAACCATCCATCCCACTGTCTTCCACATCATCTCTCAACATAAGTGTAGCTCCTCAAACATCATTAACCTCTGCACCTTTATCCTCTACCTCTACTCAAGCATCCCTTGAGCAAGTAGATCTTAGAGCCCTTGCAGATAAGCTTTATGAGTTGTTAGCTCCCAGGCAAACACTCTTGCTGGAGACCTCTATGGCTCCACTTCTTCAATCTATCAATGAGTTATCTGCCAGGCTTTCCTCCTTCTATCTTCCTCAGGCAATCCCTTTTGTGGGGTTCCTTGATCCAGTTAACACTGAATCCAGGCAGGGGGAGATGCCACATAAAGAAGAGATGCTGCCTTCTTCAGATGAAGAAGTGCTAGTTACTCCAGCCCCAGCTCCAGTTCAATCCTTCAATTCAGTTGACTTTAGGTCACTTCTTTCAGCATTTGATGCTCTCCATAGCAGATATCTTTCAGCTCAAGAAGCTGAGGATCTTACTAAGGCCATTATGCCTATTTCCATTTGTGATCCCAGCTTGATATCTTCATATATCAATTCTATCAAGGCTGTGGAAATCGTTACTTCTGCTGATACTGTGTGTGTTGGTGCTGCTGCTGATGAAGTTAGTTTTGATATTGCTAATGATTTGATGATGACAGAGGCTAATGATTCAGAGCCTGCTATTATTGTTGTTGAGCCTGTTGTTCCAGCTTTTATTTCAGAATCTGCTGCTGCTGTTTTTACTGTTTCTGATGTTCCTGCTGCTCCAGCTGTTAGTGTTATTGTTTCTGTTGTTAGTACTACTTCTGTTTCTGCCAGTATTGATACTTCTGCTTTTGCTCCAGTTTTTGTCACTGCTTCTGTTACTGTTGTTGCTGCTTCAACTGAATAATCTAAATAATAGAAAGATTATATTAAAAGGATTGATGAGCTATATGACAATCCTCAAAGCTCAGACAGTGATGAGAATAGGATTGATTCTGATTACTCCTCTGCAACCATTGCAAGGAAGAGGAAAGCAAGAAGCAAAGCCTTGATGAGAGTTCCTCCACAAAAAGTCATAAATGATAATGATATTCCTTATTACATTCTGCATGACTGCCCAATAACTGAACTATGGATGCAATTCTCAAAGAACCAATTGAAGGCCATGAAGAAGAGGAGGAAGTATGACAAAGTCACATCTCATCATAATCCTCCTCCTCCTCCCTCTCCAGATACAAGAACTGGTGGAATTTCTGCTTCACAATCATCTCATGCTAAAACTCAAAGTTCCTCTCAAATTCAAGACAGATCCCAATCCAGAGGATATCAACAAAGAGGCTACCAATCCAGAAAAGGACAATATAGAGGAAATCAAAGAGGACACATGGTTTATTCCAGAGGATAACCTAGACAACATCCTTATCACAGGGAAGGACAAGGCCCCATTGATTCAACTTCTGGTCCTTTCCCCTACAAGCTTAAAGAAATTGTTACTTCAAGAGCTCCTCCTGCTGATACAATCAATAGATATGAACCTCCTGTTCCCTTTGAAGATCCATAGAATAATATTATTTCTTGGATAGCAAGGATGAAAGAATTAGCTGCTTTAGATCAAATAAAGAAGGCAAGAGAACAAGGGAGAGAAACTTCAAACATCACTACTTTATCTGAGCAAAGAAAGAAAGAACTTGAAAGATACTCCTCCGGAAAATTCTTTTATCCAGAGAGTTACTTGATGCTGCACCCAAAGGCTATTGTTCCCAGACCCAAATCTCAAACCTCTTTAGGTGTTGCTGATGATAGAAGATTCAAGAAGGAAGCTCAAAATCCCAACAGAGAAATCTTATTCAAAAAGAGAGAAGAAAAGCACTAATTGTGTAAGCTGAATAGTATATATCTATCTATGACAATCTGTTGTGATTATATTTGCTTCTGCAATGCTGCATTTCATTATTCTACAATGTTGTATTTGCTTTTGTTTCTGCTTGTATGCTTTTTAATTCCTATGTCATGTAAATAGTAATCCTAACCCAAATTGGGGGAGATTATTGGAACACCCTATTACTGATTTGGGTAAGGATCACTATATCCTTAGGAATATGTCTTGACCTCATTGTATAGTTTTAAAGGTAAACTAGAATAGGTCTAAGGCTTAGAACTTAGGTTTGAAAGCTGCTCTCAAGACCCTCTAGTTCAGTTTACAAGTGCAGAAGACTAAGACAATTATCGTCGAGCTCAGATCGACGAGGCGTCGAACTCAGTTCGACTATCTCTGAACTCAGTTAAACGAGTCGTCGAACTCGGTTCGACAATCTTCGAGCTAAGATCGACGTTTCTGTCTCTAGCCAAAATCCAGATCTCTGTGCTCAGGTCGACGATAGTTGATCTCAGATCGACGATCTCTATTTCAAGTCAAGTTCCAATCTCTGAGCTCAGGTCGACGGTAGTCGAGCTCAGATTAATGATTTTCTTGAGAGATCGACGATTTCATTATTTCAAATTCAGTCAGTTATGGAATTCAAATTTATTCATATCCAGCAGTTAATGCAAAGGATTTTGTAGCGATTTCAATTAATCTGGAGAGGGTTTCAAGGAGACAAAAAGAGAATATATTTCACTTAGGACTTTCCTCCAGAGACATATATCAATTAAGGAAGTCATTTATGACTGGCTAACGGCTATCTAGAAGATTATATTTCAATATATCTTTTAAGACAAGAGAGACAGGCAATAATCATCAACACAGGATATCAGATAACAAGAGAAAAACCAAGAACAACATCTGAGATCTGTGTGACACACAACAACTACAGGATTACAGTTTCTCATTTCAATTGTTCAAGGCTTCATCAATCAAGACTATAGACAAAACACATTTCAGTCTTTGCTGAAATCATTCTTTGTTGGATATCTCAATTATTCTTAAGGCCTATCACCCTTTGCAAAGCTTCACTTCCTTAACAACTGCAAATCTCAGGGGGGGGAGCTTTGACAACATCAATCCATTAGTCTTCTCTTTGACTGTTGAACAGAGAAGAACAACTTCACCTCTTTTATTTTTCTTTGGTGTAAAAGGGTTACTCAAAACTCCCTTCAAAAGTTTTGTGTTTTGTTTTTGAGACGTTGTCAAAACTCAGTGGTGGCAAGACACCTGATCAAAAAATCTGGTTTGGTTTTTGAGCACCTTATGAAAAGCTCATTAGTGCCCAGGACACCTAATCAACTATTCCTGCAGTAGATTCCTACCTAGGGTGGTAGAAGAGTGGAGGTACCCAGGTTAATTGGGGAACAACTATAGATCCTTATGTCTTCTGGTTGCCTGTGTTTTATTTGTTGTATGCTGTGTTTTTGTTTCTGTCTTACTTAGTTTTATTTACTGCAAGTACAATACACCTATACATAAATAAAGTCTTCCACTGCAAAATAATTTTTAAATTGGAAAATTATTTTAATATACTCTATTCACCCCCCCCCCCCTCTAGAGTTAAGGTAGATCTTACCCTCACTTTCACCGTGTTACATCAACACTTCTCTTATCCATTGATAGGTCGCATCACTGTAAACATGAAATCCTTCTTTCCCAGATGGAAGAGCCAGGATGGGTGCGGTGGTAAGTTAATCATTCACCTCTTGAAATGCAGCCTCACACTAAAGTGTCCACTCATACGACACACTTTCTTTGTCAAAGCAGTGAGGGGAAGGGCTATCTTTCAGAATCCTTTCACAAACTTGCGATAATACCTAGAAAGTCCTAGGAAGCTCCATACATCAGCCGCTGACTTCAAAGGCGACCATTCCTTCACGGCAAGCACCTTGGCAGGGTCCACGGCTAGTACAGCTCTACTAATCACATGGCCTAAGAAGGCAACTTCTCGGATCAAAAATTTTCATTTGCTGAACTTGGAAAACTGGGCATGCTCTTTTAACTTCTTCAAAACTAAGGTCAAGTGCTCTGCATGCTCTTCTTCTATCTTTGAATAAACAAAAATATCATCGATGAAGATGATGACGAAGACATCTAAGTACGGCTCGAACACCCTGTTCATCAACCTCATGAACACAGAAGGGGCATTTGTGAGTACAAATGGCATCACTGTGAACTCATACAAACCATATCTCGAGCTAAACGCTGTCTTCGGGATATCTTCCTCTTGTACTCTCAACTGGTAATACCCCGACCACAGATCAAGTTTGGAAATACAATGTGCTCCTACCAACTGATTGAATAACTCATCAATCTGGGGTAGGGGATATAAGTTCCGCCCCGTCAATCGGTTGAGCTCCCGATAGAACAGGGGCTCCCCATGGTGATGAATTGGGGCGAACAAACCCTAATTCTACCAACTACTATAACTGAACCCTAAACTCGGCGAGTTCCTTTGGTTCCATTCGGTAATGGGTCCAAGAGATAGGTTTAGAACCCGGTACTAATTTAATCTGAAAGTCCACCTCCTTATATGGGGGTAATCCTATCAACTTCTAAGGAAATACCTCATGGAAGTCCCATACTACCAGCAAATCTTTCATGCTTGACGTCACCTCTTTTAATTAAAAACATATCATATATACTTCGTCCCCACCCATATGGGCCTTAAGGGCCTGAATCGAAGACAATAACATACGGGGTGCAAATTTGATACCTTGGAAAATAACCTCCGAGTCTCCATGCCTCAAAGTGATTTGCTTCGCCGCACGATCTATCTTGGTGTGGTGTCAATCCAACCATGACATGCCCAGAATGAGATCAAATTCTGGGATTCTCAACACCATCGCAGGGGTTTCAAAAGGTTTTCCTTCAATGTATGCTTCCAAGTCGCACTTGGCGGATAACATCATCTCGGAGCCATCCAGAAGGCATACTCTCCGAGTGGTACCAGTGAAGTGTTGCACTTCTTCTAAGTCTTTAACAAAGTCCTCCAAAGCGAACAAGTGAGTGGCACCGGTATCAAACAGTGTATGAGCTGGTTTCCCACTAACCATTACGGTGCCTATGTATCAATTATAAAGACTCATAGCTAGCCTCCTAGAATATCGTAGTCAATTGAAGAGAAATTGTTGGTAATTGTGCCCTACAATGCTCCTCGGGATGTGAAGAAGAATCACCAATCATGCTAAGGGGCATAATGTATTTGATTTGTGCTTAAGTTCATGCATGCAGATTGTCCTTGATTGGACAGGTGAACAAAAAGAGTAAGCTGGAAGTCAGATAATTTGACTAAGGCAAAAGCTTCGAGATAGCTGAGAAGAATGTCTCAGCATAACCGTTGCGACAGCTGAGAAGCTCAATGCAAGTGTTGAAGAGTGTTGGTCTTAGCCCAACTGCTGAGACAGGGGATGTCTCAATTGTGAAGAATAAAATGTTGAGATGTGAAGAAGAAACCGCTGAGACAGGAGATAGTCTCAGCTGTGAAGTAGAAAGGGTTGAGACAGTCGAAGAAGAAACTGCTGAGATTTGAGATAGTCTCAGCTGTGAAGAAGATACCGCTGAGATAGTTGAGAAGAAATCGCTGAGACAATGCCAGCAGAAATTCTCTAATTCCAGAAGCGTTGAGTCAAGCAGGTTCAATCAACGCCTCTAATGAAGATCAAAGTCAGCGTGAGTTGAGTGACTTAACTTCACTCAACGCTTAATGAGTTCTTGAATTTCTCTAAGTATAGAAAGTGATGACCACTGCTGACGTCACCAAAAGTCAACAAGTCAAAGTTCTTCATGTCGTTGCGGGAAAGCTACAATTGCACTAAATGACCACTACTGATGTCACCAGAAGTCTACAAAGTGCATGCAGGTTGTCCTTGATCAGAGTAAGGGAAAATAAGAGTTGTTGGACAGGTGAACAAAAATCACAAGTTTTAATTTAATAAAAAAAACCAGTAAGCTGATCAGAAGTAGAAAATATATATATGAGCGGAAAAAAATACTTTGGTTAATTTGACTAAGGCAAAAGCGTCGAGACAGCTGAGAAAAATGTCTCAGCATAACCGTTGCGATAGCTGAGAAGCTCAATGAAAAGTGTTGAGAGAAGTGTTGGCCCCTCTTAGCCTAACTGCTGAGACAAGAAAAGAAATGGGATAGTCTCCAACCCGGCAACTATTAAAAGCAGGAAAAGAAAGAAGTGAAGAAGAAAATGTTGAGATAGTTGACCTGCAGAAGAAACCGCTGAGGGAAAAACAGGAGTCCTAAGATTGTGGGTCGGGGTGTAAAAAATCAGTTGTGTCCAACACCAACAAAGACCCCAAAAATACTCAAGGGTGAAAACACAACCGGTGGCAGCTTCAGGGTCCACACACCCAACAAGTTGGCCACAGTGTCCAAACTTAGTGGTGGCCACAGCTTAGCACACACAATTCACCCCTCAGAGTCCAAACAAACACCCCCTCGGGTCATAGCCCACGAGTCGGCATGCAAAAACTAGCCGAACACCCCCAACGTCCCATATGGTCTCAGCTGTGAAGAAGTTTACACCGCTTAACCGCAAGACGTTGAGTGTTCAACGATAAGTTTGACCAAATCTAGCTGAGACATTTAATCCAGTAGAAATTCTACAACCCAACTAATTCCAGAAGTGTTGAGTCAAGCAGGTTCACTCAATGCCTCTAATGAAGATAGAGAAACCCAAAACAAAACAGCCCCAAGTCAGTGTACAAACACAAAGGGGGCAAGGGCAAGGGAGTTGAGTGACTTCACCTCACTTCACTCTATGGGGAAAGAAACGCTTAATGAGTTCTGGAATCTTCTCTGGAATTTAAGTGGAGCAGCTGGAAGCCAAAGTGATGACCATACCCCCACTGCAATATTATAATAGTATTGCCCCCACTAAGCTAATATTATATTTCTATCCTATTTGGGTCGGCCACTACCAAAAGTCAACAACTAAGTCAAAGTACCCAAGCCCCACCAGCAAGCTAACATATATATATATATATATATATATATATATAAATATATATATATAATATAATATATATACAGCACACATATAACTTATATATATATATACATAAATATACTTCATGCCATTGCGGGAAAGCTATAGCCAATTGCACTGGATGACCACTACTGATGTCACCTACCGAAGAAGTCTAAGAGACCCAACCGAGTCACCAAAGCTAGCTGGGGAATCTTGCAAACAGGCTCCTAATGGACCACTTAAAGAGCTATGACCATGCTCTAACAATGGAAAATGCCGACAACGCGTCATCGTAACGCCAAGCAATGTCAAACCAAAATGGAAAGCAACAGTAGCGCCGGAAGCTACTATTTGTCCCTTTTTGAGGGAGGTGGAGCTCACCATCCTTGGCTGGGCCCACATTCAAATTGTGTCGTTGATTCAAATCAACAGATATAAAAATAAGAGAGAAAAGGGGATTAGGGTTATGGAAAATAAATGAATACAAAGGCGACTGGACTTCATCTTCTCCGACTAGTTTGAAAGCCAACTCCAGCAGAGTAAGCCTGTTGGCAAAGGAAATATAGATGAAGCTTTTCCAGTTCAGCAAGTTTGTTCTTTGGAGAACAAGGTTGCTGATTCATCTAATCAGCAAGGAGAGATAGCTGTGTGAAGGGCCGTCAACCTTCAATAGCAAGTAGTTGTTCTTCAGTATAGTAGAAAAGCAGTTAGTTGTAGAAGACGACTAATTCCTTCTATAGTAAGAGGGCTTGACAGATATCTCTCAGTCCAGCAAGGTAGACTCAGAGATTTATCTCTGAGTCAGTGTTTGAATTTATTTCCACTTCTTGATTAAATTCTTGTAGGATTCAAGTTGTCTGAATCTGAGCTGTAGGGACTTTTGTGTCGGAATTGTAGGTGACTAATTAGTCACTGAGGTAGGTGCCCTGCTGGGGTACTAAGGTAGGATCCAAGTGTGGATCGAAGAGTAGGGCTATCCTCCCAGCCTGAATAGTAGGTCCTAGTGCCTGATGTAGGTGACTATTGATTCACTGAGTTGTAGGTTACAAGTGTATCACTGAATTGTAGGTCTTGGAGGAGATTGAGTGTAGGGCCTTTTGGCCTGATGTAGGTAATAAGTTTGTCACTGAGCTATAGGTCCTAGAAGGGCACTGAGATAGGTGCATGGAAGGTACTGAGCTATAGGAGTGTTGCAGCACACTGAGAGTAGGAACTTATGCTAAAGTTGTAGGGATGAAAAGCCTGAGTTGTAGGCCTTAGAGATAAGGCTAGGTAGGTGGTTTGAGGACCACTAGCTATAGGAGCACTACAGAGCTCTGAGGTAGGAACCTTTATGGTTCTGAGGTAGGGTTCTGAAGAGAACCTGAGGGTAAGGCTAGGGACTGAGGTGTAAGCTCTGAGGAGCAATTGGATAAGTTTATGCCTTGTCTAACATAAGTTAGAAAGGTGGGAGGGAAAGTGGATGTACCATTTGGGAAACCACTCTAAATACTTGTGTGCTTTGATGTGTTACTTGTTCTTGTTTATATTGCAGGTACTAAGGACAAGCTCTAGATCACTTACTAAGAAAACAACAAAAATACTTAAGAAATTTTCAAAGACCTATTCACCCCCCCCCCCCCCCCCCCCCCTCTAGGTGACTAGCTAACCTTAAGCTAATAAATATCAAGTGGTATCAGAGGGAGGTTTCTTAAAAATGATCTAACAATATGAGTATACCTCCAAGGTTAGCTATAAGATATAATTATGGGGTCAGGAATGAACTATAAGGATCTAGTGGCAATGAAACTACCAATCTGCAGGAAAGAAGGATTTAACCTCTAGAAGCAAAGGGTAAGACTATTCATGGAAGCATATGACCCTAGGATCTATGTAATATTAGTGGAAGGTCCTTTTATCCCCACAAAGGCCTCCACCATAGATCCAACTCTGATAGTGTCTAAGGAATATACAGAGATGAGGTAATTCTGTCTACCATGGAAAAAAGGGCACAGAATACTATAGCCAGTGTCATTGATGACTCAACCTTCCAAAATATTATACACTGCAAGACCTCCAAGGAAATGTGGGACATTCTTGTGGTCTACATGGAAGGCTCTTAGGAAGTTAGAGATGGCAGGAAGTCCATGCTCAACTAAGAGTATGAAGCTTTCAGACAAAGCAAATCTGAAAAAATAACTGACTGCTTTGAGAGGTTCTTTAGGATAGTTAATGAACTAAGAACCTATGGTAAGGTCTTCAGCAACAATGACTTGAATGACAAGTTCCTTAGATCTCTCACTAGAGATTGGGACACTAAGATTTGTGCCATTAGGGAAATGGCTAAGCTAGTAGACACTCCTCAACCAACTCTCTTTGGAAAGTTGTTGTCCAATGAAATGTAGTTGGCTACTAGACAAGAAAAGGAGAAGGGGAGTCAATCTAATACCAAGGATAAGATAGTGGCCCTCAAGGCGGAAACCCCAAGAAGGAGCAGAAGAAAGACTCCTTCTCCACTAAAGAGAGAAGCTGAGTCAAGCTCAGAATTGTCTACGACGAGTTCCTCAGATAACCACATGTCTAATGAAGAGCTTGCAGCCTTCTCCAGGAAATTTCAGAAATTCATGAAGAAGAAGCACTGGGAGAGCAGAGCCTCTTCGTCATCTCATCATAGGAAGTCCTTCAAGAAGGACAAGTATGGCCCTAAATCTAGTTAACAGATTTCATCTAATGTTATCTATTTTTTGCAGCAATACTGGACATGTTATTGCAGATTGCCCAGTCAGGAACAAGGAAGAAGATGAGAAGAAGAAGAAGCATCACCATCACCAGAGGGACAGGAAGAAGGAGAAGTCCTTTTGGCTAAGAAGGAGAAAGGCTGGACCTATTCTTCCTCCTCAGAATTAGTAGATTATGAGGAAGAAGCCTATATAGGGCTGATCTCTATTGGTGCAGATCCAGAAGAAGAGGAATATCCTGCTACCAGGATAAGAATAATGGCCCCCTCTATCACACTCAGATCGTCATAATGAGGAGGATGAAGAAGACTATGGATACCATGGGCTGATGTCAATAACTGAAGAAGAAAGAAGTGAGGTACATACTGAATCATTCAAGGTACATCCTCTCTCCTTTTCTTCCATCTTCCTCTGACTATGTAACCAGTCCAGATACTTGTGCATCTTCATCCTGTGATGAAGATTGCACAAAATCTGAGACTGATGTCAATCAATTGATTGACAAGTATGGAATGCTCCTAATTGCTCTAAAGAAGAGCAGAAATCTTGCCAGAAGGACAAACAAAGGAGATTGAAGTCCTCAAGCCTTATAAAACTCTTTATAATAATAAATCTATTGAGTTTTATAAGAAAAGTCATGAGGTGTCTGAACTCAAGAAAAACCTTGAGTGTCAGACCAAGGTTCTAGAAGAAAAATGTAAATATATTAGATATCTAGAATAGAAATTAACTGAGAGATTAGGGATTGTGATTAACCCTTCTCAATCTATTGGTATGTTGCTAAAAGCTGCAACTTGTCAAACCTCTAAGAAGCTGGGTATTAATCACACAAATTATCAAGACAAATCAAATCTCCCTGATAAGTTGACAATATTACAAAAGGTGAATTTACCTTCTAAAACTGTCAAGTTGCACCTCCCCATAAGGGTCAATCAAATGTGTGTTCTACCAGTGAGGTAAAGACACGTGATCTAAGAAGGAGTGATGTTACCCACTCTAGCCAAAAAGTTCAGGAGAAGTTATTTATATTTGGATCTAAATATCCTTTATCTAAAAAGATGAGAGAGACCACTAGATGGCAGGCTCCACAAATATAATTGGCCCATCCTGGACAAGCTGTATTTAGTTCTTCAGCACCTTCACTCAAGAAGAAGGAAGCAGCATTATGCAATGCTCATCCAGCAAAATCTGGAGCTGCTCACTTCTCTCATGGACAGTAATTCTGTGATGTCCTGAAGAGAAGGTACAACATTCATAAATGTTGGTGCTGTGAAAATGTGGGCCAATTTGTCATTGATTGTTGGCACAATCTGAATGTGGCTAGTGGACAGAAAGGTGCTCAACCCAGGCAGAGAGTTGGGCAAAAGTTTTAAACTTCTAACAAGAACCTAGATCCAATAATTATTGGGTTCCTAAGGGTAAATGAATTTTCTTTTGCAGGATAGTCCAAATACCTGTCTAAATAAGACTTGTATTTGGACAATGGTTGTTCCAGGCAAAATTCTAGGACAGGATGATTACTCAAGGAATATACTCCATGTAAAGCAACAAATAAAGGTTGAGGTTGTTAAGTGTGTGATCCTCAAAATCCGGAGTCAGCAAGCCTCAAGGTAAGTCTCTCTCTCTTGTATAAAGACTAAGCTTGCAAATTTATGAATTAAGTTAGATGTGCTTAGGATAAACCTAACCAAGCACATCAGTTAGAAAACAATGACTCAATTATCCTTCATAATTATCTGCACTATCAACTTTTGTAGCTTCTTATCTCAAGCTCAAATAACATGTAAATCAATGCATAATAAGGTCGCTAGTAAAACAGGCTTATTAGCATGTTAGGTCTCCATTACATATAGAATTGATAAAATTTTTGAATAATGGTGTTACAAACAAAATGTACATCCAGACAGTGAGGGAAGCTACAATTCAATCAGGCGATTGAGTGAATGAAATAAAAGTTGAGAAGTATAATAGAATCGTCGAATGCCCTGTATCATACAAGATGCGTAGAGCAAGCCGTAAAACCCAAAAGTACTAATTCAAGCTAAAAATTTTTAATTAGTTAATCTAATGATAAGGAAATTAAACTTTCTCATTATATACATAAAGGAGACAAGAAATGAAAAGCCACTCCACTCTTAAAAGCCCTAACCCTAGTCATCGAGACCGAAACCTTCCCAGCGTCTTGTCGCACTGGTTCAATGGCACCAAAAATCACCAAGGAGCTCCAGGAGGGCTATGAAATTGTAAGGAATGGACTCAGTCATGCCTCGCCAGAGATTAAAGAAGTGTTAAGGATGATTGAGACCAAAGGTTTAGAGTACACCCTTTCTGAACCCTCCACCATTCTTAGAGAAGAGATAGTAGAATTCTTCTCCAATGTTAAAGTGTCGTCTTCTCAAACCTCACTTAAATCAAAGATTGAAGACATCAAGATCAAGGTAAACCCTAAGAGACTAGGAAAAGCCCTTTGTCTACCCTCTATCAACCCTAGCGAGGAAGAAGAACCCACTATCACGGACAGAGACAGAGCCTCGGGTGGTGTGGATATAGTTATACCAAACCTGGGTCTCTTAAGAGGAAATTGTTCAATAAGAGAGGTAAACTACTGGCAGATATTGTAGGGAAAGCCCTTATCTACAAATCGGGATCACATGACACAATCTCCAGGTCAATTTTTGATGTCATGACTAGGATAATCTTCAATTGGAAGTCCTCTTAGTCTTCTCTCATCTACTAGAGAATAGTAGACTTTCTACACACTCCAAACATGGGCTGAATTATTTCTTTGTACCTAGTGAACACTACCCTGATACATTCAAGCAGGAGCATGGAGTGAAGATTAACTACCTAAAAAGGATGGATATAAAGACATTGGATAGATTCACTATGATACTGCCCAAGAGCCAACCTTCAATAACAAAGGACACCTCAATGGATAAGGTACAGCAAGTTGCTGAAGTAGACAGTTCCTCCTTCTCTGAAGCTGAGCTATGAACTCCCCCTGCTGATGTTGGTCTGCAAACAGACCTATCCCTGAGTCTCTCCTCAACAAACATTCAACTCCATAATACTGTTGTGCATTTTGATAAAATCCATGCCAGCCCTAGGTCAGGACAAGTTTCAAAGAATGCTACTGAAAAAGAGATTGTTGAAGAAGATGAGGAAGATTTAGCTCATACTGATGATGTAGCTGGAGTTGAAGATATCCCAGCTACAAAAGATAAATGTGAGCCTCCTAATGCATTAGATACTTATCTTGATGGGTCAAGTCCAAAAAAGGATGCTCAGTCTGAGGTGGAGCATAATCAGATGGAATTGACAACCTTGGATCAAGTTGTCAACAAAATTGTTGAGTCTGCACCCACTATAGGTAATACTCATACCCTCTTAATTAATGGTGCTAATACAGCTTTAGCTAAGGAAATGGTTCCTTCTATAGGTGTTGTAGTTGAAGGGGAATCTTCACAGGTCCCTGCTCAAGATGATGTCTCTCCTCCATTAAGTCAACCACCCACTACCCAAATCTCTAATGAGTTACTCCTAAACCATATCAAAGCACTCATGGATGCTCAGACCGCAACCCTTAAGGAGTATGTTGACCAATCAGTTGCCAAGATAAGGGATGAAATATTAACTGAATTTAAGGAAAGTAAAGAAGAAACCTCTCACTTAAACAAACAGGTCACCACCTGGTTTGATATGGCTGGAACTGCTGGCATAAAGCTGACCGCCCTCATGAAATCCTTAGAAACAAGCGAAAAATTCTCTGCATCTTACATAGGATATGTCAAGAATTATGTGAGTGCAACTTATGAGGTGATCAGGGGTGCAACAAATCATATAATTTAGCATGTCACTGATGTTGTTGTCCACTCTCTGAAGGTGGCACTACTTTTGAAAAATGAGCTGCTTACTGACAATGAGAGAATATTCCAATCTGTATCTAGAAAAAATTAAGCCAACACAAAGAGGAGAGATGAGAATAGAGATGATCCAGATCATGAACAGTTAAGTGATGCCTCTGAATCCATCATTATAAATGCTTGGGTAAGCCATGGACAAATCTTAAAGAATATTGATAGTGTATATCCTTCTGTGGATTGGATAAAGCATTTGGAAAGAAATTCCCTAAGGGAAAGAGTATTCAAAAAAAATCTGGTAAGGAAGAGCAACCCTAAGAAATGCATCCCAAATATATTCCAAAGTCATTCCTTTACTTCAAACGGCGGGAGAACAAAGGTTAAAACTTGAAGAAGACTGTTGCTACCAAGGATGTTGAAAGGTTTGGTTTATAGATCCTAAACACTAGAGGGGGGTGAATAGGTTCAAAACCTTTTTAAAACTTAGGCAATTAAAATGTTATTCACAGCATAGTTATTTGATCCATATCTATCACAACACAGAGTAAATCAAGCACAAAAAAATCACAGCACAGCATACAATGGTTTATATTGTTCCCCCAATTTGTGGGTACATCCACTCTCCCCCTTCACCTATCCAGTAGAGTGCTTGATTCAGCCAAACTTCCTTCCACTAACTAAGATCCTCAGATCTTATAACTTAGAACCCAACTGGTTCCTACAGCTCAGACTTCTTCAAGTCCTACAACTCAGATTCTTCCAAAGAATCCTACCTCAGGCAACATCCCTACCTCAGCCTTAATCACCAGGCCTACAACTCAGATCACCAAGATTCTACCGCAGGCACTCAGCCCTACCTCAGCCTTTATATATTTAGGCTTATAACTCAGAGAGATAACTCTCCTACACTCAGATCTACAAAAGATCTTACAGAAAAATTGATTATAAAAGTGACAAATACTTCACCCAGGTAGAGGAGAAAGGGATGAAGGATTCTTGATCAGTTCTTGATTGAACTGATTTCTTAAGATCCAACCTATCTTAGCTTTCTTCAAAGTTTCTTGAATCTGAACACAATAAGGTTGATCTTCTTTTGAAGTTGGAGATGATCCTCAATCCAGCTTCCTTCAATTCAGAAGTAGATCTGAATCCTTCTTGCAGACTTATTCAGAATCTTCCCTCACCTAATGACTTGTAGATTTCAACTGTTAGAAGAATGTCAAGTCCTTCCTTCTTTCTTATCCGTCGCTTTGATAGCACTGGTATTTATATATACCCATCTGGGGTTACCGGTTGATCTGGTTCATAACGGCCTTCTGACCGTTCTGACAGATGCAACAGATTTGTTAGTTATGACAGCTGTCAAGTCTTTAGTCTTGAAACCTGATGCATCAATGTACTCTATCTCAGTAGAAAAGTGTCGAGATAATACTCCAAATGTGTCAACACAAATAGACCATGTGTCGACACAAGTTTTGATGGTGTCGACACAGCTCCCACAATGTCGACATAGCCATTCTTTATCTTCTCGACACAGCTCCTGTTGAATGTGTCGACACAAGTCCTGTGTGTCGACACAATTGCTTCTTGTCTTGACATAGTTGGTGTCGACAGAATTCTTGAGTGTGTGTCGACACAAGTCCTGTGTGTCGACACAATTGCTGTAGACTAAACTTCTATGTGTCGACACAAGTCCTGTGTATCGACACGACTGCTGCTGACAGAATTTTTGTGTGTCAACACAAGTCCTGTGTGTCGACACAAACTAGCTTCTGGTATCGACACATTTCCTTCACCAGTGTTGACACTTGTACTTAGAATATTTTCCTGCATTTCTTTAACCTGCACATTCAAACTCAAAATTCCACCAAATACACATTGATGTATATCATTGAGTTAGGTGAGGCTTCTCCAAATCTGGTACACATTTTCATATGTACCCAACAGATGTTGAGTCAAGTTCATCAAAGAAGAGCTGATATGAGGCTGCCAGATTTAGAGGGCTTTAAATATTAAATCAATGTCTTGTAATGTATATCAATAGTGTAACAATATCAAATTTCTATTAATAAAATTAATATGAGTTGTCCTTGACTATATTGTTGTGATAAATGTGCATGCAATTCTAATTTATATATTTGTGATTAATGAATATGCTGTTCATTCATAGATATCTGATAATCACACATTTTGCCTACTACTGGTTGGCCAAGGCTCTCTAAATTAGTTAATGATTAGGTATATCTTAGTAATAATGTTTACCTTGTCAATGATAAATAAAGCTTTTATTGTTAATCATACTGTTACATTGATAATGGTTGATAATTCATTAGTACTATTGGTTATTCAATCATAGTGTTAAGCCATCTCATCAAGGGGAAGTCATCTTATACTTGGATGGCTAGTTTTCATGATAATATCTTTTTAGGCCTATCATAATACTTTTTGTGTTGATTCACCTTAGCATGGATGGGTGTTCTGCCTTCTTCAAATAGGGGGAGATTATTGGGAATTGTTCCCTACAATGTTCCTCAGGATTTGAAGAAGAACCACCAATCATGCTAAGGGGCATAATGTATTTGATGTGTGCTTAAGTTAATGTATGCAGGTTGTCCTTGATTGGATAGGAGAACAAAAAGAGTAAGTTGGAAGTCCGATAATTTGACTAAGGCAAAATCGTGGAGACAGCTGAGACAGCTGAGAAGAATCACTCAGCATAACCGTTGAGACAGCTGAGAAGCTCAATGCAAAGCATTGAGAGAAGTGTTGGTCTCAGCCCAACTGTTGAGACAGGAGATAGTCTCAGCTGTGAAGAAGAAAGAGTTGAGACAGTTGAAGAAGAAACTGGTGAGACAGGAGATAGTCTCAGCTGTGAAGAAGAAAGCATTGAGACAGTTAAAGAAGAAACCGCTGAGATAGGAGATAGTCTCAGCTGTGAAGAAGAAACCGCTGAGACAGTTGAGAAGAAACTGTTGAGACAAAGACAATAGAAATTCTCTAAGTCCAGAAGCATTGAGTGAAGAAGGTTCACTCAACGCCTCTAATGAAGAGCCAAGTTAGCATGCATTGAGTGACTTAACCTCACTCAACGCTTAATGAGTTCTGGAATTTCTCTAGGTCTAGAAAGTGATGGCTACTGCTGACGTCACCAAAAGTCAACAAGTCAAAGTTCTTTATGCCGTTGCGGGAAAGCTACAGCAATACCGGTTGACCACTACTGACGTCACCAGAAGTCTACAAAGTCAAAGTTTTTCATGAGCCGTTGCGGGAAAGCTACAGTAGCACCAGAAGCTACTATTTGTCCTTTTCTGAGGGAGGTGGCACTCACCATCCTTGGCTGGGCCCACATTCAAATTATTTCGTTGATTCAAATCAACAGATATAAAAAAAAGAAAAAAGGGGTATTAGGGTTACGGAAAATAAACGAATACAGAGGCGGATGGACCTCATCTTCTCCGACGAGTTTGAAAGCTAAGTGTAGCAGAGCAAGCCTGCAAGCAAAGGAAAGATAGCTGAAGCTTTTCCAGTTCAGCAAGTTTTTTTTTTGGAGAACAAGGTGGCTGATTCATCTAATCAGCAAGGAGAGATAGCTGTGTGAAGGGTCGTCAGCCTTCAATAGCAAGTAGTTATTCTTCAGTGCAGTAGAAAAAGAGTTAGCTGTAGAAGATGACTAATTCCTTCTACAGCAAGAGGGCTGGGTTGATATTTGCTTAGTCCAGCAAGGTAGACTCAGAGATTTATCTCTGAGTCAGTGTTTTAATTTATTTCAACTTCTTGAATAAATTCCTGTAGGATTTAGGTTGTCTGAATCTGAGCTATAGGGCCTTTTTGTGCCTGAGTTGTAGGTGACTAATTAGTCACTGAGGTAGGTGCCCTGCTGAGGTACTGAGGTTGGATCCAAGTGTAGATCTGAGAGTAGGGCTGTCATCCCAGCTTGAGTAGTAGGGCTTAGTGCATGAGGCAGGAAATTGTTGAGTCACTGAGCAATAAGTGACAAGTGTGTCACTGAATTGTAGGTCTTGGAGGAGACTGCGTGTAGGGCATTTTGTCCTGAGGTAGTTGAAAAGTTTGTCACTGAGTTGTAGGTGCCTGGAAGGGCACTGAGGTAGGTACCTAGAAGGGTACTGAGCTGTAGGAGTGTTGCAGTACTCTGAGAGTAGAGTATTGTGCCTGAAGATGTAGGGTTGAAAAGCCTGAGCTGTAGGCCTTAAAGAAAAGGTTGAGGTAGGTGGTTTTAGGACCACTGAGCTGTAGGAGCACTACAAGGCTCTTAGGTAAGAACCTTTGTGGTTTTGAAGTAGGGTTCTTATGAGAACCTGAGTGTAAGGCTGAATGCCTGAGGTGTAAGATCTGAGGAGCATTTGGAGGAGTTTGTGCCTTGTCTAACATAAGTTAGAAAGTGGGAGGGAAAGTGGATATACCCATTTTGGGAACAACTATAAATACATGTGTGCTTTGCAGTGTTGCTTGTTCTTCTTTATATATGTAGGTACTAAGGACAAACTCTAGATCACTTAGTAAGAAAATAGCAAAAAAACTTAAGAAATTTTCAAAGACCTATTCACCCCCCCCCCCCCACCCTCTAGGTGACTAGCTAACCTTAAGCTAATAACTTTCAGAAATACTTATAACATATTAACCAAATCATGACATACCTGCAATCACATCCTGAGGATTCCGCTCCTGCGCCATAACCATCGCAAATATTTGCTCTCGAGCAGGTCCGAGATTCCTTCCTCGTAGTCTTCTTCCATGGCCATGCACATGTCCCCATCCTCGTGGGGCTGCCAGTGGAAGAGAAGGGGCAGCATCTCCACCTAGTTATGGGCAAAAGCGTCGGATGTGGCCCGGCTGATTGCACTGGAAGCAAACTCGCTCGTGGTGCTCCCTAGGCTGTAGGTATAGTTGTTGTGGTGGAGGTAGTGCTGGCTGCGGGGTCGGGCGCACAATTCTAAAATTCTGGCGGAAGCGACCTCCGCCTCTATTATTTCCTCTTCCTCTATTGTCCTGCCTCCTTTTATAACTTGGGCATGCTTCCATTATGCCCTCGGCTGGTATCTTACTACTTCCCAAGTGATCCGCCTCCAACCTTTTTGCTATATCAATGATCTCTGCCAAACTCGAGTTCGCTATAAACAAAAGGGCTTGCCTTAGGGGATCTTGCAAGCCTTTGTAGAACCACTTTGCATAACCACGGTCATCCAACTCGTAGGCGTCAGCGAACCTAGCAAGTTCTTGAAACTCCCTTTGATATTTTGTCACGGGCTAAGATCCTTGCTTCAACTGTAGGAATCTTTCTTCAAGTTTGTCTCGAGCGATCGAGGGAATGAAATTCTCTAAGAAAGCTCCAAAAAACTAATCCCAACTGATCTCTGTGTACACTCGACCTTGGATGGTGGAGCCCCTAAGGGACTTCCACCACCTTTTCACATGTAATTCGAAGACTAACACCTCTAAGGTCACAGCCATATTGGTTGGACATCTGATTCCAGCCATTAATTCTTGCATAATATCGAGCCACTCTTCTGTACGAACAGCCGACTCCGTCCAAAGATAAGTAGGCGGGAAGAGGTCTCGAAAGGTGCACAACCAGTTGGAGCTCAAGGCTTGTTGCTGTACAGGGGCCTGTTGAGACCTGAAGGCATCTAAGATCGTCGTAAGTGTCTGTCCCAACTCAGACTGCTGGAAATGGGTATGGATGGAAGGGGCAAGAGTGCCCGTTACTGGCTCTACACGCACCGAAATCTACACATAAAGGTACAAACCTAAGGCTAGGTTAGCTAAACGTAGGATAACGACTGGACATACTTAGTGTGAATTATACATAGGCATACCACTGCTTCCTCTATGTCAGTTTGTCCGCAAACTAACCAATCGAACTGGGGTGGCACCATTGTTCAATGAATTCTTTAGTTGAGGATCGTTGCAAGCGGATACCATTTGTAAGACCCCCCCCCCCCCAGAACACAAGAAACGGCGGAGGTATGTCTTATGCCCAAAACAGCCGCCTTGCGGTAACGGCAATATACGGGTTGACCGATACTACAAGACGTCTATCCTACCGCCAGCTAAAACCAATATCATCCATGCCAACCAAACATAAGGATCAAACAGAAGTCAAAATCCACATAAGTATAAAAGCCCACAAGTACATCAATAATAAGAAGCATCAACAGGCTTTTATAATATCAGAGTACATAAAAAGCTTTGCCCATAGGTCTACAATAAGAGTCTCTCAAAAACTCACATCTGTAACTGAAGGTAGCGATGGTATCGTCACATCAGGCCCTGTAACCCTTGCCTGGCTTCACTCCTGCACAACCTTTTGTTGCTCTCTGCGGGGTTTCCTCCTAAAAAGGAAGACATAACCACCATTAGTCATAAAGACTAAGTGGTTATCACATCCGCTCCCCCGGCAACTCTTAGGCACCGGGCGAAGAAAGGAAAAGGGTATTATATATATATGCAGTAGTACAAGCGGGTGGTATAAGACTAATCAATATCAAAGTATCCAACATGTACAACAAGTGAGTATATCAATCTACACTTGCATTTCTACTATAATAGCAGTATATAAGTATGATCCTACAATAAGAAAGTAACTCAACTTATATGAATGTCCATACAGACATATAAGTTAAGGATCAGCTTAATAGTAAAGTAACTCATTTTATAAGAATGCACATACAAACTTATAGATAAGAATGCAATGTGATGACTTACCCATGCTCACACACACACATTGTTATGTCGACACAGACATGTAGTTCTCAAATTCAAGCAGGTAGCTATCCTCCAAGGTGCCATCCGTCGTGGATAGACGGTGATAGTGAAACGGGCTTTCCACTACTAGGCGATCATCCACATTACCAATCCTAGGCCTTCATATGCCTAAACGCAAAGAACACAACAGTGGAGCTCACATGCATACTACGGCTCAGAGGGGCCTCGGGTAGATGTGCACCAAGAACATACCCCAAACTGGCCTATTTCGTGGCACGGAGAGGGTCTTCATGAGCATGTCACCAAAGAACGCAACCAAATCGCCCATTGGAATGAAGGGTGCCTCGGGAAGTAAGCACCGAGGACCAAGGCCCAACTGTCCAAGTCTATCTTTCAACTCCTGTCGGTGTGACGACTAGCGATCCCGTAGACCTACCACACTATCCTTAACCCAATATAATGACACCTCGTGTCAACTCACACCGCATGCAATTTCACATTTAAGTGATCCATACTGAGTCTTTTTTTATTATTCACATCCCGTGCTCAATAGCATGCAAGGGCTCCACACCGAGTCTCTTATCAACACATCATTACAATATGGCAAACACACACGCACCTCAACCCTTCCACATTTCCATACAACATAAGGGTTCATAATTTATACAGGTGGCAAGCCACCTTATACAGTACACCAATCCCACATTATAACCGATAGGGAGACACAAATCTAAGCAGTGGACAACTAACACATTCTATTAATCATCATATCACATAGCCATGCATTAACTACATCCAATACCTTTCCACATGATCAAGCATTTACAATAAGTGTAACACCATATGAAAACCACAACAATATAATGATACTTCACATACACATCAAGCATGATAACATAGCTATGGGTTATGTATTCAGTTGTCGGGCAACACACCTCCTTTCCAAAAACCCATTTCATTCTCCTGATTATAATCATGCACATCCCTATCAGATTACCCAAGAATATCATTTGTATAACCAAACGTATCAATTCATTTGTTCACTAACTTACCCAAACCATTTGTTTATCAAACTCCTTCAAACCTTTTGTACAATCATGTTTCACCAAACCATTTGTTAATCACAATTACGTATAGACTATGTTTACCAAAACCTTAACATTATTTCTCTACGATCACTCAACCAAAACCAAACCTGGTTCTACACAAACCCGAGAACAACATGTACTTAAGTCATGACTGTACAGAAACTTCGACTGGACATTCCTAAGGCTACAGTACTCGTATGAACACATGTAACTATCCGTTAGAAAGATATTTCCAAGGGCTATGACTTTCGTGTTTAGTAAAAAAACCAGATCTAGCCGTATCATACTCGAAAATGGTCTTGAAGTTCGCTGTGCATAGAAAACAGATTTCTGCTCGCATCTTAAATCAAGATGAACGACATCAGTTCATCTTCTTCATTTAGTTATTTGTTTAAGACCACTCACAAATTTTCCTCCTCCCTTATTCACCCTCAATAGACTATTCCTCTTCATGAAACCAAGTCCATCATCTTCACAAAGAAGAGAGGAGAGGTTGAAAACATCAAATGCCTAGGGCAAGGTCCTAGCATGGTCTCTTCCTAGGAGATCTTCATCTCGCAAGTCAAACTCTTTTGAGTCAACATCTCTCCAAGATATTAACTACAGATCTAGCACCAAGAGATAGGGTAGGGAGCTCACCTCGTTTTCGGCCATGGATCTCGTTATCCTTCTCGGCGTCATCTTCTTCCTCGTTGGTGTTGTTCTTCACGGAAAGGAGAAGTCTTTCCTCTAGAAAATCAACTCCGGCTACTTCTTCTCTTCCGCCGATTTTGGCACAGGTAATGGCTCGACAAGAAGTGAAGTGATGGCTAGGGTTTTCCGTAAGTCTCCTTTTAAAGGAAGAATTAGGTTAAACCTCCTGCCATATATCACCCTATTACTAGACCGCCATTATTATTTAAATTAAGTCTTGTCAAAAAGACCGGGTCCTAATAAGACTATTGGCGCATTTCCTGAAAACTCAGTTCAGACCATTTATATGAACCAGCAAAAAGTGGACGAAAAAATCTTCTAAGTCAAAAGCGTTGAGTGGCGTTGAGACTACTCAACGTACTTGACGCCTCATCGAATGGCATCGAGTTCACTCAACGCCTCAGCATCCAGAATATTTCTGAGTCAGAATTCATCGAGTGGCATTAAGACCGCTCAATGCATTTGATGCTTTGTTGAATCTAGGATTATTCTAAGTTAAATTAGTCGAGTGGTGTTGAGACCACTCAACGCCTATAGCATCCAGAATATTTCTAAGTCATAGGGTAGGGTGCATGTTACTGGTGCACCCTGAGCTTGAGTCAGCTTTCTTGACTCAAAACGTACGTGAGGGGTCTAGCACGAAATGGGACATTACACCGAAGAAGTAGCAGCCACTGATCCATCCCGCCGACCACTCAATTTGCAGTCATTGCGGAGAAAGTATTTCCTCAGGCTTCATCTTTGTCTTTACCTCCTCTCCCTTAACGGTTTTAGAAAATTGTGGAGACGTTGAAGGCATACCTTCTTCCACCTAGATCTTGTGTGACACGAGTCTAATGGTTCTCCGTTCTCATGTGGACATACGTAGAGACGTGGACACAATTCTACGCTCGGAACTCCAGCCGCTAGTGTTCTTCGGACTTCTTTGGAGCACCTTGGCTGAGTAGTGACTGAATCCTGTAAAGGTATAATTTATTAACGGCAATGTTGATTCTTGATTAATGTTCATTGCAATATCCATATTTCCTTCCCACAAACAACCAGACCCCTATGAGGATTTTTGTCATGACTAGGTCATGAAAAAGCCTTAAGAAGACAAGGAGGATCATGGGTGCCTAAGAAAAATAGGTGAAAGCACCCTGGTCTGCAAATAGTATTTTTTGGACACCAAAACTAGGGTTTGGCCAATGACTCTAAACATGACCACTTGACCCCCACCATGTCATTTTAAACCCCATAGGGACCCTTGAAAGCCCAAATAACCCATTAGGGGTCAACCAAGGGTGGAATTGACTAGAGTCAACCCTAACCCTACTTAGGTCAAATTGCCCTAATTTGACCTAGTGGATGGCACCAAGTCACTAATGGACTTGGGTGGTGGTGGCAAGAGACTCAAGACACCTAGTTGACCAGTCAACCCCCTAATTGGACCAAGTCAACACCCCCAAGTCAACCTTGGTCAAACCAATCCCAAAATGGGGAAGAAAGCTAAGCCCAACTCCAATCCAATAGGGCTAGGCCCAATTAGGGTGGCCCACTAGTAATAGCAAGTAGAAACTAGCTAGAATACCACTCAAATTCTAGAGGTGGTGACTAGGAGAGAGAAAGTGGGAGTTTTCATTTAAGGGAGGAGAGAGAAAGAGGGGAGAGTAATGGAGAATGCAAAGAGGCTCCCCATTCTGCCCCCCCCCCCCCAACCTTTATTCATCTCAACTGACCTTTGTGAGGAGTTTTCCATTTATTCCAGCCAGGCCAGCATATGAAAAGGCACCAATCCACTATGGCCAAACACCCCCCCCCCCTCCATGGTCATTCACTATAGCCTCTCCCACTCCCAAAAACAACCCCACCATCAGCTCTAAAAGCTTCCAAGAAAACAAAACGAACCTTTACATCACTGGTTTAGGTGGAGAGTTAAGAATTCGACAAGGAGGAGAATTGATAACGTAAGCAATGGCACACCAACACCTTACACGCCGCCAAGCTCGCCTGCAGGTATATTCCTTCTCCTTCTCTCCTGTGCTAGATCTTTAGATCATTAGGTGGAGAAATCGGGCTCAATTGAGCTCGGTCAGTGAGGAGAAAATCCAAGTTTTTCCATGGAAATGAACCTCTCGGGTTCGTCGGAATATGCCCCTCCGACGGATGTGCCGCCGCCAGGCGATAGCCACCACCTCAACAGAGGTGGTGGTGGTGGTGGCTGGCTAGGGAGGCGGTTAGGTGGCCGGGAAATGGAGCTAAAATGGCTCTAGGTTAAGTCAATACTATCCCTTGGCTAATCGGAGACGATGAGCAGGCGCCGTTGGATCTGGTTGATCGATATATGCAAGCCAATGATTAAAGTATAGGTTTTAATTAATCTGTCACATTTTTAACAGCCACCTTGTTTAAATTATTAAAAAATAGTTAGAGGCTTTTTCTATAAAAGTGTCTAACATAGAAAACTTAGCCCTTGGTGTCAAATTTAATACAAATTTTGAATCAACCCATTTGGACCACTGGATCTCCCTCAGCACACTTTTTGGTGCAAACTGTCCAAAGGCTAACTAAAAATTAAAATGAGCTCCCCCAGTGGCCCACTCACTCAAATGGCCTGAAATTTGGACCATAGGCTGGTCTGGTCATGTCCCTAATCATTTCCAAAAATCAAAATTTTGGAGATGATTTTTCTATAGTTTTTGAAATAATTTAATAATTCATATATGAGACATAAATATGGTCTATGGGCCTCCAATTTTCCCCAAACTCTGGAAAATGACCAGAGAGTGTATTATAGGGCCAAGAAAAAAAATGTCAACTCCTTTAGATTTGAATTTAAGGGATATCTTAGTGAGTAAACTTGTTCAATTTAAGGTAATAAGCCTAGTTTTTAAGAAAGTGCACTTAGGATGGTTGAGTGGCCAACCCCTCAACTAAACATGGTAAAACTTAGGCCAATACATTGTTATCTCATGTAACAACCATGGTAGTAGATTTAGAGGTATTTAGGGATGAAATACCATGGGACCCAAGTTCAAACCTTAGGGTTGCCTTTTAGGGTCAATGAATGAAACATGGTCACCTCTCCAAGACTTGGCTCAAAATTTTGTAGATAGGTTCAATGGGAAGAGAAACCCTTTGGATTATTTAATTAGAATGTTATGAGTATTCAATTCCCCCCCCCCCCCCACCACAAATCACTTATTGATTAGGATATGAACTTCCCTATCAAGTATAGAATACATGTCTAAAAGTATTGGATGGTCATGAAACTTGGGCAATAGATCTTTACATATGTTATCTATCTCTGCAAATTTATTTTAATTTTAAGTTAAAGATTTTTAGTACCGCCTTCGTAACACTAGAGTTTGTTGATTGGAGAAATAAAATTTTATAGAACAAACTGAGTATGGAAAATTGTGAAATTTTACTAGAAAACTTTTTATGTTTCTGTAATGCCTTGTTGTTCAGTTATATACCTGGTATGGACTTTATATACATATGTTGCAATATGATTGTGGACTGGATTCATATCTATGTATGTTTACTTCTTTTCCTCTGTGGTATGCGGTCGAGTACTTGCCTGCAGAATCAGCGATTTGTGGCGAGGAACACCTCGGGAGTTGTGTCACAAAGCGGCCGTTCTTGGCATAAGACCCCGAAAAAAGGGGTCTTACATCCAGTTCCCTCGAACGTTGGAGGGTGGAAGCTCATATCGTACATCAGTTGCTATTTCGTCGCTTTCCTAATCGCCAAAGGCTCATCGGGCACTTGTCACATAGCCATAGGCTCAACTAATCCAACCCACGTTGGGGCAACACTAGGGGTAGGAGGTTGTACTCTCTCTCCTGGTAGCACATTGATTATTGCAAACATGGCTTCAGTAACTAAACATATCGTTTCAGCATAAGGAGGAGGTGTTGGCAAATCTACCGATGCACTACTCTCTACCGAGCATTGAGGCTGAGACTTTCTCGCACCGCTTCTAGTCACCTATAATCATGAAACACACAAATAAGCGACTAGACATATTACAAAACAGTAATCGCAAGAACACACAGATTCCACAACCATGCGTATTTTCATTCCTAAGTGGACATTCATAAGTTCTTTCATGTTATAGCGGTAATGCATATATACGCGTTCACCACCCCTTAAAAGAATTCACCCATGAATTCGAATAAGAAAGGCTGATACCAGAATCAGATACTAAATTGTAGCACCCCCACCCACCACATAAGATATAATAGAAGATCTGGTCGGCGTCCCACGCCATAATCCACAGACAGTCAGCAGAGTTACGCATTGATTCCAAATCATTTACGCGCATCCTTAACTCAGAGTACATTCTAGCGAATGTATTAAAAATATTAAGAACTCAACCACAAGAATGTCCACTAAATAAAGGGGTAGGAATAATAACCAAAAAATACAAAATTCTTGCCTTAAGGCCTTACAAAATGTTTCCAACAAATTAAAGTGATTTGCATACATCGGCACGCAGACTGACAAACATGAAAGTAGTAAAGAAGCTTCACTTGGCCTTCGAGAACTGACAAAATGCAAAGGGCTTCATCCTGCTATTTTCCACTTGACTCCCCAGCACCTGTATAGGAACAATCCAAAAGGGTGTTGCAAGCAAGGCAACGGTTAGCTTTAACTGACCAAATTATAACGACCACGCCCCTCACCCGGGGCGGTGGTACTCCTTCCCTGCAGGTAAATAACATGTACATATAATGGCAGTAGAACATGCAACTTAAGCACCATTCACCATAGATGTTGGCAGGGCCAACCACATACCTTGTGTACTTAGAGCACATTATCGTTGTGCTGAGACTCAAGCCCCACCACTGTTCTTAAAAATGGTATATATGAGCATTTCTAGTCTTTCTGACCCGTAACCTAAGACTCTCTTCCTCCTATGCTCTGACAAATTCAAAGGCGCTCTATTACCATCATATACATGCCAGTGACCCACTCCAAGTCAAACGTCATAGGGTGGGTACAGGTTAGTCACAACCCGTTGCTCACACCATCAAGCTCGTGGGTCACAACCCGAGTCATCCTCCCCTTGGTCAGTCACAAAATACATAACCGTGTTATGTTCTAAGACTGGCTCTCACGGCCACCATAGCGGAGCAATTTAAGCTCACAACTCAACATACAGGCCCCCTAGTCACCAAGAGATAGGCCTTACAAAAAACTCTCTGGGACTTACCCTGACGGTAGCACTACCGCCGCACGGTAGGGGACAGAACACGTATTCTTCCCAAGAACTTGGGCATTTTCCTAGAGACCATCTCCAGTATTCTCTTTGCAACAACCTGCATACCCCGCGACTCAAAACCACATGTTTAACCACAGAGTCTTCTCCGACATGCAAATTAACAAGATAATCATCACCAATTTAGACCAACCTGTCCGGATGGGCTTCACACAGCATTCCTATTTTTTACTTCGATTCCGGATTCTAGATGCAAATATCTCATCGGGGATACCATAAATCAACCAGTTAGAAATCCCACCGCTCCACCAATTGATGGGGGATTTCATGAAACATGCCAAAAAGAGGACTTCACATGTCAAATGAGTAAGATCGTTACCCTTGAGATTCGTTTCGGCGGCATAGATGAGAAACTAGATGGATGAAAACAACCGCAACAAACTCACCACCGCGGATCTGAACTCGACTCATGAATCAGAGCTCTGAAGCTTCAATAATGGCGGAATCTCCTTCTTCCTCTTCCTTGCTCTCCTCTCTCTACCTCTTAGAAAGAGAAAGCCCTAGGTTAGAATGAGGGATAACTCCCATCCCATGGATTTAATCCAACAGAAACAACAGCCCACTATCGAATCATTGACGAACGATCATGATTCAAAACGATTCTCTGTACAAAGTGCTACCGACGCGCGGTAATAAGATACTGCCACGCAGTAATAAGATACAATCGCGCGGTATCCCAATTGGTGGCTTATCTAGAAAGCCCACAATTCAAAATATCCAATCATACACTGACATGTGGCTGCACCATAACTTTCATAGTACTGCCGTGTGGTACCATACTACCGCCACGAGGTAGGCAATGTGTCGTATCGTTACGATGCTAATGACGAAAGATCACTACCGCCACGCGGTATCGCTACTATTGGGCGGTAGCTCAAAGAGAGCCACACCAATAAAATCGGCCACGCTACTGTTGGCACTGGCACTACCGCTGGGCGGTAGCTCTCAGAGAGCTATACCTGGTGAAATCTGGGAGTTACAACTCTGAGGTTTTCCGGCGAGATCGTGGACTTAGGTCGATTTTCCTCTCAGGAATATTCTCCACTCTCCTCCTTACGCTCAAGCTCCCTGACTCCCAAATCACGTCAACTACATTCGCGAGAGAACTCTCATCAAGGCTCAACATCAACGAGAGCGCTCCCTCTAGAAGCTCCGTGGACTTAGACAATTTCTCGACCGGAACGCTTCCACCCAAGTTCTGCAAGCTCGATAGCACTTCAAGCTCTGAGCGCTTCCATCGAGCCTCCGAGGATTTAGTCATTTTTCCTCATATTCTTTACATGTAATTGAGTTGCGGCATGTCACCCTCCGATATCAAACCAAACTCTGTAAAACTCCAAAAAAAAATTGGATTTTTGTTCGACACAGTTCCTGTCACGTGGTTTTTTACCCTTTCTGGATTTTCCGTGTAAAAAAGTCTCTTGCCATTTAATGCGGTTCATTTTGACTGTTTGTGCGCCCGGTCCGATTCCGAACTAAGGCGGTCTGATTTCTCCGAACCAAAGAAAGTTCGAACAACCCACAACAAGTGGGTATAGGTAATATTATTTTGTACAATTATAAATAGCATTCCGGTGGCAGAGGTGAGCTCCATAGCTTCTAATGAATGAAAAGATCATCCCACTTGGTGAAGCAGACTAATCCGTTGATGGAACGTCGGATACTAACGCCGATCAGGTGGATGTAGGAGTCTTTTGTCTCATATGAGGATGGAGATGTCCGAATCTCGGGCTTTTCCATTAATAAGTTAACGGACTTGTAAAAAGACCTATTTAACATTGTTTTATAAACCGGACCGGACTGGCTGGTTTGATCGATCTAACCGCGAACCAGTCAACCAGCCGATCCGGTCAACTCTAGAAACCGGGCAGTCTGCCCGTAAAACCCATCAACCGGTGCATGTAGGAACAAACCGGGTGAGCCTTCAATAAATATCTAAAATTAGAGAAGGGCCACGATTGGCACCTACACCAGGAAGAAGGAAACCAAAGTCACTGGCCAATACACTTAAGATGTTCTGATGATAAAATTCTGAAATATATTATATATGATTAAAATAAAATCATATTTGATTTTATCTTTCTTAAAATATTTTTCAAATTATATTTGATTTTATGTTAACCGAATTTTATTATACGTTTATAATATTAGTATATTTTATTTAACATAAATTAAAAGATTAAGAAATAATATTTTTATATAAGTATTTCATAAATGTACATTATACTTATTATTTTTAACATTATTTTTAACGGTAGTATTCTTGTAAATATGCTACTGTTAAATATATATATATATATATATATACACGAGTGCTCGACACAGGGCTCCGTGTCACAACCAGTATTTTCTCAACGATTAAATCGTATCAGAGTAAGAGAAAATACGCGTCGTGATGCCACGTCGTGTAGGGGATAACTGCACATGCTCAGGCAAAACTCCAGACTTTAGATTTTAAGGAAAATTCATAGTTTAATATGAAAGAATACCAGTTATATCTTAATGGTCGTATCCCTCGGCACAATAGATCAGCTAGTCCAAAAATATATATTATATGCAGCGAAAAATACTTTGGTTAAGTTGTTTAGACATCCTTAATGAGCATAAGTGTCCCCGAGGGACGACTAATGGTATGCACGACTCTAGAGGTTAGTACAGTATATATAAAAAAATACAGTCTTTACGCTATTAGGAAAAATAGTGTCTTAATTTTAGAAACATGACGTGCATGAGATACATATAGTAATACTTTAGGGTTTTAAAATACCTAACATGCAACCTAGCATAAATCTTTCCCACAAAACTAGTGAACACCCTCAAATAGGCAAAAGTAGCCGTTTTAGTTCATACCCAGCATCATAAGTAAGCCACCAGTGGGCGTCAACAACCTGACACGAACCCACTGGTGAGCATGCATGTCTATATAGAAAGGAAGATAACTACCTCACAAGGATGAAGATTGGCAACCTCAGCTACCCAGGAGGCTACAAGCAAGCTCTACAAGAGTACTAGTCGTCTAACTGGCTACAACCTGAACCTGAGGCATTCAAAAAAAAAAGAACACCTCAGCAAGTAAAAAAAAGAAACAAAGGAAGTGGAGCGTTAGGTTCATAAGCAATAAAAGAAGGGGTTTACCAACCCTGCAACAAAAAGCTATCAGTAGAAGAAAAGGCGTGACAGTAAGAAGAAACATTGTCCAAAGAGCAGTAAAAGTACACCAAGTATGAACATAAATAGCAACAAGCTCTGCTAAATACCCACAGCAGCACCAAGGCAAACATATGCCAAAAGAAGTAGCCATTAGAAAGGAAAGGAACTAACAGTCCTAATCTTTGTGAATTATTGGTCGTGGTGAAAACCTTGGGTCGGAGTGGGCGGCACAGCCCTCACCAACAACCAGACCCAAAACACTCTAGGGTGAAAACAACCGGTGGAAGCTACAGGTTCCATACACCCAACCATACCAGCCAAACGTGGCTTAGGTGGTGGTGACCACAGCTCAGCACACACAATTTACCCCTTACAGAACCCACAAAATCACACCACCTGGCATAATCCACGAGTCGGCATTCAAAAACTAGCCGAACACAAAACACCACCCCCCCCCCCCCCCCCCCCCCGTTCTAAGGGAAAAAGGCATACTAACAATCCTAAGGAAACACACCAAACCCAAGGAAAAAACGTCGAGTCCACTCGACGCGGCGTTGAGTGAGATCCACTCACTCAACGCCAAATCTGACACGGCGTTGAGTGAGCTTCACTCACTCAGCGCCGAACGCTAGCCAGGGACAGCGTCGAGTCCACACGACGCGGCGTTGAGTGAGCTCACTTCACTCAATGCCAAAAGACTTAGCCGCAAATCCTCCGCCGCAAAAACTAGCCTCGGCGTTGAGTGAGTTCACCACACTCAACGCCAAACCTAATAGCTAAGGCGTTGAGTGAGGTCCACTCACTGAATGCTTTTGACTAGGAGCAAAAATAGGCTTTGGCGTTGAGTGAGTCCACCACACTAAATGTCAAAATAGTCACGGCATTGAGTGAGGCCGACTCACTATACGCCAAATGACTTAGCGCTGGGAAATGCTGCGGCGTTGAGAGTGAAAGTTAGGGTTAGATCTGATATACTTTAGAGGGGGGTGAATAGAGTATGTGGGTATATTTAAAACCTTTTCTGAACTATAGTAAGTACTCCTAAACTCAGGTATTGTATCACAGAATACCAAATCAAATAAATGAAATCACAGGAAAAACAAAATAACACAGTCACAGCAAGAACAAAAAGAAAAAGGGCCAACCAGACGATACAAGAATTTATAGTCGTTCCCCAACCTAGGTACGTCCACTCTGCTACCACCCTGGTAGGAATCCACTCAGAGTTTTGATCAGGTGTCTGACACCAATGAGCTTTTGATCAGGTGCTCAACAACCAAACCTCAAGTCTTTTGATCAGGAGACTTGCAACCAGGAATCACTTTTGAAAGGAGATGACAACCCTTTTTACAGTGGGGGTAAGAGAATGATTGTGTCTTCTCTTTCTCAATTCAAACAACTGAGAAGACTTGTGGATTTGATGGTAGCAAAAGCTCCCCCTGAGATGTTTCTTGTTCAAGATGATGGAAGCTTTGTCGCAGGGTGATAGGCCTTCAAGCTTTCAGTTTTGACAAGAACTTCAGAACTATTTTGACAGATGCAGTATTGTTGTCCTTCAGAGAGTTCCTGAGAAGAAGACACTTTATTTGGATGGTTATTCTTCTTCTTCAAAAAATTTCTTCTTCTTGTCTAGTCGCTGTTGATTCTTGACTGATTGATTTTCAATCTAAAGAATTCTGTGTATTTCTCAGAATGTTGTTTTTCGTATCTTGTTCCTTGCTCAGGAATAATAATCTCTGTTTTTATATTTCCAACATGAATGTCCATTTTAATTTTGAAATTCCTTCTGTAATTAATGCTTTGGCATTGATTTGTTTCCCCAATTGTCCTTTATAAAAACGGCAGGCAACAATTCTGATGAAGACCATAATTAATGCTCTTGTCTAACGTTAATATTCAGAGAATATTAAAGCATTAATTACTCAGGAATTATTGCCACGTAATAAGGACAACATAGTGAAATTGACAAGATTGGATTCGTCGACCTGAGTCCACAGTTCGTCGAGCTGAGAATGGCTGTTCGTCGAGCTGAGATCCAAGATCGTTGACCTCTGAATGTTGCTTGATAACTTTCTTCTTCTGTGCATCAAGTTCGTCGAGCTAAATCTAAGATCGTCGAGTTGAGCCCTGAGAACAGAGTTAGTCCATTTGGGGTCCAAGATCGTCGAGCTGAGTCTGCAGTCTGGACTTAGAATATTTTCAGATGTTGAGTGTTGAAGTATCATTTTGGCATTGAGTGTGATGTCCTCTGGCTTTGAGTGTTAACTCACCATTCTGGAGTTGAGTCAAATGTCATCTAGTGTTGAGTGTTGAATCACCTTATCCAGAATTAGTCGACCAGAGAACAGAGTTCTTCTAACTGATGTTCTTAGTTCGTCGACTGAGGTTTGACTTAGAGGAGTTATTACTTTGTCCAAAGTTCGTCGAGCTGAGAACTAAGTTCGTTGAGCTGAGCTCAGAGAATTGTCCCTGAGTTCGTCTAGCTGAGCTCGACTTTCGTCGACGGAGATCGACGAAAGTAGAACTACTTTCTTTTAAGTCTTGAATTCTCTAAGTCTTGAGTCTCTGGCAGTGTTGGAGGCTGGTCCTTTATACTGTTGACTCAAAGGACTTGACCTAGACTCTAGGACACAACCATGACCTTGATCTATACATGTTGGGTCATATCCTAACTTAGTGAACCTAGCCCAAATCCAACTAGGGATCCAACAATCTCCCCCTATTTGGGTGAGGTCACTAATTACAGACTCAAACAAAATTGAAATAACAAAGCAAAAAGACATATATCTGGCAGAAAAATAATGCATGCAACAGATATATTTATACACAGTAAGCTTTGTATTATAAAAATATAGTTTTTCAAAAATAATACCATAATCACATCAGTTCAGGTTTTTACTTTTACTGCTTCTTTTCCCTTTGCTTTTCTTCTTTGCTTTTATCCCCAGGCTGAGTGAAAATGATTTTCTTGTTGGGATTGGCAGCTTCTTTCTTTGATATATATAGATCTGCTGCTCCAATCCCAGTTTGGGTGGAAGTTCTGGGAACTATAGCCTCTGGGTGTCTAGCCATATACTCTTCAGAATTAAATACCTTCTTGCTGACTTGAAGCTTAACCAGTTCTTTTTATCTATATGATGGCATAGTTGTATACTTTGATGGATCTTCTCCTTCTTCTCTGGCCTTCTTTATCTTAGATAGACCAATCAATTCTTGAAGCCTAGCCATCCTGAAATTAGGATCATCATCCTGACTGACAAATGATTGATCATCTTGAGAGGGTAGTAGAGATGCAGGCCTGAATTGAGTTGACTGTGCTTGAAAGTTTGTTGCCTTCTAGCTTTAATTACTCTGAGTGTATAGTGACTTTGGAGGTGCAGCTTCACTAGATTTTCTTTTAGGTTTGTGTGATTCTAAATGTCTTCTTTGTTCAGCTTATTGTTGGGGAGGAGAGAACTCTGGCTTCTGATGGATTACTTCCTTTATCTGCTATGTATCACCAGTACTTATTTGCTGACTACTTCCATGTGATGTATATCTAGATGGCCTTCCTTGCCTTTGATAAGTTTTTGTGAAAGATGTAGACTTGGAGGGAGCATCTAAACTTTGAGGATTGTTCCTGAAGCACCAGTAGCAGGAGGAGGAGGAGGAGGGGGGTCCTTTCTGTATCTATGAGCTGGGGGAGGAGAGTATATTCTGCTTTTCTTTCTGGCTTTTTGTTCATTCTTTGAAATCCACATCCAGGCTGGCATCCCTTTGTATGGGGTTATGTTTTATAAAATGTAGTAGGGAGTGTCATTTGTATTTCCAAGCTTGGGAGAAGGAGGAGGAGGAGCCTTCCTTTTCTTAGAGATTTTCTTCCTCTTTTGATCCTTATCAGAATCATCATCATCATCATCAGATTAAGGATTGTCATACATAGCATCAATTTGGCTTATTATATCCTTAAAGATTTCTTTATTGACTGGAGTGGGGACAACTTCAGCATGAGCTACTTCAGTTTCCATGGCAATATCTTGAGCTATTATGTCATCCAGATTGGGGAGAGGGTTATCATCCATGATATAGGATGTCCTAGGAGGGATAGATCTCTGATCATCAGTCTCATTTTCTGGAGGAGCTGTCAAAATTTTCTTTATAGTGTCTAACACCTCTAAGCTAGCAGGAGAGGTATAACACACTATTGCTTTATATGATGGAATAGGGGGGGAAGGCAGAAATAAATGTATGACTTAAATATTCTTAGTAAAGATGCTAGATGCACTTTGGATTTAATGAAGTAAACCCTTCTTGGCACAATCTCTAGACGAGTGAGCTCTTGAGTATCTTACATTGTAATATCTGTTCCTGCTTCTGATACTTCTGTTTTTGCAGTTGTTGCTACGGTTGCTTCTTAATCATCAAGTATCTCCCCTGCCTGGTTTCAGTAGATACTGAAGTCAGGCCCCCAAATGAAGAGGGAGCAGTGGTGAGAGTAGAGATCTGTGCAGCAAGAGAGGATATGGAGGCAACTAGAGGAGAAATGGCCTCTACAATAAGGGATTTAAGTAGGGGTATGAGGAGAGTAATGAGTGGGGTGACAAGAGATGGATCCAGGTGTGGAGAAGTGGATTGTGGGGAGTAGTGGTTGAGTGGAGATTTCATCTGCTGAGGGGTGATAGGTGGAGGTGAAATGGGAGTGTCTAGGGGGAGTCATGTTGAGGAGAGGGAGTTTGTAGTGGAGATGATAATAGGTTGAAGAAGGGGAATGAGGAGAGGTTTATGTGGGGGATATCAGAAAGATGAGATGGAAGAGGGATTAAGGTGGTGTTGGCTTTGGTGTATATTATTGGGTGGAAAGTGTAGATGAGGAAATATGTATTGGAGATTGAGGAATTGGGGATGATGAAGGTAGGGGAGTAGAGACTGTAACATGAGTTGAAGCTGGGTTGTGTTGAGTTACTGGCAGAGATGAAGGTTGGAGATCTGGAGATTGAGGAGTGGCTGGAGTAATGTTGGATGGAATAATGTTGGATGGGATCTCTTCAAAATTGTGGGAAGTGGCTGGAACAGCCCTTGTACTTTCAAAAGCTTGGGTGGCAAAGGATGAATCCTTAGAGGGCTTTGTGATTGTCCTCTCCCACCTGCCAAACAAGGCACATGTGAGCCTTTTGTTGGCATTGATGAATGTGGTTTGGAGACCAGTGATTCGGCAGCATTTTCTGTCAAGAAGATCCCTAGGATCCTTCCAAAGTTTACTTCCTTCTTACTGTTCCTTTTCTTGATGAGATCAAAGATGATCTGTGCCTAGTTTACTTGCCTCTTGTTTACCACTGCACACATAACCAGAAATTGATGTCTTGTTATATAATCGTGTGCAGTGTGCTTGCCCAGCAAGACTTTCCCAACAATATCTACGAGAAACTTGAACTTGGTAGATAGGTGCTTCTTCAGTAGTTTATTTGGGTTATCTCCTGAGTACCCATCAGACTCAACATCATGTCATATTCCTCATTATCAATTTCTAATTCTTCTTCTCCATTCTCTAATCCAAAAGATTTTAGTTAGTACAACGGGAGTGAGAGAGATGGCAGTACCCGCGATTGATCCGGTCATTGTGTTGTCCTCGGTTGTAGATGTTGTATAAACCCATTCTCTGATTTCCGTGCTGGGTATTTTGATTCTAATGGACAGCAGATTTTTCAATTGTTGGTCTTCCAGCAGTTGCAGAATGTGGAGGAACACTGGATCGGAGTGCTGGAAGGAGTCGAAATCCATGTCGAATCTGGTATCAAACTTCATTGTCGTAAGAGCGCCTGCTGGAATCGCCATGAGTGCACCTGCAAGAGAGAAAACGAAGATCAAGTGCAAAGGGAATTGTAAGCACGGGACGGAGGTCGAAGAAAACATAAATATAAGTTTTTTCGGAATATGAAACGACAGACTCCGGTCCACGAGAAAAAAAAATATCTTCGTTCTGAGGTCGACGAAAAAATTTAGAGTTAAACAGTTTGTCGATCTCAGTCTGAAGGGTTGAAGACATTTCGTCGATCTCTGGTCGAACAAAAGTTCTCTAAAGTATGTTTGTCGATCGCAGGTCGATGAAAATCACTTACCACAGAGAGTTCATCGATCTCAGTCGACGAAAATCTCAAGAACCTTTCGTTGTTCGTCGACCTCCGATTGACGAAATTTGAAGAGTTCTTCGAGTGTAGATAGAAACTAAACTAGGTCTTCTCCATTGATCATTCCAAGCTGATTTACAAAGAATAAGTGATTTCTTTCATCCAGGGGTTTGGTGAAAATATCAGCTCTTTGTAAATCAGTGTAGATATAGACAAGTTTGATTTTGTTTTTGTCTACACACTCTCTAATGAATGATGCCTAATGTCTATATGCTTAGTCCTACTATGATTGACTGGATTTTGTGTTATGGCTATAGCACTTGTGTTAGCACATAGTAGAGTTGAATTATTTAAGTTGAACCCATAATCTAGGAGTTGGTTCTGAATCCACAGCATCTGGGAATAACAGTTGTCAGCTACAATGTATTTTTGCTTCAGCAGTTGATGTGGACACAGATGATTGTTTCTTGCAGAACTAGGACATTAACCTCATACCAAGGAACTGGTAAGTTCCTGAGGTACTTTTTTTGTCCACTCTGCATCCAGCAAAGTCAGCATCTGAGTATCCAGTTAACTCAAACTCTGACTCAGTGGGATACCAGAGACCTAGACTAAGAAAACCCTTTTATATCTCAAAATTCTTTTAGAAAAACTAGATGAGATTCTTTAGGGTTCACCTAGAACCTAGCACAAAGTCATGTGGCAAACATGATATCAGGTCTGCTTGATGTAAGGTATAGTAGGGACCCAGCAATGCCCTTATATAGTTTCTGATCCATAGGTGTCCCTTGTGCATCAGAGTCTATTACAGCATTTGTGGCCATGGGTGTTTTCTTTGTTGAGGCATCAGCCATCCCAAACTTCTTGATAAGCTCTTTAGCATATTTAGTCTAGGAAATGAAGATGCCATCAGGAAGCTGCTTCACTTGGAGACCAAGGAAGTAGGAGAGCTCACCCATGCTACTCATCTCAAATTTACAATGCATTATATCAGAGAATCTTTTGTATAATTTGAGATCGGTAGACCCAAATATTATGTCATCTACATAAATTTGTACTAACAAAATTTTATCATGGTGCATTTTAGTTAATAAAGTCCTATCTACTATACCTCTTGAAAACCATGCTCTAAGAGAAAGATGGCTAAGGTCTATACACAAAGCTCTTGGAGCTTGCTTTAAACCATAGAGAGCTTTATGCAATTTAAATACATGAGAGGGATGAGTTGGAGAAATAAAACCTTGAGGTTGTTCAACCTAAACATCTTCTTTAAGTTCCCCATTTAAGAAAGCACTCTTCATATCCATTTGATAAACTTTGAACTTTTTGAATGCAGCATAAGCCAGAAATATCCTTATAGTTTCTAGCCTGGAAACAGGAGCAAAGGTTTGATCATAGTCAATTCCTTCCTCCTGTCTATATCCTTGAGCAACAAGCCTAGCCTTGTTCCTCACAATCACACCTTGGCATCAAGCTTATTTCTGAATACCCATTTGGTTCTAATGACGGGGTAGTCTTTTGGTCTTGGAACCAAAACCCAAACTCTGCATCTCTCAAACTGATTGATCCTTCTTGTATTGCATTGATCTAGTGAGGATCTTGATCTGCATTGTTATGGATTGAGGCTCAATTTGAGAGAGGAAACAGGCATGCATCAAGTCTTGGTTGAGTTGATGCCTTGTCTATACACCTGCTGTAATGTCTCCAATCACTTGGGATCTGGGGTGATCCCTTAGTGTGATAATCAATAGGTGGAGTTGGTTCAGCCACAACATTTTGAAGTAATTCCTTCTATGGAATAGCCTCTGTTATTGTAGGAAGTTCAACTATTTCCACAGTTTCTTCATCACGTTCTTCACTAACTTGTTGAGAAGGATGAGATACAACTTTGGGGGTAAAGTATAAGTCATCCAATTCCTCACACAGGTTGTGTACCTGCAAGGAGTCTTTGGTAGAAATCTCTTTCTCCTTATAAAACATGTTAGCCTCATCAAATGTAACATGCATAGATTCCTCTATTTTCAATGTGGACTTATTAAATACCCTATAAGATTTGCTGACTTGGGAATATCCTAGAAAAATTCCCGCTGCAGCCTTTGCTTCAAACTTTCTAATGTGCCTTTTTCATTATTATGAATATAACATACACAACCAAAAACTTTAAAATAGTTGATTATTGGTTTCTTCCCTTTGAGTAATTCATAGGGAGTCTTATGCTTTAGTTTGTGTATCAAACTTTTGTTCAGGACATAGTTTGTTGTGCTCACTGCCTCTGCCCAATAGGATAGGGGCATGTAAGCATCTGCAAGTAATGTTCCTGCAGCTTCAATGAGTGTTCTATTTTTCCTTTCAGCTACCCTATTGTGTTGAGGAGTTCTAGAAGCTCAGAAATAGTGCATGATACCTTCCTTCTCACAGAACTCATGCATAAGAAGACTCAAACTCTGTACCATGATCACTTCTGATCAATGCAACATGAGTAGAGTACTAAATTCTGTATGGTCCTGAGAAAATCTGTAAAACCTTGAAGGTATCTGACTTAGATCTCAGAAAGAATACCCAAGTGAACCTGGAAAAGTCATCTACAACCACTAAGCTATAAGATTTCCCTCCTAGGCTTTGTACAACCACAGGGCCAAAAAGGTCCATATGTAGCAAGTACAATAGCCTAGGTGAATCACTCTTATTAATGGATTTGAAGCTAGATTTAGTTTGTTTGCCTAGTTGACAAGCCCTGTAGAGCCTTCCTTATTGTAGGGGCCAGAAGGTGCTTCTAACAAGGTTGTACTTAGATAGCCTATCAATGTTTTTAAGATTTACATGTCCTAATCTTTTATGTCATAAGTCATTTTGACTACTAATTATATTGAGCAGGCATATGTCTGAAGTAACAGAATGAAAATTTACTAGGTATATGTTTCCTTGTCTACTTCCATTAAAACAGGTTGGTTTTCTTTTGAAGTAATAATACAGGAACTAGAGTTGAATGATACCTGATAGCCTTCATCACATAGTTGGCTTATAGAGAGAGGTAATGCTTCAGTCCATTTACATATGCAACTCTTTTGAAAGTTACTGCTCCAATTCTGACCTTTCCATAGCCTTCTGTTTGGCAACAATTGGAGTCACCAAAGATGACCTTTGGTCCTAGCTTTGACTTGTAATCAATCAGATTGTCCTTGCTGCCTGCCATATGCTTGGAGCAACCACAATCCAGATACCAATGTTGATTGTATGCTGGGCAGGTCTTCATCTGCAAACAAGACAGTTAGTTGTTCTTGACCCAGGTAACCTTTGGTCCGTGTTGATTTACGTAACTATAACTGGAGATGTAAGAGCATTCAGGTTTATCTTTATATCCTTTAGGATGGTATCTCCTAGGTGGAATTATCCATCGAGTGAAGGGTTTAAGTTGTTATTAGAATTTAAGTTTCTGTTATTAAGATCTGGGTTCGACGATCTCTGGGTATCGTCGACCTGAGCTCGACGATGTTGGATGAGATCGTCGATCTCAACTCGCAGAATGAGGGTATTCATTCTTGAAGTACCAAAGTCGTCGATCTCTGGTCGACAAACCATACTGGTATCGTCGATCATAGATCGAAGAGTGATTATTACGGATGTTTACGTTCAAAGATCGCCGTTCTGAGTTCGATGATCTGTTCATATATCGTCGATCTGAGTTCGACGATAACTGCTGAACATTGTTATTTTTGTTAATTCTGGATATTGAGTTTATTCTTGGTTTCAATTTGTTCAAGAATCTTATTAACTTTATTTACCTTGTTCAGTATTTTTCTTTCCCTTGTCAGATATGAAGTTTACTGGTCTGGAAATATTATTTTTCTTAATCAGGGGTGGATCACTAAGGGAGGCACCTAATCCTAGTTTGTTATTGTTGGTCTTAGCATTTACAGTACTAGTGATATCTAATAATTATAGACTTCTTCCATTCAGTGATTCTTCTAATAGTTTTGCCTTACTTAGTTCTATTTTCAGAAAAGATATTTGTTTTATTAGCAGGCATTAGTTCATTAGTTAGTTTTGCATTTTTTGTAGTGATGTTGTCTAGGGTGTTTAACTTTTCTCTTAGAAGTTTGATTTCCTTCTCAGAGCTTATCAAGTATAAGCATAAATTTTTGAATTCAAATTTAAATTCATCTGACTCAAAATCATAAGAAGTTATTACCTGATCTTCAGCAGATAGAGATTCTTCATTATCTGATTCATCTGTGTCAGATCTGCTACTGTCTGCCTCAATAGTCATGAGGCATACTTCCTTTGCTTTATGTTCTTCTTCATCCTCACTGGAGCTGGAGGATGTAGATTCTTATTCAGTATCACTCCATGTCTCAGCAACAAAGCCTTGTCTTTTCTCTTTTGCTTGCTTGAGGAAGGACTTGTTATAGTGACTCTTCCTTGAGTCCTTCATTTTTTCTTCTGTCCTTCTTCTGAGCTTATGGACACTCAGAAATGAAGTGCCTAGGTTTCTTGCAGCCAAAAACACACTATTCATTTTAGAGGGTTTTTGTCATACTTTGGCTTTATTCATATTTAGAAGGTTTCCTTCTGAAGTCCTTTCTAGCCATCTTGATGAAGAATCTCTTGGCAAAGAGATTCATCAACTCTTCAGTTACTGGAATGACTTCAGAGTATTCTGTTGCTTTGAAAAGCTATGTTGTGCATCCTTCCTAGTTGAGTGTAGGAGTCTTCACTTCAGCTGTTGCTTCCCATTGCTTTAATCAGCTGCTCATAGGCTTTAGTTTCATCCTAGAAGAGATTCTGTTGAAATCTTTATCATGCTTCTAGCTTCTTTGATGGGCCAACTTCTTGAGTCCAATGTGCTGGAAAGCACATTAAGATCTTGTCATTCACTTCAGTTAAAGTGAATTCTTTGTCTAGAGTCCTTAGCTCACTAATGATGGAGCTAAGTCTGTTGTACATTACTTCTACATTTTCTGCTTCATCCTTCTTGAAGTTCTCATACTGTGTGATGAGATTTGACTTCTGTCTTTACTCTCATCTGCTGATCCATCCACCATTTGGTTCATTGAATCCCAAATCTCCTTGGCTGATTGGCACTCAGCAACCTTTTGAAATATTTCATCAGACATAGTTTGAGCCAGTATATTCATGGCTTTTGCATCAGCTATCTTAGCCTTCTTCTGTGCATCTGTCCATCCAAGGGTGGAACTGCACTAAGGTCAGTTGATGTAGTTGAGGTTGAAGCCACTGGAACTGGTGGTCCTGTTAAGATAGAATTAAATATATCTTCATCAATAGAGTTCATGTAAAGCCTAATTCTTGCCTTCCAAATTGTGAACTTGGACAAGTTACACACTGGAGGTCTAGTGCTTGCATATTTTTTGTTCTATGTCATGTTGTATGTATAAGTCTAGTAAGGTTAAAGAACAGATCTAACTTATGATCTTTGGTTCAAGGTTTTAACTTTTATAACCAAAAGAACCTCCTCTGATACCAATTTAAAGTTAGGGTTAGATCTGATATACTCTAGAGGGGGTGAATAGAGTATGTGGGTATATTTAAAACCTTTTCTTAACTATAGGAAGTACTCCTAAACTCAGGTATTGTATCACAGAATACCAAATCAAATAAATGAAATCACAGAAAAACTAAATAACACAGCCACATCAAGAACAAAAAGAAAAAGGGCAACTAGACGACACAAGAATTTATAGTGGTTCCCCAATCTTGGTACGTCCACTCTTCTACCACCCCGGTAGGAATCCACTCAGAGTTTTCATCAGGTGCCTGACACCAATAAGCTTTTAATCAGGTGCTCAACAACCAACCTCAAGCCTTTTAATCAATAGACTTGCAACCAGGAATCACTTTTGAAGGGTGATGACAACCCTTTTTATAGTGGGGGGTGAGAGAATGATTGTGTCTTCTCTTTCTCAATTCAAACAACTGAGAAGACTTGTGGATTTGATGGTAGCAAAAGCTCCCCCTGAGATGTTGCTTGTTCAGAATGATGGAAGCTTTGTCGCAGGGTGATAGGCCTTCAAGCTTTCAGTTTTGACAAGAAGAACTTCAGGAACTATTTTGACAGGTGCAGTATTGTTATCCTTCATAAAGTTCCTGAGAAGAAGACACTTGATTTGGATGGTTGTTCTTCTTCTTCAGAATTGTTCTTCTTCTTGTCTAGTCGTTGTTGATTCTTGACTGATTGATTTTCAATCTCAAGAATTCTGTGTATTTCTCAGAATGTTGTTTTTCGTATCTTATTCTTGCTCAGGAATAATAATCTCTGTTTTTATATCTAACATGAATGTCCATTTGAATTTTGAAATTCCTTCTGCAATTAATGCTGGCGGCCTTGGAATATTTTTGGCATTGATTTGTTTCCCCAACTGTCCCTTATAAAAACGGCAGGCAACAATTATGATGAAGACCATAATTAATGCTCGTCTAATGGTAATATTCAGAGAATATTAGAGCATTAATTACTCAGGAATGATTGCCACGTAATAAGGACAACAGAGGAAATTTCCAAGATTAAATTCGTCGACCTGAGTCCACAGTTCGTCAAGCTGAGAATGGATGTTCGTCGAGCTGAGATCCAAGATCGTCGACCTCTGAATGTTGCTTGATAACTTTCTTCTTCTGTGCATCAGTTTGTGGAACTGAATCTAAGATCATCGAGTTGAATCTAAGATTGTCGAGCTGATCCCTGAGAACAGAGTTAGTCCAGTTGGGGTCCAAGATTGTCGAGCTGAGTCTGCATTCTGGACTTAGAATATTTTTCAGATGTTGAGTGTTGAAGTATCATTTTGGCATCGAGTGTGATGTCCTCTGGCTTTGAGTGTTAACTCACCATTATGGCGTTGAGTCAAATGTCATCTGGTGTTGAGTGTTGAATCACCTTATCCAGAATTAGTCGACAAGAGAACAGAGTTCTTCTAGCTGATGTTCTTAGTTCATCGACTAAGGTTTGACTTAGAGGAGTTATTACTATGTACAGAGTTCGTTAAGCTGAGAACTAAGTTTTTCGAGCTGAGCTCAGAGAATTTTCCCTTAGTTCATCTAGCTGAGCTCGACTTTCGTCGACCGGAGATCGACGAACGTAGAACTCCTTTCTTTTAAGTCTTGAATTCTCTAAGTCTTGAGTTTCTGGCAGTGTTGGAGGCTGGTCCTTTGTACTATTGACTCAAAGGACTTGACCTAGACTCTAGAACACAATCATGACCCTGATCTATACATGTTGGATCATATCCTAACTCAGTGAACATAGCACAAATCCAACAAGGGATCCAACAGAGTGAGTCCACCTCACTCAACGCCAAACAACCACGGCGTTGAGTGAGGTCACTCACTCAACGCCAAAACACTAAGCCGAAAAAATGATCATGGCATTAAGTGAAGGCACCACACTCAACGCCAAATCCTAACGGTCTAGGCGTTGAGTGAGGTACACTCACTCAATGCTTTTGACTTAGCCTAAAAACCACTCCACGCACGCGACCCGAGAGCTCTATCTGGCCTAAAAAAAGTCTCCTAACCCTTCCACCCAGCTACAGCAGTTATCAGACTTGGACTACAAACCCTACCTCCAGCTACTGACCTGAACTTAACCCTACCTCCAGCTATTGACTTGACAACCCACAGCAACAAGTAGAGAGAAAACTTAAATCTGGACAAGTTTAAAATCAAGCCTGAAGCAGTCCTAGCTTCTAAGAGAAGAACAACTAAGCTATAGCTATACCAAAGAAATAAAACAACACACACAAAAAAGGAACAAGCTTGGCAAGGGCAAAGGGCTCCACTTGCCTATACCTCCAGGAAAAAGTAGTTAACTCCCAAGCATGGCACCGGCGGCAAGATCGGCCACCTAAGAGAAATTCTGAAGCTTTTAGAGGGAAGAAGAGCAAACCCGAAAACCCTAGCTCCTAAAGACAACCCTAGAACAAGGATACTTACCTAGGGAGGAAGATATGGAGGAGAGCAAACTGAATCTGCTATCACACGAGAAAACCAAGCTGAAATCCTCCAGCAATCGCCGGCCAAAGCTCTAGGTCCTCCGCCTCCCGCTCCTTCCGCAAGAAGCTAGCTGACTTCTTTTTTTGGGAAGATGAAACCAGCTAACTATTTTATAATATCTCCAGCCACTATGCTAATATAATAATAGCATAATGGAGAAGCTCGGCCACCAAGCTGATAGAATATTATTTAAGCTTGGAAAACTCCCCACTCAGCTAGATAGTTAAATAAACTAATCCTAAAGCTTGGCAAGCTCGCCACTAGAAGCAAAGGAAGGTCTAATACATATAATATATATATATATATATATATATATCATAACAAATTATATAAACATATATATATATATACACTTATATATTTATAACCGCATAACTTATATAATACATAAACTTATATTTCAGCATAGCTACTTATATAAACTTAGCAATCGCACCAAAGCCC